>PVJI01000092.1:0-210149 GCA_004026765.1 Micronycteris hirsuta | reverse complement strand
CTGAAAAAAAAATATGTAACACTAAAGTTATCGTAATTTTACTGAACGTTGCCATTTGCACAAAACATTAGCAAAAATGGCCCGCGCCACCTGTTAGCTTGCGATAAAAGCTCCCCGCATACAATGTGTTCAACTAGAACTTAGCCAATAGAGGTAAGTGCCCTTCAAACACACACAATCAGTCAGCCAGACGCCTCCCCCCACCAAAAAGTTCCCCCCAGAGATAGAGGAGTGCCGTTTTCTCGCCTCTAGAAGGAACATCAACAGCTTATAGAGCCAGTACCAGTTTTGCCCTCGACTCTCTCACCCGGGCCCGTCACACTGCTTCTCCAAGGGACCAGAGGCAAAGCCTGACCTCCCAAGGAATGGTTTCATTCCTCCCACTGGACAAACTACTGCCTCCTGAAAGTTTTAAAACTGTCAGAAGGACTTTTACCTCAGAGCTTTTAATGTCTGGGCCATTCTTCTGCCCTGACAACTCTGATAAAGTCGGCTCCATTATTTTAGAGGACCCCATTACACACCAAACAGCACATGCCTGTGTTTTATTGAATTAGTCATTACGTCTACAGTGTTTGGAGTCTCCCCAACCATATGCATTTTTACCGGCAAAATCATAATACACAATACTAGTAATATTAAAGTGTCACCACCACCACTGTGCAACGAAAACGTTGTTAGGATGACGAGAAACAGCTGCCAAAGCACCTGCCTTTATTCGGCTTAGGCCAAACACAAGATGATGAAATGGAGCGGGGTGACTTCCCTCGCTCAGTGCCTTCGCCCTTCCGCCCTTCCTTGGAGTCCTGACAATCGTGGACGGCTCTGTCACTCAAAGTGTGATGGCCCTGGACCAGGAGCAGGGGCATCAGCTGGAGACTTGCTGGAACTGCAGAATCTCCCCAGCCAGGGCTCCTGAATCAGAACCTGCATCTAGCATTCCCAGGCACCGCACAGTTCAGGAAGCCCTGAAGTACTGCTCTAAGACCCTTCTTCTTCCTCCCACCCGAACCCCCCACCCCTTACTAGCACACATACAGTGGCCTCCGATCCGAGGTCAGCCTCTGTTCCCTGAAGGCCACTGAGGTTTTCTTCAAGGGGCCCAGCTGCCATGGCGACCCCCCTCTGGCTGGCATCCAGCCCCTGGCTGCACCCTAGCCCATTGGCCCCCTCTGTTGAACTCTCCAGGATGATTAGAAATGTGCAAGGCTTTTTTGTCCCCCAAAGTGTTTGTTAATTCATGAGGAAAAAGATCTATTTTTAGGTGTCCACCGCCAGGGATCCTGGCTCACCCAGCCCCTCTCCTCCCACTTGCCCAATTAGAAAGATTGTATTGTTTCCTGGCATACAATTCCAAGGCCACCGAACGCAGGCGGGGGACATGGAGAGGACTCCAAGAACAGCACTCAGTGAGTGGAAACAAGATGATTTCTGCTCAAAGTAATGCTCTCAGGACCCACCCTTTCCTCCCAGCACGGACCCCGTGCCGAAGGGGCGCCAAGGCCACGCGGAAGTAACAGAACACCAACATGCAAAATGTATGTCTCTCAAAACACAGCAGAAAGAAGGGAGAACCAATGAACTAACTTTCCCTTTATCCCACCCAAGTTGAAAACTTACCAGTCTAATTCCAACTTTCCAAATGATAGATGAATCAAGATTTCCTCATATGGAGGAGTGGGCATAAGAAAGGAGGATATAAAATTAAAAAGCTTCTGACCTAGCAGTGTTTGCAAAGTCTGACTTTTTAAGGGGACCCTGGAAATGACCATGAGCACTCAATTAACCTTATTATCTTGGTGTGCCACAGGGAGGGCAGATGCGTCAGGCCACCTCCCTCTGCTCACGGGGGATGGCACGGACTCATCACAGTGCTTTCCCCACTGTGCCTCGATGCTGCCTTAGGAACCTTCTCAACAGAGGCCCAGTCTTGCAGAACCTTGGAGCCCACCCCTGACTCCTGAATCAGCAACTCCATTTGCTCAGGACTCCCGCTCACTGACATGTGCTCACCAAAGTCTGAGGTGCTGGGCAAGACGCACCAAAGTGAAGTGGACCTGCCGTCCCGGTCTATGGTCTTGGGCTTTCTAAACTCTGCATCCCCATTTCTATTCCAGCTTCTCCAGAGGTTTCATACTAGAGACCTATAGACAAGAGAGGGCCCATTAAATGTTTTAAGAATTAATAGCAAACATTCAAAGTTTGGAAGGCAATGTAAAAATCCAGATTTGTGACTTTTCTTGTAGGGGAAAAAAATCAGCATACCTGCAATACTGGGCCTACATTTCCACATGATAATAGGCAATGAGAGCTAAGTAGTGGCTGTGCTCTCTCTAGTCTCCAATTTACCTCAGTCTCCACTCCTCCCTATTGCTTTGCAGCAGCCTCTTTTACTCACTCTGGCTGTTTACCTGAATGTGTGACTATGCCATAATCGCTAAAATTATTTCCAAAATCAACAAGAACAATTGCCCATGACACCATCACCTTCACAGTCGACTCTTTTCACTACCTAAGAAGGTGAGCAAGCCTACCTGCACTGGTACAGTTTCCCTTTCCCCACACGACCCCTGTGCTCGGGAGAGGGGCACTTGTAGTATGAGCTGCCTGTTCATCTAGCTCTTGTCCTGTTTGAGATCCACAGGTTATCTGAGGTCAGCACATACCTCCCACATATCCTTTCCCTCGTCTAATGCTTAGTACCATGCACACACCAGGAAGCATGATTCTGAAAAGCATGAGCTATAAGTCTGCAACGGAGTTCAAGTTCCTAGTCCTGCCACTCAACAGCCATGTGACGACCCTAAGCAAGCCACTAACTCCCCTGAGTCTGTCTCCTCATTTGTGAAATTATAGAGAACATGTAACTCAGCACTCCACTGACTTACTGTGGGAAATAAACAAAAGACTATGAAGTATTTAGCACAGGGCCTAGCATACGTGTACACTCAATAGAGGTGGCTATTGCACACAGTTGGTGCTTAGAAAATTAGCTGACTTTCCCATCACTTTTGACTATCCCACTTCCCAGAGAAGCTGAGAGCTTGCAGACCCTCGGCACTGTCAGCGAGGGTAGGGAATGATGCATTGCAGCTGATGGGGACTGGTCTCTGGACAGGCTGCTCACAGTAGCGTCCAAGGTTGTGGATGAGTGGGATGCTGACCTAAAGCCACCCAGCCACGCTTGGCATTTGTCTACCCGGCCCCCTCACAATTTGTACACAAACCAGCCAAACTTTTTTTTTTTTTTTAAGTTATTAGCATTTCCATAGGCTTCCCTTTGAAGTTAATAAGATATACTTTTACATTCTATTCCAAGCCACACAAATCTCTCCCTCCCCTGATCTCACCCTGCACTTGGTTAGGACCACACTGTCCAGCACATAATGCTCTTGCAATATGTCACACAGGCCTGTACACTCCAGGACAATGCTCAGTGGCCTCAAAAGGTGATTAGCACAGTGTACAGCCAACACCAAGTGATTTTAAAGGTACACACAACAGTTTCCTTCTTTCAGGCAAAACAGTCTTTTTTTTTTTGCATTTATTTTTGTACTGGCAAAGTGCTAAGCATTGTAACAAGCCTAAGACACCGCATGCCCGTCAACAGGCATCCACTTTTGTGCTAAGAGACATGTTTCATGTTAACTAAACTACGAAATGGAACTGTTCCAGTTTTCTTTGGTAATGGTTGAACCATACCCAACGGTTGAACCAGTACAATAAATGAGAAGGGACAGAACTAGGTCACTGTCTTGTTTGTTTGTTTCCTTAAAAAGAGACTGGTGATGATCTCTCCGTTGCAGTACTTTATCTGCCAACGCTGCAAAACTGACGGAAGGAACATGATGTGTCTTCCCAAAAATAATGGTTTCCATTCAAGAACCTTCTTTCAGTTCTAAACTATCAGTCACTGATTTTAACAGGCCACAGACCTTGGCCTCACCTGTGCTGGGTAGAAACCATGCTGGCCTCACATTCATATCCTTTGGAAAGTGGGAACTGGCTGGAACGGGGACCACACTGACCATTTTTAGCTTCCCTGAGATGAGAGGAAGTAGAGGTGTTTGGGATCATTCCCAGCACCTGTGGTCTATGGCACAGATTCAAGCATCCTGTGGCTGCTGCCTCTCCATAACCAGCTTCGACTTATAAGTGGCACATTAAAGCAGCTACGAAATTCACTGCTGAATAGCAGCCCTGGACAACAGCCCCCGCTGTACGGTGGGCAGACAATGGTCTCATTGAAGTGGCTCTCTGGGGCTGAGCTGGAATGACCTGCTTGTCTGAACAAACCACACAGCCCAGCTAGGTAGCTGCTACCTTGTTATGAGGACACAGAGTTGGTATTCCACATTCTTGGCCTTTAGTCACAGGGAGACCCCAATGTCTGTGATGCTGTGTCTTTGGTGAGGGAACTGACCTCTAGCACTGCCAGAGGGGATTGTGGAAGGTTTAGAGCAGAGCCTGATGTGTCCACGAGGGAAAACGGCATGAATATTAGCAATATGAACAAAGGAACAGAAAAATCCCTTACCTCCCACGGAGAGGAAGCCTGTCTCCTAATTAACTGCTTGATATATCACCAGTGAATTGCAGCCCCACCTCCCCAACCATCCATCACCCCACTTCACCCCAGACCTGAACGGTGCCGCTCTCCACACAGACTCTAAATCAGCTGCCGGGAAAGAAACGGTCTAACAGGACCCCTTGGTTGGCCGTTAGCGAAGGCAGGAGAGATGAAGCAGCTGGATAACTAGAGTGAGGGGGAGAACGTGGGGAGAGCATCCTCCAGGCATTTATTGGTAACAAAATATGAACTGACCAGAGGCCCAAAGGTCTCAGGAGCACTTCCTTGGAAGTCTCTCGCCCACTCCTGAAGCGGCTAGAGCATGGCAGCCGAGACCTGGGAGCCCAGGCCTGGGGGCCGCTGAAGGAGGTCACAGAGCTCGTGTTTCAAATGTGACTGTGGCTTGTAGAAGCCACTTCACATTTACTGCCATGTGGAAAACATAAAGGCAGCCACGGCCTGTCACACTCTGTGGCAGGCTCATGGCTGAGCCAGTCACAAAATCCTCGGGGGAGGGGGTGTAGGTACCTTTCATAAACTCCTGCAGTGAGGTGTGTGGCCAGGCTGGCATCTGATAAATCAGTTACTGAAACAGATCCTGGCCTTCCGGTGACTGGGCATCCAGTAACACTCAAAAGAGGGGAATGTAAAAAAGAAACCCATAAAGTAATACTGTGCTGCAAAACCCACACAAAAGAGAACTTTCAGTCCAGACTTGCACGGCAGGAAAATGGCAATAATTACAGCAGCTGCCGAGGACCTGCCTACCTACTTAGGTGAGGGCGGCCATCAGCTTGTGCCCACCTGGCCTACAGACAGCAGGAACCAGAACCACTGAAATCAACTTAAAAAAAAAAATCTCCATTTAAAAAATACATTTGTCATAGAATAACATTAGAATGCTTTGCATTTGAGTTATGACAAGGGTCCACTTAAAGAGGAAAGCCTCTGGTAATTCTAGAATCCTTAAATTACAGAAACTTAATAGCTCTGTGACCTTTGCATTTGCCTTTTAAAAAAACCCACCATTGTAGTTAAGCTTTTGTCCAACTACCTTCACATCCTTCGGAAATAAATTCTCCAGCATTGTGTGAGGGCTCTGACTGGCTCTCAGGAAAAGTTAACAATCTCTACAGGGTCTCACATTAGCCCAGAGCACGCCTTCTCCAGCAGGGTCCCTAGAGAGGCTCAGGTGTTGGAATGGGAACCGCTGCTGTGACCCTGGCAGCAGGAAGATCAAACATCCGCTTTCACAGAGCTGCCAAACCCACTTGCCCTAGTCCCACTGGAGTCTACCGGAAAGGGTGATCGTGAATTGCGTCCTGGGACTTCCAGGAATCACCCTGCTGGGCTCCTCCCTGCTGCGGCCGCAGAGTTTAGAAGGCACTGAACACAGCTGAACCTGTCCCACTGTTCTCGGAGCTCCAGTCAAGCGGACTTCCTGCATGGGTGCACCTCAGTGCAGCTGCCTCCTCATTCCTTCTCCGCCTCCTACCTGGCCTTCAAGGTCAAGCTGGAATGCCAGCTTTTCCATGCAAGCGTTTCCCTTTAGACTCCTCCCCCACTGAGTGGGCTCCAGGTTTTCCCTGTGCCCCTTCAATGGCACGGCACTTTCCACAGCACAGTGCATTGAAGAGCACGTCTCTTCTCCCTTACTAGACAGTCCACACACTGCCTGAGCTCCGTTCCTCCTCTGTCTCACTGTCTCATCCCCCAGGGACGCACATGCAGTATCTGCTCAGCAGGTGCTGATGGGACCCTGCCTAGAACTCCACCCCTGCCCACAGGGACAGCTAAGGGGTGGCAGTCTCCCATGCTTCCTGCTGAGGCTTTCTGGGTTTCCTGCTCTTCTCTGCTGCCCCTCTGAGAGGACAGAGCATGGCAGGACAGTCATGCCCTAAGCCCTGTCCCTGAGATACAGTCCTTAGACCTGGGCCTGGCCTCCCGGATTCCGGGGGACAAGGTGAGGGGCCTTGGCCTTCCTATGCAGGCCCCAGAAGCACAGGTAGCCCAGGAAGGCCACGGTGGGGCTGAAGAAAGAGTCTTTCCTCAGCCAGTCAAAGTCGCCTTTAGGTACACACAGCCAAAGACTGAAGGAGACAGGGAGACCTGTGCACAGTGACAATGAGGACGAAATATGAGGAGGGCTAGGGCAAGACATAAAGCTACTATTACATGTGAACGGAAGGCAGAGAAGGGGCCCTGGGAGGGGTGGCGGGACCCTGCCTTAGCCTTTGGTTGCCTTTAGTAATTCCAGGGAGCAACAATGGAGGCAGATCCACCTCCAGTAGCTGGGCCAGGTGGGAGGGTCAGGCTGGAAGCACTTTCTTCTTGGCTTTTGTGAGGGGCTGAGAGCTAAGCACAGCCCTCTGACCTGGGACCAGGGTGAGGAGGCCCGAGGGTGGCTGAGGAAAATCGCTGACCAGCCAGCAGTGCCAAGGTAGCAATGTGGAGATGCTCGACTTGTCAATGGAGAGCCTCCCTGGGGGAAGAATAAGGGGCTCTCTTCCAGGCAGAGCCCCAGATTGCTGGGTCTCCCCTACTCAATATCATAGCAGGTGTCCAATACCTGCCTATTATGTGACACCTCAGAGGGTGAAACAGGGCTCAGATCTTTGTTTTGGAATCGTCAGAAGCAGCACATTTTGAACACAATGTACAAAGAGCAAATCAGTCTCTCCATTCCTGGATACAGTAGGGGCCCAGGGTGGGCATATAAAATCTCTAAATCAAAATCAAATGTTGCTTTGTTTATAGGGCCACCATTTTTCCAAGGAAAAATTAGCCAGGAAAACCTCAGTTGTGACTTTAGTCAATAGGGTGAATAGGTATTACTTGTTTGAATCCTCAAGTCGCCAAGCCGTGCAGATGCGGTGAGGATCCAAAGCTTTGCTGACTGTGGCAGCTTTAGAGCTGCTTGTTCTGGCGAGGTCCCGCCACCTCGATGGGAAAGTCAGGTCAATGGCAGAAAAGCACGCCAGCAAGTCTTGGGCCATTTTCCTGCACGCAAGCACACACATACACACACCCCGAAACTGAAAAACAAAAATACAACCAATTGAGGAGACTGTTTTGGCAGGCATTTCACTGCATCTTAGTCTGCTTTTCAGTAACTGGGTCAGAATCTAAACTTTTCTTTCTTGTCTTTTCTTTTCTAAAAGAAAACATCCCCTAACCAAAATATGGAATTCATCTGCATCATAATCCCAAACGGAGAGCGGACTCATTTCCTCTTGATCTGTTTCACTTACTCCCACTCGCTCTTGTTTCTCATGGACAATGAGTGGAAACACTCCCTGTAGGAATTTCAACCACCCTCTTTGAGACAGATGTTTTGGAAACCACTGACAAGCTGCCTGTCACTGTGAGGCAAATCACACATGCTTACAGCCAGTCAGGCCCAAACCGTGAGGCAGGGGTGTCCAACCTTTTGGTGTCTCTATGCCACACTGGAAGAAGAAGAGTTGTCTCGGGCCACACATTAAATACACTACAACACTTAATCACAAAAAAAACCTCATAATGTTATAAGTGCATTTACAATTTTGTGTTGGGCCACATTCACAACCATCCTGGGCCGCGTGTGGCCCGCAGGCCGCAGGTCGGACACGCCTGGTGGCGGTTCTGTGCATCCAACTCTACCATGGCTGGTCCGGTCTTAGCTATCTGCCGCATCAGATCAGATAAGTATCTGTCATTTAGCAACCGCTTCCCCATGTCCCATTTCACCAACACAGTCCTCATCAGGAGGCCACACCTAAGGCTCTATCTCAGCAACGTCACTGTCACCTACTAAAGAAGCAAGGGTGGGATTTCTCGGACGTGTCTCTGTAATGGTCAGTGCTCAAGTACAGTCAAATCCTCCAACAAAATTGTTACGTTCAGGCAGTGAGCCTAGGCACTTGGGAAAGAAAATGAACTTTTATAAGCCAGTAGGGCAGTGTTCATAAATTTCTGCTGGGCGAATGGGGCCCTCGTGGCTTGAAAGAACGATTACTCAATACTTCCAAAGCACCCACGTAAGTTCATGTTTCTCCCTGAGGGCCTCACTTGCTGCAGAAGAGAAATGTACTATGGGCTTCGGTCTTGTTTAAAATCGGTGTGATGCATGGAGGCAGATCATTCGAGCCACCTGGATGTGCTGTGAAATAGTTTCTCAAACAGTTCCAGCATTTCCAAATGCACCTATAAAAACAAAACTAAATGCCCATTAAATTCACTCTTTAGGAAACATACTTTACTCCAACAGAGTCAACTGACCGGAGAGAAGTTTCAGCAGAAACTTCTGGTTACTGGCAAGAATAAGGACTACGTTCATGTACATTTGGAGGGGCATGAACTAACTCAGGGGCAGACCCTCAAAAAGAGACCCCTCCTTCCCCAGCCTTGGCTACCTAAGGCCATTATACAGAGGATGAGTTGGAGAAGCTAAGGTAGAATCTGAGAAAAATGCTCAACATTTAAAAACTTAAAACCTGTGCAAAGGTTATTCCCATCTGCCTTAGCAATGGGCTTCAAGAGTTCTGTTTTCTACTGTGCCAATAAAACGCTGGAGGGGCTGGCTGCGAGCCGGTACCTCCAGGCACAGACATGCTTTCCCGAGCTGCACGCACCTGCTTAGCGTTGGTGTACACGGTCAAGGTTAGACTCTTGGCTCCTTTTCCCTATATCCTTTCTATCAACGAGAATCATTTACATATAATACTAAATTTCAACTTTATAGGGAGCAATCTTTGAATGGAATGACCATAAAATTATAACTATGATAAGACACTTTCTCAAACTAGGTATCTTTAAGTAGTTTGCTTTCCAAAACATTAGGGGGGAAAATACACACATACAAACAAAAATAAAGTTAAAAAGGGATTGACAGAGAGAGCCAATAGAGAACATTTAGGACATAAACTCTAGGGACCCGTCCCCAGCTCCATCACTTCATTAGCTGTGGTCATTGCATAAGTTCATCTCCAAGCCTCCGTTTCCCAATGTGTGAAATGGGAATAATGACAGACCTATGTTTCTTAGCATGGAGCCTGCATCTGAGGCACAGTGCTCAGCAAATGGTCACCTTTATCACGTGATTCGTACTAACCTCAGCTCCAGGACTTGCTGCTGCTGATTTAACACAATCTGTCAAGTCACCTGTACGTATGACTAGAATTGGCTTCTTGTTCACCTGACCACTTAGAGGTCACAGTGTGCAGGCTCTGTTTATCCTGACTAAGAGTTTCCCGATGACATAGTAGTTACACCGAATCATCTATTTGTTTAGCTCTTTGCTTTCTGCTGCTTCCAAATGTCTGTGGATTGATTTGTGTGGATCCCAGAAATGTAATCGTTAGTTGTTTGGCTAAAGAGGCTTCTCTCTGTGTTTGTTTTTACTAGAAGTCAGTCCTCTGAACCTGCGGTTTGCAAACTTTCTTTCTGAGCACGGAACGCTATTTATCAAACAGAATCTGACAAGCAACTCCAGTTCTGCAAATGAAACAGACAAAAGCAGAGCTGTGCTGATTATAAAAGAAGGAGTTCACAAGGGCTGCCTTGCTCCAACCATGCCAGGTAGCCCCTAAAACGCCCCAGGAACTGTCACATTCTGTGGAACATGCTCCAAAAACACTGCTCTCAATGGCTCTTCCAACCTGGATCTCACCACACGGTCTGAACTTGAGTCTCACTGGTGAACTCCTGCTTCTCATCTCCCAGCTTCATCGGTAACAACAAAGTCAGAGACCCACAAAACCACGGCCTCTTGCTTCCTTAATGTTCCTAACGTGGCTGTGGTCTGTGTAGACACACAGCTCCTTATTTTTGGGTTTTACTAGCTGAACCTGAGTTACAGCAAGTGCCCCTCCAAAATGCCCCAGGACCACAGTGATTACACGGCTGTGCCCAACGGTACATATGATGCATGACATCGTCATTACTGGCTTCTGGAGAAGCCAGGCTCCATTTACAGGGGTTTTTTTGTACCAGTTAGGCCATGCCATATAAACCAAGGCAAGCCAATCTAGCAAAGACTCAAAAGAATGAACAAATAATTGCCAATGAAAATCCCATTCCAATGGTGGAATACACACTCCTTACAATGCTTACAAAGTACCAGCAGTTTCAACACATATGAAATGTTACAGGGACAAAAAATTAGAGAGAAACTCAGACGAGGGGATCAGCAATACTGAAGCAGCTGGGGAAAGTCACCGCTTCAGAAAGCCCCAGACTGGGAAGCAGGCCCCTCCTCCCCCATTTAATTGCTGCTCAGCGGAAGCATGACAGCGACTTAACTGTGGGAAGGCAAGAAGGAGAGGGGCGCTTGTTCGGGGTGGTCTCAGGGAGACCAGCCAGGAGCGATGGGGCTGGAGCCAACCAACCAAAGATCTCGACCAATCGTCAGGAAAATATTTCCTCCACAGAAAAAGTTGTTTCATCTCCCAGGAGAACAGCTGGAAGACTCCCAGCCTGAGTCATTCGGAAACAGCTTTTACAAAGCACTCTGGAGAGCCCCAGGGGAGCGATCGGGCCATGATGAAGGAGGAGGCTTCATGACCAAGTGGGTCTTTTCCAGCTCTAACTCCCATGGTTTCTGGAACCTTCTGATTCTTCCCAACACACTGTAGCCAGTGTGACCGAAGCACGACTGTCAGGATCTTCCGGTCTGAGCATTTTAAGGCCTGGGTGTAGCTATGGACGTGGCTCTGAGGCCTCCCAGCTGCGGCCCATGAGCCTGGAGTTCCAGCATCCATGTAAACAGCTCCCCCTGGAGCGGGGGCACCGAGAAGGCAGTGGGCACAGGGTCCCCGGGTGGGGTGCTGCCCAGCCCAGGCACTTGGCAATCAGGCCTCAGTGAGGGGCATGGCCTAGAGCCTCTTACATTTCCACATGTCACCAGGGGACTGCTGAAAATGTGTCCCTTTCAACATCTGCTAATCAGATCTGCTCTTAGGAACCAGCAGTAATTAAACCTACCCTGTGACAGAAACACTGGCAAGGTCTCACATCCCCACAGCTGGCTTGTGAGTGGAGCAGATGGGCCGTATCAGATGCTGTGTCTGCTCACATGGAATTATGAACCTGAGCCCTAAGTGACACTGGTCACCTTCAGAGACAGCTGCCGGACAGCCTCAGGAACACGTTGCTGAGCGCAGGTAGGAAGGCTACTTCTCCATCAGTTCTTCTCACCTTCCCGAGGCAGCATTAGCAGGATCTGCACTGGACCACTTGTGATGTGACTGGGTGCCATCATCTGGTGCTGCTGATCACACACCAACATGTTACGTTCCTGTTACCTATTCACTTGACTAGGGTTTCTGAAAGAATCCCTATCCAGAAATTTAGTTTTAAGCCAGAAGAGCCTCATAGAAAGTATCTGATTAAACAACTGCATTTTTTTTCTGTCTTACCCCAAAGTTTGTTTGGGTGCTACAGCTTATGTTAGTATATCCATTAACCACTGTTGTGTGACAAAGCTCCTCAAAAGTTAGTGGCTTAAAACAACCGTGTATTATTTCTCACAAGTCCAGGGGTCAGCTGGACATGGAAGGCCTGTGAAGGTTTCATTCGCATGTCTGGCAATGAATGCTGCCTGCCAAGGAGGGCACCGCAGCTCTCCTCCTCTGGTGGGTGAGGGTCCCACGGTAGAGTTGCACCGGGCACAGCAGGAGCTGACAGACCTCTTGCGGTCAAGGCTCTAGAACTCACACAATACTTGTGCTGGGTCTATCACTCCAAGCAAGTCAGAAGGCCAACCCAAGTGTCAAGGGGTAGGGAATAAAGTGCCAGTTTTGGATGGGAAGAGCTCAATGGATGTGTGACCGTTTTAAATCCACCACATGCCAGCGTCTCCCTTGCTGTGTTGGAGTGACATGAATTCTGGGAGATGGTCACGGGTTCTCTCCGGTCAAAGGGGTCCCAGGACAAATGCCAAATGCTCTGTCGATCCTTGAGGAGCCACTGTGCACATTAGCATGTTAAAGTCTTTGAGAAGCCCCACAATAAACATAAAACTTGTTTAACTTTGTTTAATGATGAACAAAAAAGTTTATAAAAGACCATTTTCCTGTAACACCATTTTGGAAAGCTCAGTCATGAACCCTGAATTTTTGGAATAGCTCCAGTTTATCATACTTTTTCTTGATGTCTTATAAGATGTCCCATAAATGTCACCGATGTTCCCAAATACCTCCTACTGTGTGGAAGTGGCACACTCCACTGTGCATCCTGAGACGGAGATTTAGAACTAATCTCCCAGATTAGACATGAAGAAACTTCCATTCAAAATCATCTTTTTTTAAATTTATTTTTTAGAGAGCGGGGAAGGGAGGGAGAAAGAGAGGGAAAGAAGCATCGATGTATGAGAGATATCAGATGCCTGTCTCACGGCCCCAAATGGGGACCCGGCCTGCAACCCAGGCATGTGTCCTGATTGAGAATCCAACTGGCAACCTTTCAGTTCACAGGCTGAGCCATACCACCCAGGCCTCAAAGTCATCTTGATTAGCACTAGAAAACTTTCCTTAAAGTTGTATGCACAAAGATTTGGGCTCTTTTTATTCAGATACATAGCATTTTTGAGCATTGACATTAGTCTTGATTCCTGTACGATACACATTAAGATTCACTCTGACTAAACTTCCCAAGCTTAAAATTCAGTGAAAATAACATAACCAATAGCAGAGCAGGAGGTCAAAAGCTATTCTTTCACAAGGGGCTGATGACCCACTAAAGAACCACTCTACTTCTTAACCTGCCTGTTGGTCACCAATCTGTACCTTCCGTACAATTTTCTGCTGAATCAGGAAGAAAATGATCATCCATCCTCAAAACCAGGCTCTCCGCTGAAAGCTTCTGATCGCTCTGACGTGGGGGAAAATGATCTAATGCTCTGGTGGGAGCGCAACGGCCCCAACAGGGAGTGAAGACTCATGAGGGCTGGCGGTTCAAGTCAAGGCTCAGAGCCGTTAGGACAAGAGCACCCACCAGACCAGGAAGAGCAAAAGCCGCCTCCGCGAGGACCGGATGTCCGCCACAGTCCCTGTGCCATGCACAACGGAAGTAGCCTGCAACACTAGATGCTGAAGACAAAACTGAGCAAACATCCCGTGTACTTCGGTATTTTCTCTTGAATTGGTGAGAGTGACCAACAAGGGGTAGACAGAAGGACCGATGCCTCTGGCTGCCGGAACAGCGTCTCACCATTGATTATTCTTACATTCATTTCAAATAAAAGACAGATTCTCCCAAAGATACACAGCAAGCAGGGGCCAATTTACTACATCAGAAGCAAGATATCCTAACATTTTCTTTCTTTGGCATCAAATACTTGTGAGTCTTTAACTTACATGATGAAGTCATCAGGGATGCCTGAATGCAGTTTCAAAGTGCAGAGGAAAGGGGAATTCCACAGCGAAACCAGTCCGTGAGTTATACAAGAGGATGTGGGGACTCCTCAGGGGGAAGGAGTCACGACTGCACCACACAGGCTCAGTGAGCTCCATTTATCGCCCTGCCCCTAAGTTGTTTCTACCAACAGCAGGATGTTTGATGGGAACTTAAACACGAGCCAATCGAAATGGTGTCCACCTTTTGCTGTGAGCGTGGGAGAGACACTAAAGGCAGGGATGTGCCCTCAGGACTTCCACAAGCTGAGGAGGCCCACTACACCTTGTGTTTCGGTCACACCGAAACACTCATGGCTCCCTGACCTCGCTTTGCACTTTCATGCCTCTTGCCTTTGCCCACTCTGGTCTCTGCCAGGACTTCCATTTGCCTCCTGCATCCCTTAGTGAAACCGAGTCATTCTTAAGGCCCAAGTCAAAGGTCACAGCTCTGGGATGCCTTCCCCAAATGGCAGCATTAACTATTCCTTCCTCTGTTCCCAATCAGTTCATGACAGTGGCAATGACTTCTCAGCTCGTCTCTCCTGGCCGGGTTGGGAGCTCCTTAAGGACAGGGACATTGGTCTGAATGATTAGTTATCTGACAGGTTCGAGATCTTTTCCCCTCGTTCCCTAAGCGACACTACGAGCACAGTCAACAAGACATTAGGGTAAACTCCTACGTTAAGATATGTCATCAAGACCGTGGCGTGAGTGTAAAAAAAAGGAGTAACAAGAGGCATATGGTAAGGCCCACTCACAGCTCTGGGTTCCACCTTCCTTCCTTCCCCAGGAATTTCCCGGAGTAATGAAGGTGGCTCTGTTCAGACTTGGCTGGCCCCAGATTTCCGTCAGATTTTTGTTTTCTTCCAGATCTGAGCGCATGGAAAAAATACCGTAATTTCCTTATAGGCCTAGTTATAATTCTGTCGGCCGGTTAGCACGGAAACCTCGGCGTATAAGGAGCCTGACAATCCAGTTACTCCATTTGTTACTCTAATGGCCTATCAGTGTCTGTTCCCGAGGCATGATGTCATTTTAGAAACAACATCTAGCCGCCTCTCAGAGAGTCTCCCTGTATCTTCCCTTCTCAGGTTCAGGAGCAGTGGTATAAAATTCTCAGTATCTTTTAATTCACGCTGACATCTCGCAGATACTGACGTAACTGAAGTACACTCTATTACCAATCTCTGCATGTGCTTTGCATCTGACCACCTGAGGCACCTCTCTCTGGCGTGAGCTTGGTTGGAAATGTTAAAGTGGTGCACTCAGCAGGCACTGCCGGTGCCCCCAGCGCCGTCCCCCACTGCCCACTCCTGCACACGCAGCAAGCACCCAGGACCTCCAGCGGAAGCGCCGCCACCTGAAGGAGCAGACTGTAAGGGCTGGCCTCAAGAGCAGCCGCCAGTCAATGGCAGATGTGAGTTGGAGGAGACACAGCCCAGCCTGCTGGCCCCTCGGAGGGCGTGATTCTGAAGGCTCTTTCCTAGAAGTCGGGGACTGAGCAAACGGCTCAAGTGCATCCCTTTCTGGGCTCTCCCCTCCTCTGTACCCACACCGCTGTTCCCTTAATGCTTTCCAGTGTTACCCCCCTAATAACCTCCTCAGGTTTGAATCCTTAGCATAGGATCTGTTTTGGGGGAAACCAGTCTAAGAAAAGTGCCAACACTGAAGCAACTTGACACCAATAAAAGAAGCAGGCCCGTGGGGACACCCGCATTCGGGTGCAGTAAAACACAGTACGGAAAACACAGTTGGGGCGTATTCACAGTACGGAAAACACAGTCGGGGCGTATTTGGGCTCGAGAACCTTTCCGTGTCACAGTCACAAAGAGTCTGACAGGCTCAGAAGCAAACTGAGATGTCTTAAATCTCCGGGAGTTATTGTGTTATATGTGTTCTAAAAACGGATTGAATTTCATTGGCTGTTTCCAACTTCCATGGTATTAAGTTTCCTTTTATTCTTCCCAGCACCATATTTCCAATAACCCTTGAAAAAAAAATGTACCCCTGGGGAAGGGTATTTTGCTATCTTAATAAAGTCTTTCAAGCCTTAGGAGACGATCACCATATTTTCATTCTCAAAAATATTAATTTTACTCCCTGAAAGAATCTTATGAAAACATTTGGATTTCTTGCCTGAGTTCCCTGGGAGGTGAAGTTGAAAAGCTAGCTAATAAAGAATAATCCCAGTCAGGGAGGAGGCACGGGTTCAGTCTGGGGCCCACTGCACTGGAAGGGCCAGTGGGCCACCAGGGGAAGACCCCCAGCAGGCTGCTGGCTCTGGGTCTGCAGCCTGGAGGAGAGGTCAGTCGGGGCGGCCTGGCCTGTGGGTGGCAGCTGAAGCCACGGAGGGGCTCGAGAACGTGGAGAATGCGAGGAGCTGAAGTTCAGAAGGAGCGTCAAGGACGACATGGAAACAACGATTCAGGGGCAGGCAAGAAAAGTCAGCCAGTCTGACAAGAAACATCAGAAGAGAAAAAGGTAAGAATCACTTCATGGGGTCAATGAAGGCTTTTTTTATGAGCCAACGTGTTGTTTATTATTAGTGCTCTGTCAACAGGGGCTGTATCACGTCTGCCTTGGACAGAGAGGGGGCAACAGTGACAGAAGTGCCAGGGCAGGAAGTAGGGCGCGCACAGGGTGAGGTAGGACGGGGTGCCCGCTGCGCAGAGCAGACTTTTCAGATGCTGACAGTCACAACCAAGAAGTCACAGTAGAACTTCCAAGTGTGTTCTCTGACACTTCCACACCTGACTTCCCCTTAAAATACAGGACAGTTTGTATGCAGTTAACTATTCCTGAGAAGACAATATGTGCAAAGTTATGCATCCCAAGAAAGTTTTCTATAAAAATGGAACAAGATCACAAATTGGTCATCATAAATGACAATTTCACTGAAAAAGAATGACATAGAAAATCACAAAAGAGAGTTCTGGTCAAGATGGGAGGTATAAACACACCTCATCTCTTCATACGACTACAGCAAAAATTACAACTTGACTACAAAACAAGTGTCACCCAGAATTGTTAGAAAATCAAGCTGTATGGAAGTCTGGCAACCAAGGATTTAAAGAAGCCACATTCGTCCAGATGGGTAGGAGGGGTGGAGACACGGGGAGATGATGGAGACACACGGAGACACACAGAGAGGCGGAGAGGTGCAGAGGCACGGAGACACAGACGGGCAGTCCAACATCCAAGTGTGGTACGTAGAAATCAGGAGGGATACCTAAGGAGCAAATGATCCCAGCCCCAGACCAGACCACCCAGCCCAGGAAGATAAGTCCCCATAACTTCTGAATGTAAAAACCAGTGGGGGTTGGGGTGGCAGAAGAAATTACGAGATTCTAAAGGGCCCACAACAGACCTAGGCCTCATGCAGACCTATCCCTTCTGGGATTCGGCACCAGGGCAACAGCTAGAAGGACGCCAGTGGCACACAGGGAAAAAGTGAACTGACAACAGGGTATGTGCTGGAAGACAGCTTCTGCCCTGGCAAAACTCCAGAGGACAGGGAGTGGCATTGTCCCTTCTATGAGTCCTCTCCCACACAGAGCCACAAAGCCCCGACACAGGTTGCCCCACCTGGGTGATTACCTCAGGCCCCACCCCATAACTTATAAGTAAGATTTTCTATAATTGGCCACGCTACTAAGACATGAAGTTAAAGCAGCTCTACCTAATACACAGAAACGAACACAGGGAGGCTGCCAAAATGAGGACAACAAGAAATATGACCCAAATGAAAGAAAAGAACAAAATTCCAGAAAAAGAATTAAACAAAATGGAGGTAAGCAACCTATCAGATGCAGAGTTCAAAATGCTGTTTATCAGAATGCTCCAGGAACTCAGTGGGCACTTCAGCATAAAAAAAAAAAAAAAAAGACCCAGGCAGAAATGAAGGTTGCATTAAGTGAAATAAAGAAAAATCTATAGGGAACCAACTGTGGAGGGAATGAAGCTGAAAATAAAATAAAAGATTTGAACACAAGGAAGAAAAAAGTATTCAATCAGAACAGCAAGAAGGAAAAAGGGAATTCAGAACACCAAGGATAGCCTAAGGAGCCTCTGGGATGTCTCTAAATGTACCAACATCCAAATCATAGGGCTGTCAGAAGGAGAAGAGGAAGAGCAAGAAATTGAAAACTTACTTGAAAAAACAAAGAAAGAAAATTTCCCTAATTTGGTGAAGGAAATAGACATACAAGCCAAAGAAGCACAGAGAGTTCCAAACAAGATGGACCCAAACAAGACCACACCAAGACACATCATAATTAAAACGCCAAAGGTTAAAGATAAAGAGAGAATCTTAAAAGCGGCAAGAGAAAAGCAGAGAGTTACCTACAAAGGAATTACCATAAGACTGTCAGCTGATTTCTCAAAGGAAACTTTGCAGACTAGAAGGGATTGGCAAGAAATATTCAAAGTGATGAAAAGAAAGGACCTACAACCTAGATTATTCTATCCAGCAAAGCTATCATTTAGAATGGAAGGGCAGATAAAGTGCTTCCCAGATAAGGTAAAGCTAAAGGACTTCATCATGACCAAGCCATCAGTATATGAAATGCTAAAGGGAATTATATAAGAAAAAGAAGAAGATAAAAATGATGAACATTAAAATGGCAATAAATTCACAACTATCAACAATTGAATCTAAATAACAAACTAAGCAAACAAGCAGAACAGGAACAGAATCATAGGTATGGAGATCATCTGGAGGGTTATCAGTTGGGAGGGGGAAGGCAGAGAATGGGGGAAAAGGAACAGGAAGTAAGAAGCACAAATTGGTAGGTACAAAATAGACAGGGGGGATGTTAAGAACAGGACGGGAAATGGAGTAGCCAAAGAACTTATATACATGACCTATGGATATGAACTAAGGGGGCAACTGCTGGAGAGAAAGGGGGTATTAGGTGGATGGGGGCAAAGGGGGAAAAATTAGGACAATTGTAATAGCATAATCAATAAAATGTATTTTAAAACATAAAAAGAAAATCACAAAAGAGAAAATACAAATGGTCATTCTATGATACTTAGGAAAAGCATTCAATTTCATTAGTAATAAAAATAGCAAAAAATAAGATGACCATTCTCCCTTCCAACTGTCGAGATTTAAGCATCCAATGATCCTTACGGTGTGATAAAACAAAACTCTCTTATACCGCCAATGGGAGCCACACTTGCCTAGATATACAGTATTTTAAAAACTGAGCAGGTAGATATAAAAGGATATTCAAGGTTTATATTTAATGGTTTATAATAAATCTGAAAATGGCTTAATTGTCAAAAATAGGTTAAAATGATTTAAATATGGACCATAATATAGAATATCCAACCACTGAAAAACTTCATAACACAATATTAAACAAAAAAGTAACTGAACATAAAGGTTTACACCGAGTGAGTGCTCAGCTATGTGAAGAAAAGAAGGCACACAAAGAGGCTTTCTGAGGGACTCAGCCACTGGACTGACAGTGGTGACTCCGAAGAGGCCTGTTTCTCTGAATGCTAATACTTTTCTGTATAAACAGAAATTAGTTTCATAATCCGGAGAAAAACACATATAAACATCTGACAATTCTAGCCCAGCCTTAATAAATACATAAGGGCTAGCGCTTGGCTTCAAGGGTATACACACCAGTGTTCAGGGACGCTAGGGAGGACTGAGGTGTGACCTTTGGGCAGCTGAAAAACCGTCTTTGCTTGCTGAAGCATAAACCAGAATATTGCAGCAGCCAAAGAAAAGTGTAACTCCTGGGGGGTTGCCCCAGGGCTCTCTCTGCAACTATGGTCTCATCAAAATGCTTGACAATTTCTAGGACAGACTTAAATGTACCTGATGTGAATGTAAATGGTCAATAAACTAGGTACCCTGACCTTGAATGGTAATAAGGAGCCCGTGAAAGCACTTGACCACCAGCCTAGGTTGACTGTCTTTCTAATCTATAGCTTTCCATGAAAGACTGTCTTTCATTCCATGAAAAAAAACAAATTGAACTTCAGCTGAATCAGGGATAGAGTTTGAAAACGAAGCAAGAAGAGAGAAATGTGGTGAGGAAACAGAAGAGGAACCAGCTCTTTCAAATTAGTCACACTAGAGGGCTAAAGTGGAGTTTCAGCCATATTTGCCTCGTTACATGAAAGAGATGACCTAAGCTGTGAGTTAATGACAGGAAGTGTCCATTTCCTAACACAACTTGGCTGTGTGTATAGAATAATTTGGATCAAAATCAGGCACATTTCCAAGTCCGTCTGAGCTTGCCAAGTAGCTTGAAGAGTTTTCATAGGCTGCTCTGGGTAACCCAAGGTACAGAAGGGGCGTGGGGGGCAACCCTATCTTTGTAGGTTGCTTGGCACCCTAGCCTTATAACCAGTGGTTGCCCCCGGCATGAGAGCACAAGATAAGGGAAGGATTACACAAACTTTATTTTGGTTATTGAATTAAACCAAAAGGAAATGCAGATTAAATATTTAATTCAGAAGAAGTCAGTTTATGGTAGGAAATCATGACAAAATTTCAAAGAGTAGACACAGTGTTTATGGGGGATGGATCTTGGAACGTTTGAGCCGTACTCCAGCCTTGTTTGGTGGTAAGCAGGACTGCCGTGGTCTAGCATGGGAAACAGAATGGGGCCCAAAATAAAATGTACACAGCTCCGACTTACTTATATTGACAAGCTTCATATAAAAGCATAAACACGCTTCACATTGACAATGAGAGAAACACCTCCATCCCATTCAGCAGGGGTCAGTTCACCTCCTCCCATTCAAAAAGCAATTTAAAAGTGGATCGTTACAGTAAAAAGCTTTCTGTGTAAGGATCATGGGCATTTCTCTGTGTAGACAGAATGACAAGAGGTGTACCAGCTCGTGTTCCAAATCTACCTGCTGGAGGATTTGTGTATAGTCTTTTTCGTAGCCGTTGACATCTGATCAAAACAAAACTGTACGGTTACTGATGTGAGATCCAGAACTTCCTTGTGGACTAATCCCATCGAATGGAGGGCTGGAAATCCCTGTGGAACACGCCATCAGACAGACGACCAGCATTCACAGGAACATGGACACTCTGGCCACAGCAACCCCAAGAAGAGTCCCCTTCCCAGAAGGGATGCACACATTCTTCACCCGTGCCTTCACTTCCTCCCCCTGAAACAAATGATCTTTCCTGCTTCGCAAAAGAATGAAAACCACTACATGAGAATTCTCTTAACTTTTACTCCTTGCACTTGAGGCTTATCTACTGCAATCCCACCCTTCCTCTGCCAGAGTTGCCCTAGATCCTGTCCAACACTAACCCATGGGCACCTGCCTGTGCCAGGCTGTGCTTCACCAGTGAGCGCACCCTGCCCTCCCACCTCTCCCCCTCAGCCTCACCATTTGTGGCCAGTGACACCCTCCTACCTGGTCTCCTGGCCTCCAGTCAATCTGCCACCTGTGGTGCCTTCTTACTGTTAAACTTCACTTCTCTGCTTAGAAGAACTTTCATGGCTTCCCAGTTATAAAAAGGTCATACTCCCAAAACTCCTTTGCAGCCTGGGAGTTACACGTAAGGCCACATTCACTCCTCCATTTGCCCAGCACTTACTAGGCACATAACATGTGTCGGGCACTGGGCTGGGAAGCCTGTAACATGTCTGAAGTAGCGGTCTCTTCAAGTGAGTGTTACAGAAGCATCAGAGAGCCAGCTCTACAACCTCAGCACCATTTACCCTCCATCCGTTCAACCGATATTCATGAGCGCCTATCATGCATCAGACACTGCACTGGGCATCAAGGATGTAACGAAAGACGCAGACCAGCCTTCGGGAAGTTTAGGGCCTCCCAGGGGAAGCAGCTTTCCACAGAAAGAGCATTCCTGCTGGGGAGAATCCTTAGGACGCTCCTATTGGACAGGCACAGGTCTAGCCAGAACTCCTTATCAAAGAAAAGGAAAACTGTCAACGTGCAAGCAACAAAAGTAAAAATAGAACAGCAGTCACTTAACTATTTAATATATTTAATTACTTTGATTTGCTTTTTTAAACCCTTGAAAAATCACTGTCTTATTTCCACTCTATTTTATCCGTCTCCTACCCAGAGCCCACGTATTTGATTTAATTCACCCTCAGTACAGGGGGAAGGCTGTTCTGCCCTCTGTTATTAAGTGCTATGCCTCTCCAAGGATCCGCTTCCAAGTGCTGATGGAAATAAATTTTATGCTCTGAAACTAGAATTTAAAAACCTTAATGTGACAGCAGTCAAACTATAGGCAAGGAGAGCCACCTTTCTTTAGTGAAAGATTCTTCATGAAACGTGATAAAGCCTTCTGTGTAATACGCAGATATCGATTCTGCGCAGTTCCTGAGCAGAACTTACAATCCTGGGCGGTGCGCTCTCCTTCGCCTAACCAGCCGGCGACAGTACGAGGGCGGCCATGCATCTGTCGTGTCTGCCACTCAAAGGACGGCGGGCATCCCGGAGCAAGTGCTTGCAATGGGAGCATTTGGACAGGGAAAGTGGCTTGTCTTTCGCGGTACCAGTTACAGAGGAACAGATCAGAGAGGTTAGGAAACCTCACCACTATCACCGTGTGAACCAGCCAGGACTCACACCCAGACTGGGATGATTCTGAGTCTGATTCTCTTCTCTCACCTCTTACAAGGCACTTCAGTGTCGTCTAGGACACGAATGTGAAACAAGCACACTGATAACCGAAATTGTATTCTCCTTTCCTGTTTCATGCACACACTGGTCAAAACTAAACATCTAGCCAGCAATCATGCCCTCGAGAATATATGACCATATTTCTAGTAATACAGTAAGAAGAGAGTGCTAATTTAGGAAGTAAGGTCCAGGTTCTCTCTAATCCAGATGCTGTTAATTCAGAATTGCCATTCCTGTGTCTGTCTGCCTTGGTCAAGTTTTACTGTATTTCTATGGGATAAATTCACAGTCAAAAATAAAAAAAGACATCGAGAAGGCTGTTTTATCTGGTTAAATCATCAGCGAGGGGGATTTCAAGGGTGAACATACATGACTTAGCTCCTCAAGGCACTGGCGGAATAAAACTGGCTTTTCCCCAGAGCTGGAGAAACAGGCCAGCCTGGCAGCGATCCAGGGTGACAGCCACAATAGGGGACTAAATCATCACTGGAACACATCGGAAATATGGAGCCACTTAACTCAGGGGTGAACATGAGACTCCTTACATAAGGGGCAAGATGCAATCGGTGTGTTTCCGTTCATGCAGACTGGGCCTCGGAGTAGAAGTAAACACACTCCTCACCAGCACAGACCTGCCTCTCCTGAGACCCTCTTCCCTCATAGAACTGCACGAGTAAAAAGCAGGCCTCCCTGCCAACCCCAATGACCCCTGGCTGATGGGCATCTGAAATTCTGGATCTGAACCACGCCTGACAGTGTTATTAGCTAAATTTTAAACAGGTTTATAAACACCTGGTTCAGAAAATCAGATGCAATAAATCCTTTACTTTCAACATATAGGAAAAGGTATATATTTTTATTAATAGTCTTTATTAATGGAAAACTCAGTTTCTCCCATCTTCACTAAATAAATATGGAGCAGATACTTAAAGATCATCAGTAACAAAGCCAACAATTAGCCACCTGTCTCAGGTCAGCAGCCCTGGCTTTCTCATGAGAAAGAACTTTGCTCAACTAATTTCATAACTCATCAGTGTTCCCATAAAACAAAACAAGAAGAACCAAGTTTCCTAATCTAATCCAAGCAGTCGTTGTTAGAACAATAACATTTAAGAAGTCAACAGTTCAATTGATGACAGAAGAGCAATTTTTCCTCCTCTAGAATCTGTGAGTTAAAGAGAGCACCTTTCCACAAAAGAAATGGTGTCTGTGAAAATGCTCTACAACCCCCCCGCCCCCCACACATGGCAGACCCTCCTGAGCAGGAGGTGTCGGTCGGTCCCAAACCACACGACATGCTGGCTCCCTTGGCCTGAGCCATGTCCCCGTTCATCATGAGCCCTTGATTTTCTTGAATGCATGCTCAACCCTTATTAGCGTTACTAATATTTTCCAAAAGTGACCTTTACAAATTATAATCCTTAATCATAAATCACCTACTAGTAAACCATTTTCAACTTTTATGTAAGCAATTCCTCTACCTCAGCAGACACTCAGTGACAAAATGAGTTCCCTGAATTGGCCATCTCTACTTCCCCTTCCAGAGAGAAATGATAAACAGTGAAACGGTCCACAGGAAAGCTCCAAAGGCAATACAGCTTAGTCAGCTGTGCCCATTAGACAGAGCTCTGAAATTTGTTTTTATGAATAGTAACAGAACAATTTACATTGGAACTTGAAGCATGGAAATTACAGCATTAAATTTAACACCATTTATGAAACTTTACAGGGTCCTTTAAAACATTTGTGTATGCTCATCAAGTGGTGTCTCACCACCCCCCCCCCCCAAAAAAAAGCCGCACCTCTTTCCAGTAAGTTGGTAGCCACCTGGAAAGTGTTTCCACAGAATTACTGACAATAAGGGTGTCTGATTTCATTTACTTACCTATTGTATCTGCAGGGACGCTGGAGACTCTCAGTGAACAAGTTCAGAAAAATGTCACCTGGAGAAACACATCAAACAAAACGTTGGATTAAAAAAAACACAAAGTAAACTTATCATGCAATTCCACATCTCGAAATATGTGATGTTTCAAATACTGGTTCCCAAGCAGCATGTTCTTCAACTTGCAATAGAACAGCCATGGGGGCCACATGGGGGCAAACACCGAGGAACCAGAAACGCCGAAAGGCCATGCGGAAGGTGCAGCCCAAGAACGCGCACCTTGTGCTGGCTTTTCCTTTCCCCTCACAGAGGGACCAACTTGAAATGTAACTTGTGCCCTTGAGGGCACTTGATAACAACCACAAAGGCACAAATAATACAGCAACAAATTAAGGAATGACATATGAGACTGTGAATGAGAAAACGACCCTGGTAGCACTCTATGTCTTCTTCAGTTACTCCGCTAACTTTCTTAGAAGCTAGATTCACAAGGATATCAAAGATTGGAGAAATGAAAAAATGATCATTAAAACTCTAACATAATAAACAGAGGAACTGAGTAGGAAGAGTTAATTGAATGATTGATCAGTCTGTTCGGAAATCAAGTATTCCTTTTGGTGTTCTCAGAGTCTTCAGGTAACCTTAAAAGTTGTAAGTCTATTAATACACTCGCAAACAGAGAATCCCAAAATGTCTGTTCAGGATTGTTTGGAAATACTCAACAGAAATGGAACAAATTTCTAACAAAATATCACAGTTAGCCACTAGCTGGAAACCTGCTGTGCACTACAGCCTGTCCAACAGGCAGCGTGTCCACCGACGGATGAGGAAACTGATGTTGAAAGAAGCAGAGAACCTTCCCCAGCATCACACAGATCCAGGGTTTCCAAACAGGACTCCCCTTCCCTGCCACGTGGCCCCATGAAAGCACCCCTTCCACAACACACAGTCTATCCATCACCTCCCAGACAGAAACTGGACAGCCCCTAAAACTCTGGGAAAGAAACTGACTAGCAGGTAAAAATGAACTTGTCCTTTTTGCGTGTTTCAAAGTAATTCCATCATTTCAAAATGATTAGCCTAACCATGCTATTTAGGACTGTAATGGGATATAATATATGAATAAAAATTTAGAAATTAAGGGTTTAAGGTTTGAGAAATATTAAAAATCAATTAGGAATAAAGAAATATTTTTAACTCCATGTAAGGTGGATCAAACAGAAAACAATCAACAGATTGAATTCTATTGATAAGCAAGAAAGCAGGGAAAGGCTAAGTGCCCATCTTCTATAATCAAACTTTCAAAATATACCCATCATCAAACTTTGATACAGAAAGTCTATAATATCAGGCCATGCACACCCATACTTATAACTGAGATTAAAGAGCCAGTACAGGACTCAAAGTCCCCTCTATCTGAAGAAATTAGTTTAGTTCGGTAACCAGCTCGAAGATACTACGCAATAGTCATTGGGTTTCATTTTATAAAATAAAAATATAAAAAAAAAGAATTCTGAACACATGAAGTCCTTTGTTATAATAGCTTAGGGGATCTATGATTTTATTTTTTAAAAATGATTCTTAGTAAGTTAATTGCTAGTTAAATTCCAAGCATTTCCCACAACTTTATTTCACCCCGTTAGGGAAAGCCACAGGATGCCACAATCGGCATTTCTGTCGGGAAATGGCTTCTGGGAAAGCACCCCGGGATCACTAGGAACGGGTCTGTTCTGAATGGAGGTCTCGATCAACACCTCATGGCCTCTCAAAGTGACACGGCTCACAAAAATACTCCAACTAGCACAGTCCAAAGTCAAAGATAACATTTTAAAAATCTCTTTTGTTACATCCAAGATAAGCAAAGCTCTAGACATCCCAAGATGGATCCCAAGACCTTTGAAATAGCAGAGACAGCAGGGGCAAGTGCCGATTCCCTCCTCACATTCTCCAAACTTGCGCTGAGGGGGAAAGCACTTCTTAGAATACATTAATTTGGCCTAAATTCTGAAGAAAAAAGGTCCTTGGGAGTAAGTTTTCAGTATCATGAAAAAGCTTCTCTGACAACAAAGTCTTAGCTTCTGAAACTCCCAAAGTGATCAAAAAGATAAAACATGCCAACTCTGTTACTGGGTTTGGTCATTTAATAGGGTGTTATAGTAATTTTTATTTTTTTAAAAATGTCACAGAGCACTCCAAAGTTCACAAAACAACAGTGATTCTATTAGGCATTAACTGTCAGGCACTGTTCTATGTACTTGATGGGAATTAACTCATTTACTTTCCACAAAAACTCTAAAGTAGGCATGAGTATTATCCCCAAAATAAAGATAGACAAGCAGGCACAGAGATGTTTAAAGAACTTCCCCAAAGTTAGACGGCTGCACGTAAGTGAAGGTTTGTATCCGTACACATTGTCACATATAATGCCAACAGATATAAAATACAGGCTTGGTAGAAAATTTTACCCCCTGTTTAAATGTGAGGGAAACAAATTCTGAGGTGCAAAGACTGACTTTCCCAAAGTCAAATTGCTAGACAGCAACAGGGTCAAGAACAGAACCCACGGCATCCAACGACAAAGCCAGCGCTGCTTTTTTCACTTGTTTTTGTTTTCAATTCCGTTCATCGATATGGAACTCAACGCAGAGAGCGTGTTCTGCCTGCAGCCCCTGAGAGACGGCGCGGGGCTCTCCCGCGGGGAGAACACGGAGCGCGGCGCACGCAGCGGTGTCACCGTGCTGCCGTCCCCACTTCTCCATTTCTCTCTGTGCAGCTGGTGCTCTTCCCCTGGCTGCTCAACACAGGGGAGTTATAAAAATTAGAAATATTTGTCTTCATCGTTTATCATCTTGTCTTCATTTTTATAGATTAGTAGTCTATCTGGCCATTTAAATTATTTATAGCCCAATAAATGGGAGGCATTGTTGACTCTCCCGAGTACTGCATGGGCGAGAAAATGAAAATCACTATTATGTCACCCCAATAAATTCAATAAAAAGTTTTTCAAAAGAAAATCACTGTTACTTTTGAGTTAAAAATGCTGACTTCTCATTCATCTCCATTTGCGTCTCATGCCCTTCTGGCCCACTTCCGGAGATCGGGAGGAGAAACAATAGCTGCTTTTAGTGTCTGAATACCCACGTGATAGGCACCAGCTCTGACTTATTGAATAGAATTGCCCAAAACAGGAAGCAGAGCTGTAAGACCCCTTTCTCAATTATAATCTTTTATGACTTGAAATGCACTGATTTTAATTGTTTCATATTACTCCATAGTACTAGAGCCGAAAAGTGTAAATTATCTCAGAAGTTAGTTTTATGGATAAATTTCAGCCTAACTAAAGAAAGAATGCCATACTAAACAGAGCCATCCCCTAGTGGTCCAGGGTGCCTCTGGGCAGGCTAAGAAGCCATAGGAGGGGAAAGTCTCAATACCTGTCCTCTAACACAAGGTCCTCCATGACCCCTGCGAGAGTTCACTATGCCCATCTTTGGCAAGAATGGAAGTTCCCAGGGCGAAACCCCACAGAAGTCACATGACACTTTCCAATTCATATCCTCATTTGATCCACACTAAAAGTAGAAGGGTAGCTGGAGTTGGAGTGAGGGCAGACACAGCATTTATTATTCCCATCTTACAGACCAGGAATTTGAAAAATTTAAGTGAAATCACACAATCAGTAAATGCTAGAACCTGGGCTCCAACCCAGGATTTCCGACTCCCAAGTCCAAGGTATTTCCAGCTAGATGATATTGCAACAACCAAGACATGATGGTTTTCAACCATCAAACTCACTCATCAAAGACAGGGGCATGGATGGTCCCCCCAAACTTGAAGCATGGAAATGAGTACCAAAGGAAATAAATTAAAAGCTACTCCTCTCACAAATGACCCCTTCTCCCTCGCTAAGAAGTACTTATATTTCCGGCAGACACTCTCTCTAACGCTCTGCTTACGTGCATCAGCTAAACCAGTAACGGCCCAAACCCCGCTTTACGATGGTCTGTTGATACAATAAATGCTTGAGGAAATTGGTTCACATTTTAAGGAAAGCTGGTGACAGCATGATAAGCACAAAGAACAGTGTCCCATTTCTGCCTCTAAAGTATACATTTCTCAAAGACTTGCCCGGTAGGGTTTTTTTAAGTCAATGGGACGCACCGACTCTAGTCTAACAACAGGTCCAGGATAACCTCGCCTTTGAGTCTGACAACAGGGGTTCAAGAGAAATGGGTCAGCCACGGAAGGACTGCTGAACCTTGCAAGATTTTCAAGGAAAGACATGAGAGTATCAAGTTTCACGAAGCTGTCTACCACGCAGAGAGTGGCAGGCTGCCAAAGGCTGGACTGTGTTAACGAACTCATGTGAAAAGCTGGGAAACTGAACCTCCACAGGGCCTGCCCTGCCACTCCGCCACAGGGGGAAGGACTGAAGTTCAAGTTTCCAGAGACCTCAATGACTGCGAGCCAAATGCTGTTGATCACAAAAACTCCCTTTTACCCTTAAGGAAAGAGAAACTACTTCATTCAAAAATCACATCAACAGGAAGTTGTTATAGGGTAAATTTTAAATATCTGGGCACAACAGAATAGCCAGCAACAAGTCAGGTTCGATTATACTGTGCTTTCAACACATCAGGTTTGTGCATCAAAACAGTTATTATTATACACGCATGCCAGGACCATGTTTCTTCACGTAATTGTTAGCCGTTCCCCGTAAACCTACTGGCCCAGCAGCTCCTCGAGAAGGAACCTCACTCTGCTCGCTCCCCTCTGCACGGCAGCTGGCATGGAGTGGACATCTCATACATGTTTACTGAATGAACAACTGGATGACTGCACTGGGAGAGTCAAAAGCACAGTCTGAGGAAGAGAAATTCTGGATTATTAGGAGGGAGAAAATCATCAGGCAAGGATGACAGCAAGAATTCCAGAATGAAGAGAAAGCAGAGACAAACAATGACTCGGCAGGCACGGCAGACGCCCGGCCAAATGCCTGGTCTGGACCGACCTCCATGAACTCCTTCTGCCCTGAAATCCCCTTAAAATACGGATGGGTGACAGGGGCAAGTGTGCATAATTAGAGAGAACTTTAGGTAATTCTGAGAAACCCTCCTCCACACAGCAACTGCTCTTAATCCTCTTGCTCTTTAAAAACAAAAAAAAACCTTGAATACAAATACGTGATCATCGGCGAGATGGCCACTGCCGTGCACGCTGCGGCGCACCAGCAACGCGCAGGCCCCACCGAACACGGCGCCCACCTGTGTGCGAGGAGGTCGTTTAAGATGGGCAGACACTGGTCGTCACAGGCGGACAGGTGAGAGCTGCCCGTGGGGAGCGAGGCAAACAGTCAGCAGAGACAAACTGGGATGGGAAGTGCTGACAAACAGTGTCTCTGACATTTCTTAGCAGCCTGTGTTCAAAATCTGGGCATGAACTTTAAGTAGTAACAGACCCATGTTTCTGAAAAACAGATGCCAAGATTAAAACTAGAAGGAAAGAAAGTCTACCCATTAAGATTTCCAAACAGGGTCATGTGAACACATGCAGGCTAAAGCATGCAGAGAGGGGCAGAAGGAGGTTTACAGTTGTGAGGACATGAAACATAGACTTTAATCTTACATTATTACTTATTAATTACTGCATTATTTTCCATATGGACAACTGCAAACCAACTTTTGCTCCACCCGGTATACAGATCACACAGAGGCCCTACCCCCAGGCTGGCATCAATGATAAACCCCTTGACGCCCAGGACTGAGCCTGCTTGACCTGCGGACCGCTTCCCACAGACCCTTGTACAGAGTCACCTACACACAAGTGACTCTTGTTAAGGGCACAGAGCTGTCACGCCATCAAGACAGGCCAACTCACAGTTTTGGAAATGCCTTTCCTTTAAAGGATTTGCCTGTAAATGAAGGAAAGAAACCAGAGAAAGGAGCCCTGGCAGGGTAGCTTGGAGGGTTAGAGCACCATCCCAATATACCAAGGTTGCAGGGTTTGATCCCTGGTCAGGAACAACAAATCAATGCTTTTCGCTCTTCCTCTCTCTCAAACATCAATACATAAAAAAATTTTTTAAAGAAGAAAGAAAAAGAAGCCAGAGGTAGGGAGTCTACATCTAAGCAAGGCCAGCTTTAGCAGTGAAATGGAGACTTTGCTTTTAGAGGCCTGGCTCCCCAGTCTAAAATATTTACCGTTTCCACTATCTTACACATGAATAAGGACATTTATCTGTCCATTATCTTACCCACCCCGATGAAAAACACCTGTTGGGCACCTAAGTCTCTGCTAGGAACCGGGGATAACCAAACACACAAGGCACTATTTGCCACTCCCAAGGGAAGTGCTCTCTGCTGGCGCTGCTGGGGAATCCTGCCGGGGCCCTGGCGCCTCTCCCTCCCCCGACCTTGACTGAGGGGCGGCCTGGCAGTCACGGCTTTCACCAGAACACCCGGGGCCACTGCGATCACAGCCACTTGTATCTTCAGTTTCAGTCTACAGAGTCAAACGCTTTGCACCTTTCCAAAACTCAAACACTAGTGAGCAGGTAGCGGCATTCTGGTGGAGCGGAGCCGAAGAGGAGAGCTTGGACTACCCCATGCAGAGCCCGGGGGCCTGTGTCCTGTAAGCCCGAGCAAGGGCAGCTTCTGAATGAATGGCAGAGGAATAAAATCGCTGGGACACTGACCGCCTCAGAGAGGCATGATTAGGCGTTGACTACTTTCGGGGTAAACATTTCAGGAAATCTGTAAAATATCTGTGTTGTAACAAAACAAAGGAACACAAACCTTTAATAAAATATTTTCATGAGGCTTATGATAGTGCTAAGTCTTGCTCAGTAACTTTTTATCAACAAAAATGAATCCTAAACGCGCCTCGGTGGGGGAGTCCTGTCGTGGGGCCTGCTTAGCACAACTGCCGCCCCAGAAGGAAACAAGCACAGCCACTGCCCTCTAGGCAGGGAGACAATGCGGTGGGCGCTTACTCCTGAAACCTTCTAGAACAGCTCTGCTCACCTAAGCAAAGGAATATACACACCACAAACAAACAATGAATTACTATTAGGAATAAAATATACGTAACAGACATCTTATCACTGAATCAATGTATTTACAAAGTCTTCCAAATAAATCTTAAGTGTGGTGGGAGAGGGTGGGAACCGGCCCAGAGAAATTAGAGAAAATGATGACAAAGTCAAAATAACGCGAAAACTGCGTGTGGAAGAAGCTAGAGCTTTCCAGGGATGAGAGGCCCCGCCACACTTTCATCTCACTCTGAATGGGCGTCCAGACCAAGGCTGACGCCCAGAGCCCACGCTCCTCCATTCAGGAGAGCCACAGCATGTCCTTCCTGCCCCTCCATCAAGGTCAAGACCTCCCGTCCCCACTTGGGTCAGAAACGAAGTCTGAGACCTGCTCTCCCTCCCTCGGGCTTGCAGGCATCACAGCCAGGTCCCTTCTTGGTGGCAGGACACAGCAAATTTTTTTTTTTTTTTAAACATTAATGACTGGGTTTCCAGTCAAGCTCTCAGAACCTGAACCTTGCCGTGACTGTCTTTAAAACCAGAAAAGAAAGACACGCGAGGATCTGGAGAAGGAAGGCTTTCAGGGAGGCACCCAGGAAGGAGGGAAACGGCGAAACCTAAGAGTCTTTCTCTGATCTTTCCTTCCCCCAGAAAAACATTCAGCAAAAGTCAGATTAACAGCAGTTGTCCTCTCAGAACACACCTATCGCCAGGCCACTTGTCCTGGGTTGTGTTGACCCCATCAGAGGTCACGGCTGTGCTTCCCCTTTTTGCAGCCTGCTTTGACCCCAAATCTAATGCCCTGTTCTCCAAAGCTCAGGGTTCAGGCGTCAGGGCTACTACTGCCCATAACTGTTTACCTTTATATCCTTCCTCCTGCACACGCAAAACTGTGTCACCTTCCGCGAAGCCTTCTGTAAACTCACTCTTGCCTTTGCCCTCTTCCCACCCCGCCCTCTCTGAGCTCATGCAGACCCCGGGCAAGGCTCTGTGCCACACCCAGCACACTGGGTAATGACTCCAGGTCCATCCATCTGCTAATGTTTACAAGATGTGGCTTGGGCAACATTACGAAAACGGCCATGATTCAGTCCATGACTAGAAGGGTGAGGCAGGCCCTCCTCAAATCACAGAGACTCACATGGCTTGTCCTCTCATCTCATTCATTAGCCAGCCCCAACCGTGCTAGCTAAGTAAGGAGCACAATGCGTATCTCTAGGTCTCTAGCACCATCTGCTATCCTTACCCTATCCTTCATAGCTCTCACTGCTGCCTAATACCCATCCACACAGATAGATGGACAGACAGGTACAGACATATCTAGGTACAAATTTTTAAGTTGGTTTTTTATCCACTAGAATATAAGCTCCTCTAAAGCACGATCTTCAGTATGTTTCTGTCTGTGCCGTACAGACCACACAGATCTGGAATGGTGCCTGAGACGGAGCGAGTTCTCAGTAAACGTCCGTTGATGCACACATGTGTGGGCAGATGAGAACATCTCCAGCAAGATAGGAAACCCCAGGGTAGGGGGGGCACAGGATAAGAAGATCAGGTGAGGGTAGGGAGAAGAATTTTCTCACTAAGACTGTTTAAGTTTGAAGTACCTTATGGGGCAACATGTAGGGGGGATTCCAGTGGGCAACTGGTGATTCCAGTGAGGAAAGGAATTTCAAGCAGGCAACATAATTTGGGAAATGATCGGTACATAGGAGGTGACTGAAGCCACAGGTAGGAGTGACATTACCCCTGAAAAGCAGGTCATGGAAGTAAGGGAGAGCTGGCCACTGTATGATAAAGAAGTAGTGTTGCTGCCCACCTTGTAGGGAGTGTGCGCTAAAGGAGTGGGTGCACCGAAATACCTGGCCTCCCTATCTCTTCAAGGCTTAGCCAAACTGCTCTAGACAGCAGGGGCTCCATAGATGCCTACTGTAAATATGGGCACCTTGTGAGACTACGAAAGACCATTTTCAGTGCCATCTTATCCTCACAGCATTTGGGCACGGCATGGATTCGAGAACTGCACATTGACTCAAGGCTCTGTTTTCCTTTTTGTAGGACTCTCAGTTACTCTAATCTGATCAAAGATTAAAAGACACTCCAGCATTACCTACAGAATGAAATAATGCTATATTACTTTTTATTATCTAGTGGGGAAAGAAAATGATCAGGAACACAATTACTCATTCCTACAAGGTCCATGAACATGAATGTCCATCGTGGTGCATGCATTGTAGTTCCAGATTTACACTTAAATCCACAAGGAGAAAAACTCCCTGGCACAGACTAAGAAGTAGTAACAAATGTGGCAAATGAGCTAAACTCAAAGGCTGAGTTCAATGTAATGGTCCAATGTCAAGACAGGGAAAAAAAAATCACTGGTCAACTTAGGCGGTTTGCTTTTAACTTTGTGACTAACTGCAGCTTAACTAAAAATAACCACCAAAGTCAATGATGGAGAAGCCAATGTCACTATGAGCGCCCCAAGTAGAAGAGTTAGTCCAGCAGGTGAGGGCTCCACCCCACTCGGTCCTGCGGCACCGAGCGAAGCCCCGGCTGGAAGGGCGGCAGTAGAGCGTCTTCCGTGCCGGGGCCCGGGAGGAGGTGAGCAGAGTTCTTCCCCAACTACAGCTTGAGTGCCCCTGCTTTTACCTTTTATTTTCCTGTATGAGAATTCCACTTACAATTGTTTGAAGAAAGCACTCACTGTTACAACACTTTGGAAGCCACTGACCTGGAGCAAATTAATTCTGGGGATTAAAATGAAAAAAGTTTTAAAATTCTAATTTTTATGCCCACTTTCACACTGGATCCAGAGTATCTTGATGGTGATTACCACGCAGGTTGGTTGGTGCTGAGATTAAGAGGTGCTTATGTTTTATAATTCTGTAATGTTTGAATTTTGTATAATAAAAACTAATACGTTCCTCATCAAAAAAATATTAGAGATACCTTACTTCAGACTATTTGCCTCCCCGATTTTTCACAGAAGACAAATTTTAACTACATCTTGTTGCTTCCAGGCAACAATGAAATTCTAATGGGACCTCAGACATTACTATGTTTATGCTAAGAAATGAGAGAAAATGTTCCATATTTAGTTAATAATAAAAATCTATTCATATAGGACCATTCTCTAGGGGAATTGTATACATTGGAATCATATTATTGTTTTCCAAACAACTTTCATAAGATTCCTGAACGCTATTCTGTTTCAGATGAAAATCGGGTGTTTCAAATTTTAATTATAAAGTGGTGTTTAAATGAAGAAAAAAGAACAACTACAGACAACAATGGACTGTAAGGCGTTAAAACAGAAGCGGATTTCTAATGCCAGCCCTTCTCCCAATTCCCAGTGAGGAGGAGGGTACATTTACGACAAGAGCATTATTGCAATAATCTCTATTCTAACTCGGCCTTGGAAGTTTTGTCTTCAGTCTGGGGAGATGCACAAACAACAGACAGTAAGACTCGGCTCACAGGGAGTATTTCAGATTTCCGTGGTGAAGACGGAGGCAGGGCACCTCCCACCCAGCAGAGGAGAGGCCAAGCCCTGCGCTACTGGGACAAAGGCCCTGCTGGGTCCTGGGAGGAAAAGCTGAGTTCGGATTTCCTTCCACACTCTCTAACTTCCCTGTGACCCACGGCACACATGTGAGAGGGAGGCGGTTGGTCAGGGTTAAAAGTACAGTCTGGCCACAGAGCCCCACCCAGCTGACTGACCCAGAGAATGAACGTGACCTTGGCCTCACCACCCCCATTCTCTAACCAAATGTGTTAACTGACTTCAGATTCTTGAACTATGCCTTGGATGCATTTCCAAACTAACACATACACAGAAAAAGTGACAGGACATAATTTTCTCTAGTGAGAGAAAAATATTTTCTATTATTCATAGTTAACCACTTACCAACCAATTTGACTACAATCAATGAAATAACAACTCACAACTGGTTTAAATCCCTTTCTCCACACAATTCTTCTGTATTAGAGGGTTACAGATGCCTCGCTGAAATCTCCAGAAAAACACTGTCCTCAGAGACAATGCTGACGATGCATCAGTCTGGGTTCCCGAGCTTTCCCGTGCAGGAACTGAAGCCCACGCGTGCTAGAACAGGATGCTGCTTCCTTTTGCCCGGCCTCCCGCTCTCACTGTGCATACTCCTCAGTCGCCAAGACTGCACAGCCCCAGTGCTCTCTGCGTACAGCCCAGCCCTGCTGACTGCTGTGGGAGACAGGACATCAGAGACGATCTGGTCCAAAGCCATCATTCATCAGAGAGGGGACTTGAGTCCAGAGAAGTGGATTGACAACAAAAGTCTCGCTGATGAAGCTGGGGACAGCAAACCAGGCAGTCCCTCCTCGTCCTGTGTTCTGCCAGCAGATTAGAAACCAGGTTCCTCCAGGCCCTCCCCACATCAGACGCGTCGGAACCCAGGAACCGTGGGGCCGACGAGGCTGAGTGAGGGCAGCCCCCAGGACAGCTATAGTTTATCTGCTTCGTACTTGAGGGTTAAACACAAGATTTCATTCGAAAGAAAGGGTTTCACGGTAAATAAACATCTTGAAAACCACCACATGGCAGAACAAATTCCAAATAAAAGGAAAGTTAAAGAGAGAAAGAACTAAAAACATAGGGTCTTATTTTAATGAATGTGTCTTTTCATAAGTGAAATAAGGAAAGAAAACAGCACTAAACCCAAGTGTTATAGCTTAAGAGTCCTCTCCTTTATTTTTGCCTGCTCGGGAAAATAAAACAAACAAATAAAGACTGAGAGAAGAAAAACAAAGGGAAGATAATATATTTTAGTTTCTAGATCCTTGGGAAAGTCTTATATCCATATTGCATTAACTACACAATTTAAATTGCTAAGATAAATCCTTACTAAAAAGAAAGGAAGAGAGAAGAGTTTTCATAAATTACCTGTGGGGGGTAAGGGGGCAAGAGTCCCAATTTTATGTTTTGCTTTCCTGTCTGCTGAACATCTTTACTGGCTTTCAATTTCTCCCATTCCTAAAAAAAGTCCTTCTTACAGGTGCTCACAAGCCCCTTACTGTCTGTGTTCAAGGTCAGTAAGAGGCAGGAAACCAGTTTGTCACTCCGTGGTAGGCTAGAGCTGGATGCAATTCACAGAAAAAGCAGACAGCCCTGGGACAATGGGGATTCAACAAGTCACGGTGTTTGCTACGGTTCTGACACCCCACAAAGAGCCTTTCTTTTTGTCCTTCTAGACTCATACTGGAGCCAGATGATTTAAAAACCTTGCTTCAAACAATCTCAACTTTTTAAAGTTAATAGCTTCCAATGACATTGAACCAAACAACTTCTTTGCATTTTACAGACCGTTTAAAGCCAGCAAACTTGATCATTCAGTAATGCAATCATTCTTTACAGGAAGTGCCCTCACGCTAAGTACAACCCTTTGGAGACTTTAATAGGCTCAGTGAAGTCAGCTCTGTCTCAGCCAAGCATCCTCTCAGTGCCATCCTCTGAAAAGATTGAATGTCATCCTCTAAACCCACAACCCCTCTTACTTCCTTTCCCTCCCACTCACTCCTAACTTGCCACAAGCAACATTAGCATACGATGCAAAAGAGGGACACAGCCCTTCCTAGGCATGGAGTACTGAACGAGTTTTTAATTAAGTCAAAAGAAAATGTCACAAAGCACTGACTTTCCTTATGCTCTAAGGATACACGAGAATTAATATGAGTTGTTTTATAAACTTGGAGCGCTCCAAGAGGCCGTCTTGGTTAGCCTCCAAGCCAACTTACTTAAGTAGCCTAATTTTTATGTTCTATTTTTGAAGATCTCCAGGACAGAAATTCCACAGTTGCCAATGGCAGCCTGGCTTGTGGTTTAATTTCCTTCAGAGTCAAGGGGACTGTCTCTCTCAACATTTTAAAAAAGTTAAACAACAGCTTACCTCTTTTTAAAGACATCATCTGAACCCTGAAACTGGTAACTGAAACAATACAAACGCGAACAACCAAGAGCAAGGCCACAGGCTAAATCGCAGACAGCGGAAGCACGCCTGGCTTACTGCGGGCGGGCATGCCGCTCCCTCCGCCCGGATGAGTCTGCACACATCATGGGTGTCCGCATGAACGACTCAAGTTCACAAGTTTAAGAAATGACTCTCCGGCTCCTGGAAGGAAAGTAGCTCATGTGCGATGGAGACTTTTCTAGCCACTGGGGAAAATCTTTCCCAGGCCTTCCACACTTTCCAAATGAGGAAAAGAAGTTTTGGATTTTGGTGTCCTTTTCCTCTTGTGTTTTTCTAAGGGTCCCCTAAGCAACACCATGCTCAGGTTTCTTATATTTTTTAAAGGTGAACTTTCCACTGAGCTACACTCCTTGAAACAAGTCTTCTGGAGGCTTTGCCCTTGGCCTCCTGGAATTTTTCAATGAAACTCAAAAGAGATATTTACCTGACCCCAAATGTTATCCTAATGCAAACTCTGTTTTTAATTCCTTGAACTCTTCCCTTTCTCTTTTCTTGTCAAGCCCTCTGGGAAAGAAAGACAAGTACAGATGTTGGCTTGACCTCAACTGGCAAACACCAAGGCAATCCAATTCTAACAGTTTCTCAAGAACTTGGACAGCAGCACAAAGACATTAATTATGCTCCCTTCTCTGGCGCGGTCCCTTGCACTTCACCTTTTTGGAGGATCAATGTAAACACAGGAAATGCCAGCACATTATCTTCGTGGCAAAAACAAGATGCCAATCACAGGAAGAATAAAAGAATATTATGAGTTTTTCAAAAGCAAAGAGAGAAGAAAAGAACTATGACCTAAAGGGCAGAGAGGAGGAGGAAGAGTGAGACCATTTTTTGCCAATTAAAGAGTCTAAATGAGGCTTGGTCCAAGCTCTCTCTGGCAGGGGACATTTGCGGAGTTTTGGAATTGATCACCTACAGTCAGGGTTTCGTTGAGAATTTCCTTTTTTGGAAGAAGGAAGGTTCCTGTATGGAGGTGTTGGCAATTCCATTTCCAGCAGTCACATTTACCCCTGCCAGGGAATGGCGTGGGCTGCCACCCGTACGCACAGCCTGGGCATATGTATTTCAGGGGCTACTCCCTCCACCCGGGAACAGGTGCTTTCCTTTACCACGAGATCAAGAGGTGTGGTGAAGGCTTCCCGTTACTGCCAGAGTTCCCTGGGAAATGTCCTCCAGGCATCATTTAGGTCCGAGGCTTCCGACGCCATTCTACTCCAATCCATCTCAAACTCTAGGTTCCCAATGGCATGCTTGCTCCTAGCTACCCATCCTGTAACAAGGCAGAACTTCCATGTGATCCAGCAACAACCCGGGCGAGCGCTCCAAGTCCAATGCCCGCCTGCACAGAAGGTACATCCTGAGGCAGGGGGAGTGACTATTCACAGACAGCTGCGTGGTGAGCAGGCCCTTTGAAAAAGGCACACTCGGTATAATAATGAAGGTTAACTGAAACCTCAGCACAAAACTGTAATTTATTTCCTCCGCCTGTTTAAAATCTGATTCTTCAAAAGAAAGAGATGAGAAGCGCCTTCAAGCAAAGCACAAAGGCCCTCACACAGAATACGAAGCGCCATCAGTTAAGTGACTTGGCTACTTTGGCCATTCCCCGCACCATGGGTCTCACCAGCGGAACCAATCCGAGCCATGGCTGAGATAGTCCCAGGTGTTGGAACTGAGCCAAGTAGAAAGATGCATCCATGGAATGCCCTCTCTAGTGTATAATTCGCACTTGTAGTGAGTGGGTTAATTGATTTGTAAGACTCCTGAAAAATTGCTCTTTGGAATCTCATTTAACAAGAATACTTTTCCTTTATATTCCAGCGGTTATATCGAAATCAAGGACTTTGACAGGGATCTTTCAGTGAAGGAAAGGACCAGGCAAGTCCCTGGAGCTTCCTCAGCTACAGGAATCAGAAAGACATTTGAGATGGTGACGGCAGAAGAATTCATACATTAGCGGCAACATAGTCACAGGAAGTAAGTAAGCAAATAAATAACTAAATAAAGGTTTTAACCTTTTTTTTTATCTTCACCTAGCTCAACTCAGACTGGCTACTTCTTCATCTGTGGGCTGCTTTGCATAAACAGGAGCCCTAGAATTTAAAAAAGGAGAACTTATTTTGTTCCCATCCCATGCAAATTTTTATTGACTAAGTTTATTATCAATGGCTTACTTGCTTTGTTTTGAAAGGAGTTATAGCTTTAAAAATGTTTTTTCTTCTAGATGCTAACTCAGGGAACTTTAGTCTCAGTTTCCAATGAAACTAACAGCTTCCTCTCTAACGGGGATCATCATCATCATCATCATCATGCTACCTCACCAGCAGCAGTGAGGAGCAAGTGGGGCGACGCCACAGTGATAAAGCAGGATGCAAACACCGATGGTCGCGTCCTTGTCTGCCACCTGATTTTCACATCGTCGCATTGGCATTTAGGTGCCATCCCACCCAGTTTTCCAGAAGCACTGTGTGACATACAGGGACAGTAGTGTCCTCATGTCACAAATGAGTAACCGAAGCCCAGTACACCGAGCCCCCACACAGCTGGTATGCCACAGGCCCACCCCTTCATCCCCTGCTCCTTCCTCCGCCCTTTGCCCCCATTCCCACGAACCACAGCATGCTCTGACAGCTGAGTCCGTGACGAGGACTCCCACTCGGCATGTTTAAATGTCTCGATGGTGATCCCGAGCAAGGCTGGATCACCACTGCCCTCCCCCATGTAGGAGATATGCACACTAAGTAAACAGCAGCAGAACCTCCAGATTTTACAGAAAAATAACTGTCTTTAAGTTCTGTCCCACTACTCAGTTTTGGGTCCTCTGTTTATTCATTTAAACTGTTTTCAGCAATTATTGTTCGAAAAGCTCTAGAAAAGGGCATTTCAACATAATAAGAACTAGACTATTCTATACATATTTGAGTGTTCTTTTTAATTGTTTTCATTGCTTCATGAATGCTTACTGGAGTTTTAAACTCAGTAGGGTTATTTACTTATTGGAGGTAGAGACACATCTACTAGCTGTTACTTCAAAAAGAACTATTAGATTATTATAATTACTCCTATCCTTTCAATCTTGTCTTTCACTATTCATGGGACTGCTTATAGTCATTAAAGTCCTTGCCATATGAATTGTGAAAACCAGATATTAAACAAGGCAATCTCAGATACCTCAAATTTCACTAACAATATTAAACTGTCTATTGCACAGACAGTTAAACTTGGTCCTAGAGACTCACATTTCCCACCATCTATATGTTGCTCTGGTTGATGCTTCTTGGCCAGAGAAGCCGAATGGCACTTTCTTACTAACTGGGACAAATGATGACAAAGTTAAACACTGCAAGCTAACTATTCTGAAAAAAAATCACCACTTTTAAGGGCCTGTGAGCCAAGAATAAATGATACAACAGGAAAAGACCACCGGAAAATGCGGACACCTTCAATCTCTGCTTTTGCCTCTGCATCCCACACCTCCTGGACACACGGACTCAGGTCTGAATCCCAGATACCCGAGGTCCATATGTAAGCCATTATGAGTAACTGTGCTTGAAATTTAATTACACATCTGCTCTTCTGCAGCCTTTGGACATCTTACGACTTTCTCTGACAACTGTTTGCAAAGGCCGTAATCACAAGCATCTGTAACTGGATCCCCAGCTACAGGGCAAAACAGCACATAACTCCAAGAGGCTTTGGGTCCAGCCTTATTTGGTTTCTTGCCTCCCTCGCTTTCTTTAAAATTGCGCTGAGCCTTCACTTTGCAGGGAGAGCTGATCAGCCCTGGAAGAAGGCGGCCGGGGTCCTCTGTATCATTCTCCCCACACAGGCCGGGTGAATCCTTATCATCTCCCTTCCAGTGGAGGCCTCCCTGGTACCTTGAGAAAAAGGCCTCGTGGCAAGTGAGGGCCTCTGTGTCAGAGATGTTCCCCTGGCGGTTTCCGAATCCTGGAAGGAGGCTTGGGATGCACCCTGGCTCCAAATGGGCCAGGGAGCAGGTGCCCCAGAACTTCCCCGACTCTTCCCCTTGGGTCGCTCTAAAGCCGTTCTGCCCTTTCTAACTACAGTTGGCCACTGGCATGGCCTGTGAGCTTCAGCAACACAATTAACCTCCCTGTGTCTGTTCCATAGTTTTAAAATTTGACAGCATTCACTTCTTAAGAGGATTTCTGTATTGTCCTCTTTTATCCTATAAACACTCCAGGTCAGCTACACACTGATTCAGTGACCCTGGGCATGCCACCTTCCCTGTTTCTCATTCAGTTTCTAGCCATCTCCTATTTTTTTTCCTTGTGACGAACAAAAATCCTCCTCAAAGGATGAAATGCAGTAGAAATCTAGGTGATACGGTATTATCATTACTGTCATCCTCATTATCCTCTTCAAAAGCACCATCTGGAGAGTTAAAAGCTCTGGACCCAGACTAGTAGGGTTAACTCCAGTTATTAACTGCTCTAGCCTCAGTTTTCTCATCTGTAAAGTGGGAATGACGTAACAGCGCCCAACTCAGGATTATTGTGAGCAAGCACTGAGGGCAGCACCAGGAACGATGAATGGTGCACGGTACTAGTCACTCTCATCCTGCAATCAACCTTGCTTTCTTGTTTCATCAGGGACCTTTTAAAATAAATCACTTTCCCCAAGGCATTCAACTTCAGTGTGCCAAAGAAAGACGAGGGACTAATAACTTGTTACGTATCCTATTTCACTTAATGCTGCCAGCTAGCATGTGCGGCACAATTTATTGTCCCCTTTTCATGTGAAGTTCAGAAAGGTCAAGTGGCTCTTAGGTGGCAGCCAGAATTCAGAGTCAGGCCTGAATGACCCAGACTATGCATTGTTTCCATTTAGATAGGAAGCAGAAGAAAAATAAAGGTTTTCCTAAAAAATTTGGAAAGTCATCTAATTTACATACACAGCATGGTTCAAAGTCTGTTGTAACAAACAGCCTTAGATTTGGACTTAATCAGTAAAGACTCAGCTCAAATGGCACCTACTCTTCACTTCTCTTCTCTACCCCACCTTAACCTGCACCCCCATGAGCAAGTTAAAGGGACCCAAAATTAAACCTGCCGCTGCAGGGTGTCACTGCAGAGTATGATCTGCGCAGTATGCAAGGCCACACCTTACGAAGAACACTTTACAGGTCTATGTAACTGGAAAAACATCTAACTAAAACATTTACATCATTATGAAACTTGACTTGTGTCTACCATGAAATGCCCTGCATCCTATGCAAATGTACCCACTTTCACACAAGGCTGTATTAGAGCTAGTACTGCATTATAGCTCACTCCAGGGCAGGGGTGGGGGCACAGTCCAGAAAGGCCCAGTCAGTAATAGCAAAAAAAGGGGAGGGAAATCGCTTTAAAAGTATGTTGTAATGAAACCATACCTTCGGATTATTATATTTTCTTTTGACAAGTACTTGGCAAGAGAGTAGATACAAACTTGGATAAAGGCATTAACTCGTTCATTATGTAAATAAAACAGAATCCAAATTCTTCATAATGTACCTAGAGAGCCTCAACTTCAATTCACCTTGCTTCTTGATTTATTTTTACTACTATTCATTTTTTTCCTTCTCACTTCATACATTTTTATAACTAACGATCGCTGCAAATAAAGTTTCTATCAAAGGAAGTTTGGAGTGTTATTCAATTTCTTTTTTCCATTACCCGATTAGGTCTCCCCTCCTAGAAAGGTTGAGAATCACCGAGGCACACAATTGCCTCTTGAAATTTCAAGTGAAAATTGCTGGACAATTGTTTTTAAAACACCTATGAGGTTTATCCTTGGATTGAATAAGATCAACATACTTTTATTACAAAGAGTACTTTATGTGGAATGAATCTATACTTCATTAAACAGAACAGTTAAATCCACGCTGGAACAGTTAGTCTTCCCCAAATTACGCAGGGCGTGCGGTCGTCAGACACCCAGGAGCACGTTACGCAAACGGTGACACCTGAGGTGTGCCGTACGTAACCGCGGGCGGACTGTGGACAGTGTTTCTGATTCTCTCAAGCCTTTGATTCTACTCAGGAACCTTTGACCCTTTATACCTGGAGATTTGTGACATTTCTGTTGACTAGTGAACATTAACCAAGTATTTCTTGATGCTAACCTAGTAACACATTTAAAGCACTAGTTTGTGGCAAAAGAGGAAAAACTCACTATTTTTCATAAAATCACCTCAAATAGTCCCTGTCCATTCCGACAGACTCTCTATGGAAGGAAAACACCCTTGACTTGGCCCACACATACGAGTTTACAGAGGAGAATTAAGATGAGAACATAACCCCTCAAACCAGTTTGTCTCTTTGTTCCCATGACCAGGCAACCAATGGCATGCAAAGAACAGCGACAAGGGGCCAGCCCACAGAGCCCCCGCATTTTTCCCTCTGCAGCCTTTGAAACAGTTTACAGTTCCTCTATCTTTATTAGGACATTTTCCTCATCGCATTAATGAGTCACTAAACAAAAGGCTCACTAAAATGTTTACATTCAGGAACAAACTATCTGTTAAAGGTCTAGCAGAAGAGACAAGTCATAATTTACCATTGCTTTTCCATGAAATCATCTGGGAAACGCAAGGCAGAAGAGCTGGGACAGAACATAGGATGACACAGAAAATCCAAAGGAAAGCCTCGGGCCAACGCAAAGAAAATGTGAGCAACCCTTTCTTCCATGTAATCCCTCCCATCCCCATCTCTACCCTCTACCCTGATGGAGCTCTTTCTTTCTGACAACTACCAAACAGGACATTCTTTCAGAAAAGTCAGCACTGTTAAAACCAAGCACCGTATAAGGTAAGTGAGGGGAACAGAAGTCGGTGGAAACCGTGTGTTGTGGGGACTTAAAGGAACAAAAAGGAATCTTGTTAGGTGAGGCAATATTTACAGCATGAACAGAAAAAAGAAGGGGCAAATGGACATTCGTCACATCTTCTTCTGGTTCTATCCAGCGCACACCAGCTGCATGGACACGTGGCTGCCGGGCCTGAGAGGCCGGTTGCTGACCGAATTCCAGACCCGGAGGGAGCGCCGGGGAGCTGTGCAGGGTGTGCTGTGCACGGCATCTGGAACGTTTCTAAAAAAAATGGTTCCCTTCGAATCATTTCTACTTGGTGGTCTTTTCACAGTGGTCAAGAACACATATTAACTGAACTAACAAATAGTACAACGTTGTTTCTAACAAGCAACGCAGACCTATAGTTAGAAGTCAAAGGGAAGTTACACACGTGTTAGCAGAATTTCAGCCAGGGAACATTGGAAGAGACCAGAGGTCCCCAGAGAGGGCAAAGCATTGTCCCAAGGGGACAGGAAGGGCAGAGGGCACACAGCCCCGCCCCTGCCCAAAGGAGGCAGAGAAGGCAGCCTCTGCAAACCTGCAGGAAATTCTGTTGAGGGAATTCCTCTCTCTCTAAAAGGCACTCTGGTAGCTCCTCAGTCACAGCTCACCTGCCTTTGTCCCTGCGTAGTTTCTCCTTCTCAAGGGAAGCTGCACAAATTCTCCACCTGTGGGGAGAAGACTTCTTTTTCCTTTTCTCTCCACTACAGCTTCACAGGTATGTACCAAACTGACCCTTTTTCAACATCTTTCACCTTTTTTTTTTTTATTGATTGATTTTAGAAAGAGAAAGGAAGGAGGGGAGAGAGAAACATCGATTTTGTTGCTCTACTTATTTATGTCTTCATTGGTTGCTTCTTGTACGTGCCCTGACCGGGGATCAAACCCGCAACCCTGGTGTATCAGGACGATGCTCTAACCAACTGAGCTACCCGTCCAGGGCCTCTTTCACTTCCTTCACTTCTAATTTCATCTCCAGTAAGTTCTGCTGGAGCACTCTGAGTGAGTGAAAAATCCAGGTACACATAAACACACACTCGGCTGAATTACTCTCAATAATTCAGATAGCTATTCTTTCTGAATTTCAAAAAGGGTTCAAAGCTGTGCCAACAAAGGTTCCCCCACACAACCAGTCGGGACACAAACCCATGGGCAGTACACCATATTCACAGCAGCATTAACCACAATAGCCAAAATGTGGAAGTAACAGATGAGTGGATAAATAAAATGTGGCATATACCGAAAATGGAATATTGTTCAGCCTTAAAAAGGAAATTTTGACATATGCTACCATATGGGTGAAGCTTGAACATGTGCGGAGTAAGCCGGTCATAGAAGGACGAGTACTGTACGGCTCCTCTAGTACGAAGTCCTCGGAGCAGTCAAATTCACAGACACAGAGAGTGGAAGCGCAGTGGCCGGGGTGGGGGGCCGGGGCAGGGCGGGAAATGGGAGTCACTGCTTAATGGGCACCAAGTTTCAGTTCTGCAAGATGAAAGAGTTCTGGACATGGGCGGTGGTGACGTCTGCACAAAAATGCAAATGCACTGCATGCCACGGAACAACTGTACACTTCAAAATATTAAGACGGTTAATTTTATATGATTGTGTATTTTATCACAATATAAGAAAAACCCAACAGGCGGTTCCCACGTATGGCTGTGCCAATCTACACTTAACCTGGGTCTCTGGGCGGGAGCTGTCACTGCACAGCAGGGCTGGGTCACTGCCGGCTTCTGACAATCGCATGGGGGCCAGCGCAGATGCCAGCGGGGCTGGGCCATCGCTCCTCGCTGGGAGGCCTTCCCCAGGGAGCACAGTGTCTGCATCAGGAATGCCTGACTCACTTCCCTTCCTCGTGGCAATCAGGAGAAGTGGCTCCCTGCCCTGAAGTGGGAAGGGTAATAAGACCGCCAGGTTCCCAGAATTAAGGAAGGGGGGAGAGCCAAAGTCAAGAGCCCAAGGCCCTGAGATCCCTGGGGGTGCATTTCCACCCTGTGGTTTTACGCGGGAGGAAGATGGGGCTGGGACCTTAGAGGCACCAGCTGCCTCCCCTGGGTACTTCCCGCTTCCCACTTATGCTCCCATAACAATATCATTTCCAGGATAAAAAAGCCTTTTTAAAAAACTGTTCTACAGGGTCCCCACAGACTTGGTCCTCACCTACCAGTCATAATTTATGATACACCATTGCGGCCACACCAGCTGAAACATATGGACAACAGGCTAGGACACTCAATCAGTGTTTGTATGGGCAGAGATATATTTGGAGCACATGTGGCAGAAGTTGAGGGCGCACACATTTTGGGGAAAACAGGCAGCTGGACCAGACAGTGAACAGGCTAAGTACAGAAGAACCTGGGCACTAAACACACAGTCTAAAGCACAGGCGGCAAACACCAGGCCCTCAGGCCAAATTTGGCCCGGCGCCTTGTTTCTACTCAGCAGCAGCATCGAGCTCCTTGCCCCTAGTTAAGGAGCAGTTACATTTACACAGTCCTAAAATTACATCCGGCCCTTCGAAGGCAACGGTGAGGCTGATGTGGCCCCCGTGAAAATGAGTTTGACACCCCTGGTCTAGAGGGTGAAGACAGGACCAGGCTTCCGAGAAGACCTCACTCAGGAAGCAGCAGTCACAGCCTGCGGGACTCTAACCAGGGCTGTCCCAACTTTGGGCGTCTCTGGGCCACACTGGGAGAAGAAGAGTTGTCTTGGGCCACACATTAAATACACAAACACTAAGGAAAACTGATGAGCAGAAAAGGTTTTAAGTAAATTTACGACTTTATGCTGGGCCGCATTCCTAGCCATCCTGGGCTGCATGCGGCCCGCGGGTTGGACACGAAGGCATTCCCACAAGCTGACCCAGGCATCTTGTTCAATAAGGCCAGACAGAGAGGAGATTAGCGTTGGCAGTGAAACAGCACCAGTTGTTACTGGCAATTGGATCTCGGTCCAGCAACCTCAGTACTTGAGTCTGGCTAAGAAAAAATTCAGAGCCAAGAATCAAACTATTAGAGAAAGTTTACTTGGAAAGTCACAGAGCTAGGAAAACTGGGCCAGTTGGGCGTGTGCTTGGGAACCAAGTTACAGAGGCAAAAGAAGGGAGCTTAGGAGAGAGAGGCAGAGAAAACGTGCCTAGGAGCACGGGGTGGGGAAAGGCTGGGGTGTGCTCCATGGAGAGAGCCAAGCAGCCCTGGGTCCTCCAGCTTGAGGATATTTATCTAGAGGTTCCAGGGGTGGATCCCAATAGACTATCCATCAGTTTCCAGGTGTGTCCCTTCAGGATGGTGGTCTCTACTGATTGGTCAGCACCAGGGCAGGGCGTCAGCCATGGCCTCACTTTTCTGGTTTTGCTGCTTTTCTGGGCATGGAGCTGAAACACAGCTGAGGCCTAGATGTATCTGATGCAGGTCAGAACCTCACTGTGCTGGGGGCTCATGCTTAAGGGCCGTTCTCCAGGCCCCTTGTTCATTCCCCTCTAAGGAGGTCTAACCTGCATGATGAGCAACATGCCAGGGAGGAGAGATGAGGAGAGGGTCTGAACTGCATGACCAAAGATATGAGAGGTCAGGGGGTCTAAACCACTTCACCAGCAATAAGCTGTGGGAGGAGAAGTCACACTGAGGGCAAGGTCTTTGTTTTCCCAGCTTTGCCCGTTGCTGGGCACCTGGGGCTTCCTACCCTGGTGGCCTTCTGTGCCTGGCCCGTGGTCCTCGCTCCACTCATGTTTGTGTGACTGCCGACCACACCATCAGTCTTCAAGAGAACACACAACACTTTCATGGTGCTTATGGTGAGCCATTCTTCCAGCACTTTATGGATGTCAACTTATTTAAGCCTCACAACCACAGGCACTGTTTTACCCACTGTTGGACAAAGCAAGACATAAAAAGGTTACAGAACTTGTCCAAGGTTTCAGAGCTAGTAGGAATGGGAGCCAGACAGCTGTCCTTGCCCTTAACCATATGCTGTCCTGCTTCTTGGACAGAACGGCTGTTTACACATCACCAGACAAGTAGAGAGGCTGAAGGTATGTATGTTCAATACTCGTAGCATGGCAGCTCTGTCCCCCCTTGTTTTTAGGGGGAGAGGTGCAGTAGAGCTTCATATAGACACATCTTCTAAGTCAGGCTGACGTCAGTAAGACATTAGCTCTTACTAGCTGTGTGGCCTTGGGCATGTTAATTAACCTCTCTGAGCACTAGTTATTCACTGCATCCATAATATATGCTGTCTACTATGTCCACGAGGATTAAATAGGGCCCCTGGCACATATCCAACAGACAGAAGCTACTATTCACCCAGCTGAAAGCTCTCAAAACAAGCATCAGACACACAGTCACCACTTAATAAGTTAATCAAAATTCTATCATAAAGTAATAATGGCTATAAGTCTAAACTGGCATGCAACAGCAGATTCACAGCCACAGTGCTACAGATCTTGAAAGTTTCTTTGCCATACTGTTTGGGGAGAAATTTCAGTAACTTTTTCCTGAGTGTTCCCCTGGGCTAGTTAAAAACCAAGTCACAAGGAAATAGAAAAAAGACAAAAGTCTATGGGCAGCCCATCCATGCGTGAGCAGAATGTTTTACTTAAAAACAGAGTTTAAAGGTTAATTTAAAAAATGATATTTTACAATTCTTCGTTTGATTCTACAAAGCCAAACATTCCAAAATTAGTAAATCACATATAGAAAATGGAGAGTCTCCAACGACCAAAGAAAGAACATAAATCACACATCACATCTCAAACTTCAGAGGGAAACCATCTGATGTGCTTAGCCTTCTGAAAGGGTGCAAGCTCCGTGCCCTTTCCCCCCGCAGAAGGGAGCCTGGTGACCAGCCCCTGGCCAGCCCACCCTCAGGGGGGACAGCTATCTCTCAGCGACCAGAGAGTAAGCCTCGTCCAAAACTCGTTCTGCTCTCACATTCAAGAGAGTAAAAATATTCAGCAGCACCACCTACACATGCACAGATGGACATTTTCCAGGGCTGCTTCACACCAGGACCTAACGTAAAAGAAGCTGGACAAGCCGTGTGCAGATGTCCCACCCCCGGTCAGGATGCAGGGATTCTCCTTCCTGGAGACAGGCTGTGTTTTTACAGCAGGCTTCTCTATTTTCCTTACAGAACACTTCAACTATAACAGCACAAACCAAACATCTGAAATAATGAGTCACCTATTGGCTTGAATCCGAAGCACCAGGTCAAATGCAGTTTAAGCCACGTCAGTGCTTAACGGCAACTGAGTACGGTGAGCAGACACACCGGTCTCTGCCACCCGCAGTCTGCAGACCGTTTCTATCGGGGGGATGACACCTTGGGAATGAGGGGCATGACGAGCAGTCTTGGCTGTTCGGATGGCACAAGGACAATCTGTGGCACTCCTTGTCTCTGAATGGCCCCTCTTTAGAGGCATTCCAGACAAAGAAAAGCCAGAAAAGAAACTCAAACTGATAGCATTTTTTTCCTTATGAACATTTCTGGCAAAGGGTAGTCTAAGAGAAAGGGAGGGTTGCATGAACAATAATGGTATTAAGTAATATCACTCTTGCTTGTGGATTTCAGTTACATTTGTTCTTGATTATAGTAGGTAATAAACTTGAAATATTCTTTCATCAGTTTTGGGGAACAAAGTGTCACTCTCAATTCTCCAGCTATTTTGGACTGAAATGAAGAAATGGGTGATAAGAGCTATAATAAATGATTACCAATCTCATATGACATCCAAATTATACATTTCTATTCCTCCTTTATGATATGATAATGTCTACAATTAAAGCCAGACAAATGTATTTGAAATTGAATTAAGAAGATATACAGCTACAAGAGTACTTCTCAAGAAAGATGGAATGAGAATGGGCTCTCGTTCCAACAGGCTGGGCTCCCGGGACACACAAGCCCAGGCGAGGTAACCTAGCTCAGCATCACCTCACGGAAGATGTCCAGCCGCCTGGAAGAAGACCTTGCAGAGATGTTTTACCTCTGCTGAATTAATGAGTGAAGGATGCGCACGTGAACGAATGACTGATGGAGCAGCCCTGGGATGGAAAAGCTCCAAGAGCAGTCTTCACTGGTCACACAGCGCCCAGCTTTCCTTTCATGCAAATCGGTTTTACCTCTTCTAAAACCTACCAGCAAAGTGAGAAAGAGCAGCACAGTAAAAATTCCTGATCTTCCTTGGGAGATCCTCGTGATTCTTGTCTCGTCACTCCAACGCTGGGTGAAAGCGCCGGGCGCCTGTCCACACTGTCCCCTACCGCCGGTGCCAGCTGCCCCACAGTCCGGCCCGGCAGAACCCAGCCACTCAGAACCTGGCTGGGCATCTGGAGACTGAGGCTCTGAGCAGGCAGCTGCTGTCCAAGACCAGCATGCCACACTCTGACACAGGCAGAGATACTCAACAAATAAAGGTCCAGAAAAGGTAGGTTCCCCCTTTCATAGCAATGTTGATAGTCTCTTCTGCTCTCAACTTTTTGCCTTCTTCCCATTAAAACAAAAAAAGCAAGTGACGCTAAGTTACCCATGTTCCACAGTCTGTAAATTCACATAAAACCAAAATTCAAACATTTAAAAGGAAATTCAATGTGTAAGTACTAACTAAATAAATCACAAAGTAGTATGTAACATAACAAACATAATTGTGTAAGCCAAGCAAAATCCCAGCCCTTGTTCCACCACAGAATTGCCTAGGGGACCTGGAAAACTCACAGAAGATCCAGGACCACCCCCAGACATCAGATGGGCCTGCAGCGGGGTGGAAACAGCCCCGGGCATGGAGCCAGGAGACAAACTTTCTAAGCTTGGAGTTTCACTTCCTGGGTGACCTCAGGTCCATCCCATCTCTTCCCTGTCTCCACAGTTCTAAAATGGGAGCACTTATCAAAAATAATCTAAGTCTCTTCCAACCTAACACACAAATTTTTTCAATTTCCTCCCAATCCTGGAGGTTTTCCCACTTAGGAAACTTGCACCTCTTAGCATGGGACAGAAGCAAGAAAAGGTGGAGAAAAATGTACCAAGTGCATCTCAGGGGGCATGAGCAGACAGATTCGACAGGATAAAAGGATGTGTGTGGAGAGTAAGTAATTGGCAAGATAGATTATAGATAAAAGGGCAAACAGTATTTGAATTTGTCCCTTTTAAGAGACACAACAAAAGAAAAGTTGGCCCCTTACTGCTGTGGCTCAGTGAGTTGGGCATCCTCCTGCAAACTGAAAGGTCACTGGTTCAATTCCCGGTCAGGGCACTTGCCTGGGTTGCAGGCCAGGTCCCTCTTTGGGGGCCTTCAAGAGGCAACTGATCGGTGTTTCTCTCCCTCTCTTTCTCCCTCCCTTCCCCCTTCTAAAAGTAAATTAGTAAATTTTCTTTTTTAAAAGAAATAAAAGGTGGGAAGGAGAGAGAAGTGAAGTAAGAGACAGTAAGTTCAATGCAGTCTGTGAACATCTGTCAAATGCAGTTATGCTACATGATGGATATGAGCAAGGGTTTCAGTGAAGAGCCACATGGTCCCTACACTCAAAGGATTTGTGATAGGATTCAGTGGTTCTCAAATTTCATATGCATCAGTATCACAGGCAAGCTTGTTAAAAAATACAGAAGCCTGGGTTCCAGCCACTCATCCCGAACATAATTAATCATGCTTCTGTTGCTCACGACAATTTGGCAACAACAAGCTAACTAACAGTGGAAGGCAAGTTTAGGGCAATGCAGTTAAACAAATACACAGGCTCTTTAAGGCAACTCTGACTTAGTTGCAAAGAACGAACACAGGTTAAGACCAGCGTCCCCAACACTGTGTGCCAGGTGCCCGGGAGAGCCACAGTAACTCACAGGAGAGTGAAGGGGGCTTACGCTTTTCCAAGAAAACACAGAGGCTTGTTGGACACTGTACAAGCAACCAGTTCAAGTTCATCCATAGACTGCATCACGTTCCTTTCACGACAACATCTTTGTGAAAGTGGTTTCTATGCCATTGTTATGATAAAAAGCTATGTATATTTGAAAATCGATGTGGAACAAGAAATGAGGGTGGAAGTGCCCAACCTAATTCCAAGAACTGAGTGCTGAACAGGTGGGGACGTCTCACTAGTAAATAGAAGTGGTTATTTAAGGATGAAGTAAATTTTAAAATTTTATAAAGTGAAAAACAGTTTTGTTTCAATTCATGTGTATCACATTTTCCAATGGCAACTAAGTTGTTAGGGCAAATACTTAGTAGATTGTTTGTACCTGACTACTAAAACACAAAACTGTTTGTGTTTCTTTGGAAAGAATTATCAAGACACTTGGAGCACCATGAACACAGACAATCTGGGAACTTCTGGGTTAAGGCAACCTAACAATGAGATTCTTTTCACAGACAACAACTTAATTCCCTTGATCCAAACAGATCTGCTTAATGCAGCACTCTGGCAGAGAAAGCATGCTAACAAAGTTCCAGAATAATGCTTTTCCAAGTATTCTCCAATGAGAAAATGGATAATCATGAACGTCTGCCTACTAATTAGCCAATAATCTCACGAATTCTCTTCTCCCACATTGTATTTCAAATAACATTCCAAAGTAAAAATAAAATCTTGTTTTCATAATAAATATTATTACATTTGTGCAAAGTCCTCAAACACAAGCAAGCCTCATTTCACAAAGTTTGAACACACAGTAATTTTAGTCACAAATTTGTTAGAGAATCCAAGTCCAGTTATGCCTAGTTTTTCAAGCAACACGTCACAGGAGGTATGGAGCTCCGTCAGCTGGTGCACCGAACCCCCAGCCCCCCGTGCTGGTCCCCAGCCCTTTCTGGGCACAGCGGTGAGTGTGCTATTGTTGTACGACATTGGTCCTCTGTCCTTTCAGGTGCTATTCGTTTTATGAGTTTTATGACAATTGGATTTTATTTGAGACTTCAATGATTCTTAGATATAAAAACTTCCCAAGATTAAAAAACCAAGGGTAATAAACCCTCCTCTTAGCAGGCAGAACTTGATTTGAAAGGGACCAGAGGTCTGACACAGGCTCTGTTTGCCAGTTCGAGGATTAAACAAATAACAAACCTCAAGACGTCCGGCCGCGCCCTGGGGTCTTGTCTCCTTGTGACCTGACACAGGCGGTGGCACGAGGGGGGCACAACGGAGCGACCCTTCTGCAGGCGTAACTGCCTCCGCCATCCTGAACGCTTCTCAAACCCTTACATCTGGGTGGTTTTTTTTTTTAACTATTGGCAGTTTCTGGATTTCTCTTTAGACGCTGCTTAAAAAACTAGAATTGTTCAAGTGGCTGTTCAGAGTCAAGTCTCTAACTAGAGGAAAATCTCAAGTGACCAAGCAAATCTCAATTGTGACTTGCAGCAATTTATCTGTCCCTTAGGTTAATGAGGAGCAGGCAACATATTCTTCAGAAAGGGCTGCTTCCTAGGGAGACAAAGGAGATCAAATATAGGCAGCTTTGTCATGAGTGACAGTTATTGTGAAAAAATGAAAGTTGAGGGCGTTGCACCTATTAAATTTCTAAAGTTTTGAAATTTTAAAGGTTTTCACTTTAAAATGAGCCTTTCAAGTGAAAAACGTTTCAGATATAGTCTTGTTACGTGAGCAAACTAGACACCCATTCTAACAGAAAGCTTTGTTAGTTCATGTTAATTCTCCTCCTGTGTAGCCGTACTGAAGCTTCAGAGTCAAAGTTAATCAGTAAACAGCTTCGGTTGGCATTGGGAGGAATGAAAAGAGAAGCTAGAGTTACAACCTAAGTCAAAAGATAATGTCTCTACGTTCTGAGTTTCAAAAATCAAATCTTAAAAGCTTTCAAAGAAAAACATGACTGATGAGTGCGAGCAGACCCTCTCGGAGAGGCATCACTAACAAAATACTACGAAGCGGAGAAGTCCTGGCTAAGAAAACACTTTGCACGACCGAACACACACAGCGGATGACCAGGACTATGCTCTATGTGGGCCTGTGTATGAACTTAAGTTAGCAAAATCCAATTGTCATAAAACTCATAAAATGAATAGCACCTGAAAGGACAGAGGACCAATGTCATACAACAATAGCCTGTGTCTGAACTCAAGTTAGCAGTTTTAAAAAAGAAAAAAATAACTGAAACTCTGAAAATGCTACAAAATAAAAGAAATCACATTTAAATCTGCTCGACACTGGAGCAGTTCTGCCGTTTGCCAGACCCGCAGGCCAGGCGGGCACCCAAGCCTGAAAGCTCAGGTGACAGCAGGCAGGGCAGCCTCGGAGCAAGCCCTGTGGGAAGACGGTTACACAGACCAGCTCCTGCCGTTGGGTCTGGTGACGAAAGGAGGGATGAGATGTCACTGAGGATGATAAATACTTGGACCCTTGACTTCTTTGTGAGGATAAGGCAACAGAACAAACGCCTGTTCTGGAAAGGGTGATTTGCTTTGCCTTAAGATTTAAGCTGAGATGATTCTCCCACATTCACAAAAACCACCACTGATACAGCGGGTCGCAGAGCGGAAGGTCCCAAGAGCGCAGTCCCGGATCGTTCACAGGACCCCCTGCTCGGAGCTCCCACAAGTGCCCACTGACAGTGCAAATCACTCTCAGGTGTGCCTATGAGTTACGATTCACAGTGAAGGGCCCTTCTGAGTTAGGCAGATTCCTTAACAGGGAGATATTTCTCCTTAAAAACCAAACAGATAAGGACGAAATTTGAGCACAGTATCAACATCTCCATGTAGTCAACTTATACCACCAATGAATTCAATAGCATTAGAAGGAAAACAAAAACAAAAACAAAAGCTTCCAACCCCTCACGCGCATCCCTCAGGGTGAGGCTGGAGGAAAAAGAGAAGCCAGAGGAGTGAGAAGGGGGTGGGGGGTGGGGGGCTGCTTCTCCAACCCTCTGGTCCCCTCACGGGAAGCCATTTTCCTCAGAGCCTCAGCTCATCCAGCGGCGAACCAAAACACGGGTGGAGACGGTCACCACATCCCTCACATCGTGGCTGGACCTCAACACTTACCTTCAATATGAAGGAGTAAGTGGGTGGGGGAGTTTAACTCCTTAAAACCCCAAAATTAAAAACTTCTAAAATAGCCCTGGCTGGTGTAGCTCAGTGGATTGAGCGCAGGCCTGGGAACCAAAGGGTCACTGGTTCGATTCCCAGTCAGGGCACATGCCTGGGTTGCAGGCCAGGTCCCTAGTTGGGGATGTGCGAGAGGCAACCACATATTGATGTTTCTCTCTCTCTCCTTCTCCCTCCCTTCCCCTCTCTCTAAAAATAAATATTTTTAAAAAACTTCTAAAATATCTATTTATGTAGAACACACACCAGTTTATTAGACTCTTCCCCTACAAAGACCAATAAAATATGGTACCACATTTAAGAGTTTCCACTGAAATTTCTAGAAAAGAAGGGCATATCTGATACACACTCTGGAGACTGACAAACCACCAATCCCCAAACACACGTGTGCTTCAAGGGGACGATGACAGCAATGAAGAAGGGAGACAGAAGAAAAATCAAGGTCCAAATAACCCTGACACGTCTTGACTTTTTAAAAATCAGGTGGTTTAAAATAGAAAGATTCCTGATTATGTCACAAGAAAATGAAAGGAGCAACATTTTCTTTCAAAACCAAACAACTTAAAATCCCCATTTGCCAGGTTCTCTAAAGGCATCTTACTCAAGTTAAGCACTACAGCATGGAACACGTCCTTCTCAACTTCTCTCCTTTCTCACTCTAAGAAAAGGTTCAGTACCAGAAAAGAATGGCATACGTTTTGCTACATAGAGACAGTTGCTGTTCTTTACTAGAGTTACTGTAGTTCTTTCTTCGCTCTTAAAGAACATACATTGGCCGGTGGGACCCTTCACCAGCAACAGGCTCTCCTACATAAACCTGAGGAGGAGAGAACTTACCTCAGGCAGAAACGCAGACCCAGAGTTCAGTGGACACCCCCGAGAAGCCTCCTAGAGCCCAACCAAGGACGTTGGGGCACAACCTGCTAACCCTGCATGAACCCCAACCCAGAGGTCTGCTGCCACAGGCCCCCAGCCAGAGCAAATCCCAGCAGCTCTGGCTCCCCCAGCACTGAATAAGAGCCAGGCCCGTGCCAATTAATCACTTTACAGCACGTCATTTCATTTAAACCTTGCCACTGCCCACAATGAGGCAGGTGCATTTTATGAAGATGGAAACTGAGGCTCAGAGCAGCAAAGCAACAGATCGGAACCCATGCCTGGCTCACCCACAGCCTGGGCTCTTAACCACCACACTGAACTAATGTACTGATTAGCTGACAGCAAGCAAAGTCTCGATTTAGAGGTCTGAAAACTATCATCCTCTTACCAGTAAAAGGTTTCAAATCTCAGAGACAATCCCTTTTCCTTCCAGTCATTTCTTTCTTCCTCATTACAGCCCCTCAGCAGGCCCTGGCAGCAAGTAGCACTATGAACAGGAGCTAACAGGGTCCACACTCTTTACCAAGCAATGCTCTTCAGGGAAATATATCCCCAAGAAGGGACCCCAGTGGAGAGAAAGTAATTTGCTTCCAGATGTTTGCAGCAGGCTTATTTATGCCAGCCTCAAACTGGAGAAAATTCAAATGTCCTAATATGGGGCTAGTTGAACCACACACTAGCACTTACAAAATGATGAAACACTAAATGAGCAATTCAAAATGAGCAGACTGTGGTTAATGCAGCTGTATGGAATGTAAAATTATAACAGTGCTAAATATTTCAAATGCAACAGGATTTACCCACCACTTGAAACCATTAAAACAGTCCCGTGCAGACACAATCTCAGACCCCAAATCAGAAGACATACACGAGAATTCCATCTGCTATAGTTTGCTGTTACGGTGATTGAAAAGCTGCTGGACAATAAATTACAAACTGTCAAAAGTCAAAACAGAGACCAATAATAGATTGCTATGTGAGTAAAGAAACATGTGTCTTCAGGCCAACATCAAGTGCATAAATTTGATTACTGCAATTAATTTCTGAATTTGTGTTATTACAATACCTATCTGCTGTGTAGCTTCTTGAAGGCTGGCTTTAGAAAAAAGTCAATTGTCTCCCTACAGAGACTAACGAGGTCTGAGTTTCTCCATCAGTGCTGCTCAGGAAACATTCCTTTAATCCTCTTTGTTTATTCTATTCCCTGCATTTATGAGCTCTCTAAATCCATTCGATTTAAACCATGCCACTAAACCACTCGGATTAAAGACATGGTGAGTTTTCTAGCAGAATATACTTAGCTTTATGCCTGAATAATGTGTTTACACAATTGCATAGTTCAGTAATTTGCTCAATGAGCTTGTACAAAATAATGTGTCTGAAAACTCATTTTTAAAAATGTGTTTTGTCAGAAAATGTGACAGGAGGTTTCTATTACTTCCGGGAAGAAAAGGCCCCACAGCCCCATGCAGACTTGGCACACGGTCATGGCCTTCTGAAGCCAGGCAGCAGAGCCATGGCTTGCCTAGGGCTTAAGTTACGTTTTAAACGTTATTAGGAAGAGCAGTTTAATGAAAAGCGTTTCAATTAACTGTTGATTAGCTGACAAAATCAGACATTCTCAGGACATCCAGGCAATCAATGCAACTTCAAAAGCTGGCCAGGATTAGGAGCAAGGTACACACATTAGCACTGAGGCAGCGCCCAGCCCCTGCACAGGACGAGGTCTGTCTGGGAAGTAGATGGTGCTGATGGAGCCTGCTTCACGGGCCACTTGTCCGTGTCACGAAGCTGTCAATCATCACTCCCACCATCCTCCGAAATGCTCACCAGGTCTTTTAGGATCTTCTAAGCCATCACCACCACCACCATGACCACGCTACCACCTACACTGAACAGAATGCAGGCAGGTCACCTTATATACCTGGCCTCTCTGACAGGCAAAATCACAGAAAAAAGGCAGTGTCTTTATGCTTCTACTGTAAAGTATCAATTTGAACTGACTCACTTCTTTGAACCCAATTCTTACTGACTCACTTTCACCTTTGGTCTGTCATAACATTTAACTTAGGAATCAAGACACAACAACATGTAGACTGGTTATCTTTGGATTAATTAGCTCTATATTTTAGAATTCCCCAGAATTTAATATAATCCAAAGATTAAGCATTTCTGCATAGAACTGTCAGCGGACAATACTAACTACCTTATATTTACAACCCTATCTGAGGTCTTTCCAAAGCTTTCATAGTTGCTATTTAACCCTCCCGACCCCCATATAAAGTGAAATTTCTCTAGTCGGCAACATTCAATAACACATTTTGCAAGATTAAGACATCCAACGTGAGCTCTGATGAAGGAATAATAAAATTAAACAGGTGTCACCAGCAGAAATTCTGTCCTAAAATGCGTATCTTGATTCAACTCAACTGACATTGATCAAGAGCTCACTAAGTTCTAGGCAGTGTGCTCCAGCCAGGTTTCTTTAGGAAAATGGAAACTGACAAAATTAAAAATTGAATATCCTTATGCATATCCGTATCATTTAAAAGAAAAACACTGGTCCATGAGATCCACAAGTCTGGGGATCACTGATTTGAAAGATTTTATTATGATATCCTCACTTTCCCTGTGCCGAAATGACCATCTGGTCTCAGATGAGCATCTCTAGAAGCGGCATTAACTTCTTTATACCACCAGGGACTAGGCCATGAATTACCGCTCAGGGCTATTTAATGTACAAGACAGAAATTTATTAAATAGCAATCAAGCAGTAATTACTAAATCGTTCCCAGTGGCTCAAAGAGTCAGTAACTAACGGCCACTTACTGCACCAAGATGGTAAGTTATTAAATAGCACTAAAGGAACAGTTCATTAAACGGTGCCTTAGTGTCCTGAAAGAGTCATTTCCACGCAGCTCACTACGAGCACACTAGATGCTGGGGAACTCCAGCTGTTTACTGGAAAACAACACGAATTGTCACACAGCAGCCACTGCCAGCCGGTAACCCTGGCACTCAGCTGGATGGGTGAGCAAGCGCTTTACTCAACGCGCCCCCTCAGAAGCCCCTGCATTCCGATTCACTCTGCAACCTGAGTCCTGACAAGACGGCAGCCCACTGCGTCTCCCAGAGCCCTGTCTCTCTTTACCAATCCACCCCGAAAGCTGTGGCACATCTTCTCCCATGGGTTTATATTTTGCTGTTCTGGTGTGAACAAAGGACATTTAAAAATAAGCCACCACAGATAAAATTTGCAATGTTTATTCCAATCTCCCCCAAAATGTCTTTTCTGCCCCCCACCCCAGCTACCACACCCCCTTTGTCCCCTCCTCTCCCTCCCACTTTATCCTGGACTCTGTCTTCACAACCACTCCGTCCCTCCAGCCGTGACCCCCCGCCCCCCGTTTAAATCAAAATTCAACACAAAAAGTCGTCTACTGTAAAAGATTTTACCGCTGGGGAGACAAGATAGTGGAAAACTCTCCAAAACTACTTTAAAACTCATCCCTTCAAATTCCAAATAAGTTTAAAATTGTTAAAAAACCCAAGTTGGTGTTGTTTTTCTTTCCCCTAAAAGTGCCTACATCTTGTTATTGCAATAATCTCACCAGGCAAAGTCCACCTTTCATAGATCTATGAAATAATGCCCAACGGCATACATAATGAACTTGAAATATTAAATCACTCTGGGCAGTAAAAGAACACACTCTAAAAAAAAAAGCTCTTTAAGAAGATACCTGATATCCTTATCATTAGATGAACTCCAAAAAGTGTAAAAGAAAGATAAGCAATTAACCAGGAACTGGTAAAAAGTCTCAGGTGACACCAGGGGACCGACAAATGAGATCAAGGAGATAAAGTTCAAAGAGGTGGGACAACAGCTCATTAATCACGTGGATCTGGAAACACTCCCCAGACTTCAGGGAGGAGAGAAAACACTTTAGAGGAAACCAGAGATGGTCATGAAAGCAAGTGCTTCTTTAGCAGAAAAGCTGGGATAGTTCCCTGAAGATTATACCTCCAAATAAGAACTCAGGAGTTTGTTTTTTTTAATCCCTATCAAATGACAAAATAATATTTGCTACTTTCCCTGTCAAAAAGCTCTCTTTAACAAAGCTTTAGGAGTAACATGAAAATATGGGGCATGACAGATTATCCAAAATAAAGACTGAATAGGGCGCTATTTTACTGTCTAACCTCCAACGTGACGAGCGTAAAAACAACCACAAAGTCAACAAGAGGCTTTCCTTTGTTATAGGATAATTAAAAATGGTTCAACCTTTCTGCTGGTAGTTTGTCAACCTGTATGAAAATCCAAAATAGTTACACTGTGACTCAGGAGTTTTAATCCATTTACCCTATGAGATAATTAGACAAGCACAATGCAAGGATGTTTAATGGAGTTTTATTCATAACAGGGAATCTATTTCATCTATAAGAGATTAGTTAAATCACAGCACATTCATACAATGGCATATTGTTCAGATACTAAAAAGAAGATATCTAAATTTACTGACACAGAAAGACTACCACAACTTATTGTGGGGAAAAAAATGCCTTATAGTATGATCTCATGTATCTAAGGTTGTGAGTGTGTATGTGTGGGTGACAACCATCAAAAATATGGGCGATAATTATTATTAGTGCAGCTCAGATTCAGTTAAGGTTTCACTGCTCAATGATTGCCAAAAAACATTTATGAATCGCTATAAGCCATCCAATAAGTGAGAGGAGGTATGTATTTTTCCAAGGCACTAGAAACCAAACCAAACCATGTTTCATTCTTAAAACCAAATGAAACGTGCAGCGTTTATCAAGCAAGGGATAGCCATCCCTGCCCAGCCAGCAGGGCTGACGGTCAGCTGGACCAGAGGCAGGTAGGCAGCTGTAAACTGTGTGGTCTGGCTCCAAGGACGGTACAGAACAGGGCAAGGTCAATGTGGGCTGAGGCACTGAAGAAAGACTTCCAGAGCAGAAGTCAGCCTGGACCTTGAACTCCGTTCCATCTTAGTTTCTACACCCTGATAGGGTAAGAATCACCATCTGACACCGGCCCATGAGGCTTCTGGCCTCCTTCTCAACAACTGATATACCAGAGCCCGAGGAGGGGTGCTGGGCTGAGCCCCTGGCCCCAGGAACCACACCAGAGACTGGGTCAAGGGCATTTCAGTGGAAACAGCCCCATGTGAAGGCCCCGAGTGGGAGATGAGGACCAGAAAGGTCTCCAGGCTGGAGCAGAACGAGCTGGGGCTGGCGAGGCAGCAGGACCGAGTCACACCAGCCCTAGTGTGTCCAGACAAGAAATTCGGACTTTAACTTACGTGCAACAGGACAGGGTTAGATTTTAAGCAGGGAGGGAATGTAGTCTAATTGACATGTTTCACAGTCCTGACAGCTGCTGGGTGTATAATGGACAGTGTGGGAGTCTGACTGAAAATCTACTGTTAAAACTCAGAAGGCACCAAGGCCACAAAAGCAGACTCTCCTTCTAATTCCATGTTCCCCACATGTGGTATAGGCAAGCTCCTAGAAAACACACACACACACACACACACACACACACAGTGAGTGCTTCACCCTTTAAAAACCCAAAGGACATTGTAAGATGCTCCCTTCTAGAGAGTGCATTTCTCTCTGAAAAAAGAGAATAACAATTTTTATTTTTTGGAGTTTTTCCTCCTAAAGGCAACACAGAATAGTAAGAAAAAACTATGTTCTTTTATAGTAAGAATTGTGCTTTCACTAGACATTTTGTTACAAATTAATGCAAAGCTAGCTGTTCATTGACAATGAAGCACTTCCTACTCTCTAATTACTATTCAAACTCTGATACTGTAAAAACATTTCCTCTCAGAATAAAGAGATTTTTTAAAATTAGTCAAATAATGTTACCAAAATATAAAAACCACCCTAGGCTTTTGGACAGATTTCTCTTCAGGAATTAAAAATAGGAACGTAGCCGCTAAAGCAAATGGTTCGGCACATGATCTGCATCTTTTGGAACCGGAATGCACTGTATGATCATTCTCCCCAAACTCTGAAAATGGGACGACTGTTTATCTAGTGCCTTCTGTTAAAACAGTTAAAGTGCTTTACAAATATCTTCCTCATAATAACTCCATAAAGAGAGAGAGTCCTATAAAAGTTCATTGGGCATGAAAACTTGGCTCAGTTATTCACAGCTTGATCCAAAAGCAATTATTAAAATTAATTTTTAACAGCAACAAAAATAATTTGGCTGAAAGAGTAAACTAATAAGCAGTGAACGGCTTACCCATGGCACATTGCCTCTACACAAAGGCTGCCATTCCTTGCCCCAATACCCAGAATGACTTCTGCAAAACCAGCTCCCATTAAGTCGCAACGGCTCAAGGGGCCTGGTGCCACAGGCAGAATTGAAGGCACTGGACTCTGCTTTCTAGCAGCACTTGGTCCTACATTTAAAGTGCCCTTAAAGCTGGCACCAAACGAGCTAGGGAGATAGTGATTTCCTAACGATTAAGGCTGAGCAAAGAGCCATCCTTCATAATGTAGGGCATAATGTAGAGCATGTAGGACGGTCCACTAATTGCTCGGGGACAGACATGCTCACCCCAGTCTCTCCTCTCCAGTGAGCCCCACCACACGCACCCCTGGGGTCCTAAGGGCCTCCTGGCAGATAAGCAGCGAAAGGATACGATGGCTTATTTTAAGTTCTAAGTTTTAAAAGTCCTTGTGGGTAAAATAAGCCTGGACAGTCCTGGCCCTGAATCTGCTCTGGTCTCCCTCAATGCCCACGGGCAGGCTGGCCTGGCTGGTCTGGAGCCTTGCCAAAGAATCAGGACAATTTCTAGCTGGCCCCTAGGAAGAAGGGCCCAATAGACAAAATGATCCCAGACCAACGCTATCTACCTCCTACTGGCTATCAAGTCAGGAGGGCGAGAAGTCAGAAAGCTTTTTCTGACCAATACTCGAAGCATCTGAGCCTCTGGGTAAAACCCACTCATTTTAAGGAAAAATAATCTACTTTCTAGATAGAAAATAATAATTCTAGAAATAATTCTTTTTCTAGAATTAGAAAAGCAGTCCTAAATCAGACTACGACTATTGATTTTTCACAATACCTGGCACGCAAACTTAGTTTCTATTGCAAGACTCTATCCATTTCATTATAAGTCTAAGAAATCGTTTCATTGTATTTGAACTTAAAATTGTAGTACAACTCACAATGGCTCTGCAAATATAAAAATATAAGCATCAATATAACTCACGTTTAGGAAAATAAAAAATAAGTCTAAAAGATTTAGGTATAGGGAGAAGCCTTTAAGATCCTTTAGAATATTTTATAAGAATTATAATATCCCCATGAAAACATATGAGGTATTATTAACTCCAATTTATAGATGAGGGGACTGAAGCAAAGAGACTTTAAGTAAATTCTCAAATATCACCCAACTGGTAAATGTCAGAGCTGGTTTCAAAAGCAGGCAGCCTGGCCTTTTAACCATGCAGCTGACTCAACTAGCTGGTTTTATCTTAGCTAGTCACAGTTTATAAATCAAGGTTCAAGACTCTTTCTCCACCATAAATTGCACAAGAGCCTTTGACTTGTATCTACAAGGTAGTATTAACATTTCAGGAGTGATTCCTACACAGGCATTTAGGATTCCTGGTCCCTATTCCCTAAAAGTCTTCAGGCAGACTAATCCCCCTCCCAGGTCCAAGCACCCCTGGTATGTGGAGGAGGGACGGGCCCCAGTTGAGAAGCATTAGAGTAAACAGAAAAGGAAATCAAAAGGACACCAAGAACATTTCACCAAGAAATGCCTGTTAGAAAGCAAAAGAGGGAGGGAGGGAGGGAGGGAAGGAAGGAAGGAAGGAAAGAAAAAAGAGAAAAAGAGACAAAGGGAAGACACATCCCAGATTTCCTCCCTTTTCCTGCATCAAACCCTGATTGTTAAACTAGTAATTAGACTAAAAACAATCCAAAATTTTAAACTGATGAACAAAACAGCAAGAGGCATGGACACATGGAACAGACTGACAGCGGCTGGGAGGGCGTGGGGGGGGCGGCCTGGATGAGAGAAGGTGAAGGGAGCAGCCAAAGACCCTGCATGCACGGCCCATGGACACAGACAACCGTGTGGTCAGAGAGGAGGAGGGCAAAGACAGGGACAAATGGGGACATCTGCAATAGTGTCAACAATAAAAATAAAGGAAAAAAAGAACAAAATACCATTAATGCAAGTTGGAAATCAGGAAGGAAGGAAGGAGAAAAGAGATGAGGGGAGGGGAGTGGAGGGGAGGGGAGGAAAGTCATCAGGACTCAGCAGCTAATAGAAAAAACTGTTTTCTAAAAACAAATCCATATATGGTAGGCATTCTTAATCTGTTCTTTCACAAACTCTAAACACAAGATTTGAAATTGATGTAGGACCTGCAGGGCAATCTTCAATGTACATGTCAGTTCTCATGATGGAAGCATGGTGAGAAGCCCTTCTCTTTATTCAGCCTAATCTAAAAAAACAGATTATCCCAAAATTTAAAAATATCAAATTGGGACTCAAAACCTAGAGCTACAATTAATAAGAACCTATATTCTAACACAAGGGAACCACTCACTTGGTTCTAAAAACATAAATAACCAAGGCCAAGCTAACGGATACCCAAGAAATAGAACAGCCACACGCCTCCCTCAGCCTGCCCTCTCTTCGCCATCTAATGGGGAGCCGTCTGGAAAGGCCATGCGAAGGTAACTCCCCTCGGTGGCTACACAGAGAGGGTTTATCTTTGCAGGGCTGGTGCAAGGATGTGGGGTTTGAAGGGCCCCATTGTGCTTGTGCTCTGAACCCCAGGAACCATTGCAGAACAGCCCCACTGTCTCCCCCACCCCCTCTGCTTGCCCACTCCCCTTCATTCGCCTCTCTGGTCCTTCTTTCCCCGTTCTCCATTTCCTTGGCAAATCTAAACCATTTTTCCCAGAATAACTTTGTAATCACTCTAACTGTGAATTGCCCCTGAGAACATCTTACACAAAAATCACAAAGCCAGAAAAGCATTTTGGCAAGAATTCCAAGGCAGTCACATCCAGATTTCAGAACCATGCCAAGAGACGCTCAGCTTCCTTAACCCCTGGTCTGTGTTCGGACAGACATGACCCAGAGAGCAAAGGACAGGAAGCTAAAAGGGACAGAAAACGTGGGTCACCCTCACAGCTCATCCTAAGAAGTCAGATTTTCACTGGCCATTCCTCACAGCTTCTCCTTGCAATAGTACAGCCAACAGTTCCTCATATGAGTCTGACTCTTCTCCCTGACATCAGCATTAATAGTGGCATCCCGACCTTGTTGGTTAGTTGGTACCCATCTGCAAACAGGCAGCTTCCCCGGGCCACCTGCCCTAAGGAAGGAGAAACAACCTCTGCCTGCAGGTTGTTGGTTCCAACTTTCCTGAAGCAACGCTGGCTCCTGAGAGAACTCATCACGCAGGCCTCAAAATCAGAAATGTCACAACTCTCTTCTAGTGATGCCCACCATGTTATTTCCGGGCTTTCTTAAAAGGGCCAGTACCTTCACACGCACAAGGATGCTCTTAGTTCTCATGTGCAGGGCGGGGGCGGTGGTTCAAATATTGAATATTTTTCCTCCCTGATGAGCTCCGCCTGGGGGAGAGCCATTCTGTCTGTTCAGAAGCACACAGATGTGCCTCTCTGTACCCAAAGATGCCGTTGTCACAACCTGCACTTTAAAGCTGTTCGCTTCCAGGAGACACGTGTTGTAGGGTGCCTACAACCCCAGCACTGGATTTAGAACAAACTGACCTAATCTTGTGAAAATACCTGAAAATCTCTTTTAAATTGTTGACTTCAGGGAGGCTCCAAAAAGTTGCCTGGGGACGATAGAGCAATAATCGGGGATAAGGCACCAGGTGAAGGCAAGGACTTTGACCCTTACCTCCAAGTTAAACCAGGGCAGTTTCACTTTTGTTTGTTCACTAGTTGTTATTAAGCAATGTTTATTAAAATTAAAATTTGTTCATAGTTTAATAGACTATGCCAGAGTAGCAGGCAAGTCAGCAGGGTGAGGCAAAACATGTGCACAAGCGTGACCACTCTTCACCAGTTCTTTAGGAAAACCAACAAACTACCTCTCAAGAAGCTTTTAGAACAGGTTTTCTGGTGGAACACTAGACAAAGTGGTTGATTTATTTTGGGGGGACGGCGATCATTGAAAACAACAACTATTTATGGCATCTCACATCTTTGTGGGTCAGAAATTGAGGCAAGGAGCAGCCGGTTGAAGCTTCTGTTCTAGTTGGCAACGGCAGACTTCACTGGGTAGCATTCAGTGGGTGGGCGGGCTCACCTGGAGCGTCCAAGATGGCTTCACTCACAGCAGTGGGGATGGCTGGAAGGTTGGGTTCCGCTGAGACTGGCCACTGGAGCACCTGCTTGGATGGCCACAGGGCAGACTTTTTACATGGCAGCTCATGGCTTGAAGAGCGGTGTTCCCGTGAACAAGGCGGAAACTGCATGGCCTTCCAAGACCTTGCCTCAGAGGTCACATGATACTTTTTGTCACATACTACTGGTCAGAGTGGTGACAAGCTCACCCTGATTCAAGGAGAAAACCCAGAACATCCTCAGCCACACTAAATAAAAAATAATACAAACACTCTGATAAAGGTGATTTTTGCACAGAGCCTTAAACATATATATATTCAGAATCACTGGTTCCCAGGACACTGAGTCTGAAAAAAGGAATCCGAGTGACTGCTTTTCAGAAAATTGGTCAAAATAACAAGGAAACAGCCTCATAGTATTTACCCAGACTCGGTAAACAGACTTGGAGTTTAGAGATTGGCCATGAGCCCCACTATTACCAAGAAACTCTGGACTGACAAGTCTCGGTGAATGGACCGCTCACTTTATACGGCTCTGGCCTTTAGAAACTTCTTGGAGACATTTCACTAGGACTGCTCTCCCTTAAGGAGCAAAACCCTAGTGCTTTGAACTCATTGTCTCTGAGTTATCCTTTGCAATTTATACTCAGAGCTTTCATTTTCTTTTATTCACTTAATCATATTCAATATGAGAGGACCTAGAACCGAGATCACCTGAGGGAACAAGAGGTTAGAAAGTGCACTGTCTCACCAAGGCCGTGGTTTGAGGCCAAAATGATCCTGCCCTTCCCATCACCTTCCCCTCTACCCCAGAGCACATGTGGCAAGGTCCAGAGGCATCCTGGATCCTCCCCGCTTGGGGAGTGGAGTTCTACTGGCATCTAGTCAGTAGAGGTCAAGGATGCTGCTAAACATCCTACGGTTCACGGGACAGCCCCCAGCAAAGAACTGTTCAGTGCAAAATGTCAGTAAGACCAGGGCTGAAAAATCCTGCTGTAAGGCACACACTCTAATCGAGTGAACTGCCAAGCAGCTCCACATTATTTTCATCTCCCTCTTTTTGAACGATGCACATATAGTTGAATCTCTATGAATTAATGCCATAGCTCCACTGAAATATCTCACTTTAAAAAAGAGTTCCCCTGAAAGTCTGAAAAATCGTAATTCTTATCATGAACTCATTCTTTAACTTAATTGTTAAGAATCACTTTTAATTTAGATGCCCAGTCACATCCGTATTACTAAAGGCAAACAAACAACCAAAACACAAACTTTAGAGGATTCAGTATTCGGTGGCTCCCATGTGCTCTGGGGTCTTTTGTGTCTTAAAATAATGAGCTGAAATGTTTGTGCACTGACACAGATGCAGGCCGAGCCCAAGTTACAGATTAACAGCTGCTCTTTCGATGCAGGCTCTTCCATCTGTCACCTCCCAGCAGGAGAACAATAGCAGCAATGACACAGAGTGGCCTAATCTGACCAAACGCTCCCCAGGCCTCTGCCACCTGTCTGCGTGTCCCATGGAGTCACTTTCTTCCCTGCAGGAATCCTCTCGCACGCCCTGCTCTGTCTGTGGCGGTCATACCCTGGTTTAAACTTACCAACCAGAGGCTGTCAGCTCACCAGACAGAAAACAGCATTTATAAACTCTTCTGTCTACCTTTGGGGAACTCCTAAGAGTCATTTTTATTGGGTCTCTTCCACCACAAATTTGTAAAGCTATTTCCTATTTCTCACATTAATTGCTATTTTCCTCTTTAAACAAGGTTTCAATGACACCGATACATGGCACATAAAACCACAATTCCCTCAGTGAAATAAATTACATCGCTGGGTTGGTGCAAAGGACTGTTCGCCGGCCAGGCCCATTAATGGTGTGTGATGTGTTGCCACTCTCCCAGGACAAACATAAACACTGTTCGTATAAACGTTTGGCTTTGCACCCCCCCTTTCCAGCTAAGGTTCTACCCCAGGAGGCAGAGTCTTAGCTGTCCCACAGAGCAGATCACCACCAAGAATGGACTTTACCTGGTGGGCACGCCTCCCAAGGAACACAGCCTCCATAACACATCTGATCACAGCACCAATTTAACTTTACGTGACTATTACTTTTACCCCATGTCAAATACACACTCTAGAACTCCTTTGATCCCAGAGGCAAAGGAAGCCCTGAGAAACGCCAGTGTATGGAGCCTGTCTGCCCCAGAGAAAGGGAACACACAGAAAACTCAGGCAGCAGCAAGCTTTGACATGGAAAGAGATGCCTGAGAACAACAACTTCAAAAATGCTCGCAGCCCCTCAGCTGACCCCCCACAAGTCAGGCCACCTTCCGAAGTTACTGGATTACTTGCAGGGCGTCCAACCTTTGGGCGTCTCGGGGCCACAATGGAAGAAGAAGAGTTGTCTTGGGCCATACATTAAATATACAAAAACTAACAAAAACTGATGAGCAAAAAAGAAGTTTTAAGTAAATTTACAATTTGTGTTGGGCCGAATCCATAGCCAGTCTGGGCCGCATGCAGTCCCCAGGCTGCGGGTTGGACACCCCTGAAAGCAACTTGCTCCTATTTTAACAGTGGTAATAACTACCACTTGCTGAGTTCCAGGTGTGCCTGACATAGGTTTTTGTCATTTCATATAACAATTCTACAAAGTGGGTATGATCATCCCCATTTTACAGAGGAGGAAACTAAGCCCCAGAGAGATGAGTGATTTGACTAAGGTCACAGGTCCTGCGAGTGGGGAGCGGGGTTGGCACCAGGCCCACCTGACTCGGGGCAGGGTCTTCCCACTGCAGACCCAGCAAAACGGGGCTGAGAAGGGCTATCTCCCAAACACTCTCTTCTCCAAAGAGCCTGACACACAGCTCTTCAATGTTTGTTAATCGGTCAAAATACTTAAACAGGCTGCATAGTCACCAAACAACATCCAATCCTGTGTGTTTAATCATTTACCTTTTAAGGCCACAGACAATGAAAGCTGTTTAGATTCAGGGTGAGCCTGGCTGCCAGTTAGGACAACTGGGCTCCAGAAAGGACCAGAAGGCGCGACTGAGTCATCCCTGGAGCCTGGCCCCACTGGAGGAGGAATGTGGTCCTCTGGTGAAGACCCCGGGTTCTGGCCTTGCCAATGGAGTGATTAAACCGGGCTGATGGTCAGAGATTTGATTCTGGTTCTGGGGAAAGCACACAGCACGGAAGGCCATCACCTAGAGCAGGGGTCGCCAACCTCTGGGCCACGGACGGTACCAGTCCGGGCTGGTAAGGAACTGGGCTGCACAGCAGGAGGCGAGCGTGGATGTAACGCGCTTGAATCATCCTGAAACCATCCTTCTCCCTCTCCAATCTGTGGAAAAATTGTCTTCCACAAAACCAGTCCGGGGTGCCAAGAGGATGGGGGACCGCTGACTAGAGAAAATACCAAAGGTATAAATGGAAGGAAAGACAGCCGGGGCACATCAAAGATTTCTCAATTTTGTGTTGTAGAAACAGGAGCAAGATGCCTGCAAAATCACCACAAACATGGATTCTTACACTCCTACTCCCTATAAAAATGTACTTACCTGATTTATACCTTATTTGAGGAATAATTAGTGAATACTTATATACTATTTCACTTTATAATAAGAAAAATACAAATATGAACCAATCTTCTAACATATTACATTTTTATAGCAAGTTAGAACCCTCTGAATACAGAATTCCATTATATGTCAGCTTTTAATTTTGTAAACATGAACACTACTATATAAATCCCCATTAATATTCTTCTCTGCCACTGCAGTTAGTCCCCCAGATTGCTTAAAAAAAGAAAACTACTAAATTGAAGCTTCATATGCAATAAAATAAGTAAATTAACAAAAAGGGTGTGCCTGCAGGAAGAGACAATGTGAAGTACTTTCCACTGCAAGGTTTGCTTTCTACGTCACCCTTCATAAAAGCTCAAGGCTCGTGGCTGGGAAGTAAGGCACCCCACCTCACTGTTGTCTGCACTCTCAAGAACCCTAAAGAAAATAATCAGGTTCCCCCATATGTAAATGTACTCAAGACACCAGATATTCGAAATACGCTGTTTTTTATCAACATATATGTATTCTTAAAAAGTGAATTTGTTTGTCATTTGCACGGTTTTGCACAAAGCATATTTTGGGTTCGTGTACAATCTTTACTACTCACTTCCAAAGTGCTATGCTGGACCAGGGGTGAGAGACAGTGCCAGTGAACGGCCCCCGGGGAAACTCCAACACCAGACCATGAAGGCACGACCACAAATCACCTCCCAAGGCCCGAGTTTTGCCAAAAACAAAGTAATCATCAATGTCACTGTGCAAGATTAAGTTCAGTCTTCTTACTCAAGCTCTAATAATCTGGCCAGTGCTAATCATTCTTCCTGCTGCTCCAGAGACCTGGTCAGACACACCTCTGGTCTGCAGAACGCCTGCCTGCTTTAGATCAATAAGCCCTGTGATCTTTAATACTGAGCAGAAGCCAAATAAGCAGCCTATTCTTTCTGTACTCGTCAATCAGGGTTAGCCTAGAGCTTGTAGTACGCCTACCAGGAGACCTGTCCGCTGCATGTTTCCTGGAGAGAAGCAAGGAGACATCACACAAAGTCCGCACCAGCAGAAGTCAAGTGAACCAGTGAAAGGGGCTGTCGGGAGGAATGGATTTCCAGAAGGAAATGGGTCGCCCCCCCCCTCCAAAGGTGGCACAGAAATTCCACCTGAAAGTGGTCAGTTGCCAAGGGTTCCAGAGGAAGCACACTCATCTCTGGACATCAGAGTCATGTGGTGAAGCCTAAAGGTCAATTTAAAGAGGCAGGACCTCACCCACGCCACCCAGGACCAGAGTGGGTGGATGAAACCAACCAATGGCACCTCTTCAGTTAGTGTTGGTGAATTTAAACAAAATTCCTTGACGTTACGCATTCTCTTTGGCAACTTTTCATCTTGAATTAAAGTCCTGTGACTATTATGAAATTTTAAACTCCCTTGTAATGATAAATCTCTCTTGTGAATTAACTGGGACGTTAAATTGGGAGATAAATGAACGGCAAGGCCTGGCCATACCAGCCTAAAAGCGGCGGCGTGGCTGACCTCCGTGGGTTTCTAAGCACAGCATGTGCACGACCCGGTTTGCTTGGCGGAGGCCACTGACAGCAGGGCCATGATGTTCAAAATGAGGCTGGACAGCGGCAGAGCTCCTGACTCACGGCTGCTGGGATCTACCAGTGTAGACAACTGAGTCCTCCTGACCTTCCAGTCACACCCACAGCATCTTGCACACACATGCACTTCCACACACAGACTGCCCGTTTGATGAGCTCCAAGTAGCATGTCCCGCTGACAGGGAGACACTGGACTGGGCTCCCGCCGTCGGGTGAGGGGCAGCTTCAAGCCCTTCAGTTCCACGGTTGCCTTGATTCATCCCGGGAGGCTGAGCAACTGAGGCCGTCAGCTCCCCACAGCGCGGGCTCTGCGCAACCCCAGGGGCCCCGTGGGGACAGACACCCCACGCCTGAGAAAGCCTGTCTTCCCCAGTGACTGTAAGTAATCAGTTTAATCTTGCTATATCTCAATTTCCTAAGCCACGTGTAATCCCAAGAAAACCTCAATTTCATAAAAGCCACTTGGCACCACTTCCTACAGACTTTTCAGCCTATAAAAATAATCTCCAAGAGCACTGGACTAGGAGTCAGAAGTCTTATCTTCATTCATATCATTCACCCACCTAACAAGTACATATTAAGCACCCAATACACACCAGGGGCCAAAGGCATGAAGGTGAATAAACAAGATAGACAAGAGTCCCTGACCTCATGGGGTTTTAATCAAGTCACTTAGTGTCATTAATGGAAATTAAAAAGCTCGGACAGGAAGCTCTTTCAAGTCCCTCCCAGCTCACCTATTCTCCACTCTGCTTTGGTGCCAAGAGGGGACTGAAGCATTCTGGAATGTTCTACTTCCCTGAACAGATGCTATTTTTACTCCACGTCCATACAGCTCAGGCTGCAGATGTGTGACTTATATCCATTCTGCCAAGCATAAATGACTCGTTTTCATCCCAGTGTTTATTAGAATAAGTGGAGCCCTGATCCTGAAGGCCCCCTGGCATGCACAGCTCAGGCTCCTTGGCACAGGGGCCCTCACGGCCCTATTCCTTCCACATGGAGGAAATCTGGTTCCTTCAGATCAAAACTACAGAAAAACAGAAGCAGGGCTGCCAAGGCTTCCTCACATGTTGCCTGAGTTTGTTTATTTCTTCTTCATCAACTCACATCATTTCTGACACTGCATTTCAACTTCCTGGACACAGTTAGAGAGAAAAGCTTTTAAGAGGCACTGAAGTACCGCCAACTCCTGATTAGCCCCAGTAATGAAGGGAAGGAACAGCACGTGGCCAAGGCAGGAGGGCTCTCGCCTCCAAGTACTGCAACTCAGAGACTTCCTTACAGGATATGGAGCAGCATTAGTGAAACAAGTGAAAAGATGCCGCTCCCAACGCTCCTGCCCCGCCCCCCTCCCCATTCCCCTCAGATAACACTGCAGGAAAACACTTGGCTGGAGTTCTACCTTCTGGGAGTTCCCCTCGGCACCACATCCGCCAAAAAGGGAGACATCCACAGTCGACATCATCCACTAGCACAGGGAAATATCAGCTCTTGAATCAATGGGGGGGTGGGGGGGGTGGGTTTTTATAAGAACTATACAAACCAAAACTATGATGAAATGCACTTAATGGTGGTTAAGGATTTTAGCAGCGCATCTTAATAGAAGATTTCTTTTTTTTTCAGAGCTAAGTTTACAAATATTAGGTAGAAATGCATACAGTCGAGAGGAAGAAGCTGGACTAGAAAGCACTCAGACGTGAGAGAGCCAGAGTGGGAATGATGATGGACATGGAAAAGGCTGGGCCCACAAATAACCAGCAGGGGGCAGTGATGTGGACGGTAGATGCCTTCGACCTTTCTGATCACAGGCACTCTGGAGGCTACTCGACACTTTGCCTATGACTGTTTCAGACACATAAAGAGCCCTTTCCATCCACCCCTCTCCATCTCCCCCAGCTCCCACCTCCCTGGCCCTGCCCACCTTGGTCACTTTGCTCTCTTCAGAAAGTCAGCAGTGCAGAGATAGAATCCCAGATCCCCCCTTCCCTACTGGGAGACCTAAGGCAAGTCACATAACCTCTCTGGGTTATACTCCCTTCTCTGTAAACTCAGATGGAAACACCTGCCTGCCCCGCAGGATTTCTGTGAGGCAGCAGAAATGAATGGTCACTGCGAGCAGAACAGCACCCCTAAGAAGGCAAGCTCTCGCCACGCTGCTGACTGCCCACCAGGCGGCTTAACACTTTGAACACTGCTCGGCTCAAAGAAATTCGGTGACCGTCAGGCTCCAAGTACAGGGTCCAGCACAAATAATGCCCCCTTTCTATTACAAAATCTTTTACTACAAAAGCATAAGCATGGGATTCTGTAACAGAACAATACCACACTCAAGCACGCCATATGACGTCTTAGGGGAAATGCTCAAATTAAGACTATAAATTATTACACCCACATTATTACCCTAGCAACCACACTCAAGGAGGCATTACTTCTGCCAGACCCTGTATATAAAAGACACCATCCCAACTCTAAACGAGCGATCTTGTCCAGTGGACTTCTTTATTTGCGATGTAAATGCCAGGTTGCCGAGCAGCTGGCAGAATGGTATGGCAGGACCTACAGCAACCATGTTAAGCCACAAACTCTCCACCAGGGCAGGAGAAACTCCACGCTCCTGACCCCAGTGCCTGGCATGGTCAGCGTGCCTCCCCAAGTCCTGCCTGGTGCCACAGAAGGAAATGGCCAGCCCCTCTGAGGCTGCAACCCAAACGCCAGCTCACTGTGATAAAGATCTCAAAGGAGCAAATTAAATCATCCCCTCTGCCTTTTATTCCTTAGTAACAACCACAAAATTAGATAAAATGACCCCCTGCTCCTCTAATTTAAGGCCGATTTTATTACCTTCAACCCCAATTCTCTCTCTTTTGAACGATAGGAGACCCTGAGGACCCTCAGGCCAATAGGATTAGTAACTGCCGGCATCTTCCTCCAGGCTGGTTCCAGGCTGGCTCCCCAGAGGGCGCTTCTCCTTCCCCCAGGGTGGGGTCACAATCAGTTCAATCTTCATGCTTCAGAGACATCCCTTTGAACAAGATCAAATGTTTCCCCTCCCCTGCCTGGTGCTCAAAGGAGCAGCAGCCCCTTCTCACTTGGAGCATTAACGTCAACTCAGCCAGAAAGGCGAAGGCAGGAGGAGGTCACTGATTAATTGTCCACCAGGGTAAAACCAGGCCCACTCAAACCAGCACCTTGGGAGGGCTAGTCACCCCCATAAAACATGACGTGCACTTTGAACAAGGAGAATGAGTACTGTGTCCCCCAGCCCGCTGGGATGCAGTGGGAGATGTAGCTGTTTGTTTTCTCTTTCAGATTGTGACCAAAAAGGGCAGAAGAACTTCCCTGCAGCAGCCCAAGACCGGCAGATAAAATGCAGCGGAGGTGAGCACCCAGGACTGCCCACTGGGAAATACAGGAGGGGAAAGATAAGCATGAATGGGGTCGATCAAAGGGAGCCAACTTCCTTCAGCTTTGAAGAAGGAACCCAAGAAAACAAAATTCTGGAAGCCCCAGAACCTGCTACACATAAGGAATGCTCTAGAGAGAAAAGGAATCACTGAAATGGAAGAGGAAGTTTTTTCACTCTCTTTAGCCTATTTGGAAAAGTTACTTATATTAACTAGTCATCCAAAGGCTTCCTTCCAACTCAGGTCCATAATTGTTAAAAGATGCTAAGAAACAGGAAACAGTCATTTCTTAACTGAAAGAGGACAAGAATTGATCAAAACAACACCTCCAAGCCTTTCGTAAAGCAAAAGTCTAAGATATTCCATTTAAGACCAACATTTCCTGGAAACAAGGACTTAAACGTTTTCTTTCAAATCAACAAAACAGAGTGGATAAGACAAACCAGCCAGCAAATCGCGGCTGACAAGCCACCTGATCAAAGTGAAATGCGGCTCCCAAATGAGGCGCTGACTGTGCTCTGGAAACAGAAAAGCAAACTCTTCCCTGAGATGTCAGTACCTGGGCGCAGCCTCACAGTGAAACGCAAAAGCCTATTCTGGAGACTATGCTTTTTTTGTAAGAAGAAAAACTAAAGGTTTCACCTGAAAGAACCAGACACCTGAGTGGGGATATGCCATTTATTTGCTGTGTGTGTGTGTCTGTGTCTGTCACCAGCCACAGTCTGGGTTCTCAGGCATTTCAGCAATAATGCAAATCATCAGAGCGCAGTATGTCAATGACACTGGAGTCTGAGACCAGCAGGCCCGTGGCCGTGTCCGCCAGTTGCCTTTGCTCTGACTGCCCTCAAACGTCTACCCTGGGCACAAGGGACCCATGCTGGACAGTGTCCTTGGATCTAAGCCAACGCTCCAAAACAGCTACATCACTCTCTCTCTCTCTCTCTCTCTCTCTCTCACACACACACACACACACACGCACGTGAGCATCCTGATATACGAATTCTGCTGCTGAGGCACTGGCAGTCCCATCTCCGGAGCAGTAAGCATTTCACTGCATGAAGGAAGAGCACCACATTAGGTGTTCAAAACACAAACTCCAGGAGCTCTAAGGAAGTTCGGGCACTACGTCACTTCTTGACTTTTCTAATTATGAGGATGTGGGGCAGTCCAGACCCGACTAGAGAGCTGTAAGAAGTTGTAATCTGTGTGTGAGAACCCCTGCGTGGCGGGGGACCAGCTTGGTAACATGGTGACTTTTTTCCAACCTGAATAGAACTATATTCTAAAATAACAGGCACTCTGAGGATCCGATACCTCCTAGAAGCTCAATGAGTGGCTAATTAGTTTTATTTAGTAAGCACCCCACTTGTGTTCAGCAGCGTGAAGACCAGACACACACCACCACCTTGCCTTTGGCTTCTGCACAGATGGTGCAACACAACACACTGAGTAATGCCTCAAATTCCAAAACCTACTAAAAAGCTAAAACACACTTATATTTTAACATCTGGGCTTTTAAACTGCAATTTATTTTCTTAGTTCATTTTTCAAGTATGACAGATGAACTGATTCCATGGAGATTGGAAATTCCTGGGGAAGAACACGAACAGGGTCAGCTGAGAGTCAGATTTCTTGGACTGCCCTGTCTTTCAGGGAACTCGCCTCCACGCAGCTGCATGGCTGGGCTCGGCACCCGGGCGAAGCAGCCGTGGCTACGTCACTGCTTCTCCAGGGGACCCCTAGGCGGGTACCTCTACTAGGTCGTGGAAAGCACATGCAGAAACCTAAGGTAGGTTCTTTCTCTTTGTGTTAGTGCTGCACATGCCCAAAGCAACGGGAAAGGCTGAATAACGAGCAGTGTCCATGTAAAAACAGGATAAGGAAGCGGGGCAAACACTCGACCGCACTTTCCTAGGTGCACGTGGTCTTTGGTTAGATTTAAGTACATATCCACCCCCAGCTTCCAAGAACCCAGTTACCCACCAGTTTCTGAAAGGCCCAGGCCCCGGTCCAGGTCCAACATGCAGATGAAACACACCCTGGGGGTTGCTACACCCAACCCCCATGATGAAGCAAAATGGGGTCAAGCCAATCAGCTCGCCTCTCAAAGAACTCAACGTACTAAGAAGTATGGGGAAAACAAATGCACTGATTTAAAAGGTTTTGGGTAAAATTACTTAAACCTAAACTATGTTTTAAAACCCATGCTCAAGCCACTTCCACTGGGTTGTCAACTGGGAATGTCCACCGCTTGCGCCCTTACTGCCCATACCTGCAGGTCCGCGCTCGGCCCTCGGGCCACCGGGGCTCCCCGGGGCTCCCCGGGGCCGGCTGACAGCTGCCTCCCCCAGGGCTGCAGGCTGTCACTGAACACATGACTGCTCCATGACCTAGCGTCACTCAGTACTCAAAGGAAGACGACTCCTGGCTCCTTTGGAATAGGAGTAAGAATCTAAACTCCTGCTGATACACTACAGGGGTGAGAAAAGCAGGTGTGCAGTTTTTCGTACAGAAAAAGACACGCAGGTCGCGATGATCACAATAGCTGTATTAACTGTGTTTCGCGTCCTCACAATGGTACACCTACTTTTGCCCACCCCTGTATGTTATGGTAAATTCTCAATTATGCGTGGTAATGTGAGCAAACGTTCATGTAATTAATCCATAAAGGCACTGACAAATCATTTCCTTGGTTTAGGAATATATTATTTTTTTTTTGTGCCATAGTGCAGTTTTACTAGGGCATTTTTTTCCCCTTACGCTAACATTCAATCATTTACTGAAAGTCTGTCCCATGCCAGCAACCATGGTAGGTGGGAGATGGTAGCACCAAAAAAAAAACCCCTCACGGACTAGAGCAAAAGATGAGCACCTAGAAGTAAAGCTTGCAGCATGGCAAGCGCAGCATGCTGCGTGAGCAGAGAAGCAGACGGTCTGATCAATAACAGGTGAAATTTGGGCAGGGCCTTAAATGAGGAAAAGGGATTCTAAAGTACCGACTCAAAAGGACGGGGAAGGGTGCCTGCAAAAAGGAAGAGCATGAGGTGACAAAAGGCCAGCACAGTCCAGGAGAAAGCCAGCCAGGCAAACACCTTTGCCCGATCTCTCGCCACAGGGGCAAGGGACCGCCTCACACCTTTCGAGAAGGGCTGCTACCCTACACCTAAGGGTTTTCCTTCACATGAATGAGAACGCTGAGTGGTTGTCAGAGTACATCGTCATGGCCAGAGTTTTCCCACAGCCAGCCTGAGCGTGAGGAGGTCCCTGGACCAACCCCTTACCTGTATGATGAGAAGGAGCACCTTAACAAGAGGCAAAGCCACAGGTCAGCTGTGAACTCAAGAGACTGCTTCCCAGTTTACCTGAAAAACAACGGAAAAGAGCCATTTTTGTTAGCTTGGAGCAGCCAGTCTTTTAACAGTCCCAGTAGAAACCCGCAGACCACATGCCTCAGGCTCCCCGGTCTCAGAACAGAAAACCTGGCCAGGGTTACATGGCCAAGGGGTTGAGTCAAAGAGACCCGGGTGAGAACCCCAGTGTTGTAACTTAGTGGCAGGGTGACTAAGCCGGATCTTTAACCTACCTGTGCCTCAGTTTCCTCCCCTGCAATAGCTACCTCACAGAATCATTACCAATGCCTTCTACATGACAGAAACCATGCCAAGCCAACAGTCGCATGGATGTGACAAATTCCCTGCTCTCAGGGAGCTGACCATCCACAGAGACACAGAAGTGAACGAGTGTTCATCGTCACGGTGACACAGCTGGCAGGAGCTAAAGTGGGGAAAACACAAGGGGACAAGGAGCCTTTGCAGAGGCACAAGCTGATCCCAGAGACGTCAAAGGAAGCTGAGAACTCCTGGAAAACTTAAGTATTTTTTATGGATGAGAGAGCAAGCATGCACTAAAGCACACTTCCTAAGTGCCATGGGGTTTCAGAGGAGTCAAATCTTTTTCTTCAAAAATGACTTGGGAAAAGACTCTCTCCGTGGAGGAAGGCAGGTTTCTGCTGCTGGCCAAGTCTGCCTGTTCAGCAAGTACAGAAACAGGATCATTTACTGAGCTTCTCTCTCTAAATTAGACTAGCCCTAACCAGTGTGGCTCAGTTGGTTGGGTGTGTTGGGTGTTGTCCTGCAAAGTGAAGGGTTGCTGGTTCGATTCCTGGTCTGGGCACATGCCTGGATTGCAGGTTCGGTCCCCGGTCAGAGCATGTTCAAGAGACAACCAATCAGTGTTCTCTCTCACACTGATGTTTCCCTCCCTTCTCCTCTCCCTAAAAATAAACAATCTTTTTTAAAAAATTAAATAGACTAAAAAAAGAGCAAAATAATCCCAAGTACAATTATGGTGTTTAACCTTAATTTTCATATAAAAAAAAATCTTTTCTATTTCAACTTCAAGTTTATGTGAAATGACCATATTAGACAGAAATATACCAGACACATCATACATCATCAAGGATATTAAAGTTCCTATCACACACACACAGCAAGTGAATGAGAATCAGTACTGCCTAGTGCACCCCCCCCCCGCCCCCCCAGTATCCTGGGTTTTCATGAGCTGCCCTAGACATTTGGTACCTCCGGTGGCCCTCGGTGACCCAGTACCCAGCCCTGCCCTCCTTGCACCATATACATACTTCACCCCATCAAAGTCACACCCTTATGAGCTGATCTTGAGATGCATTTTACCAAATTATTCCTACTAAGGTATGACTAACTAATATATTACCTGTACTATGGATGCTCACACGTTGAATAAGAGGCTTAAAGAAAAACATTTCACCCCAAATCCTCTAATGGTAGAATTTTAGGCACAACGGTCAGTGAGTGCCAACTTTTGGGTGAGAAACCCCTCCTACAACCCTCCAATCCCATCGCACTGACCATTTCCCACTTCTCCTGTTTCATACGCTGACTCTGTCCTACGGTGGGGCTGGGACGGATCCTGCATTTGCAGCCATGAAGGTTAACATTGATACCGTGATGCGGAAAGTTGGCCCCGTCAATCTGTCAGTTCACACGGAGCAGAACCAAACTGTCTGTGGACGGTGAGGGGCCCTTCATCCATTTCTGGTCAGCATTTCCTTAGAGAAGGAACATGCGTTATCCCCAGCGTCTGAACCAAAGTTGGGGAGAAAGGGGAAAACTGGGCCTCGAGACATTCCTAAGACCTCTGCAGAGGCCCAAAGCTTATAGCCCACTTTTTTCAAGAATGCCCCAAAGCACTCCATAATCCGTGTCTGTAAAACCTTCCTAAAAATAACCGCTTCAGAAAACTGACCTCTCACACTGCTGACAGAGGACTCTCTGATTTGGTCCCATCCAAGCAAGATAACGGGCTCTCTGAGAGAATAAAAGCATGTGTCCAGATAAAAACGGAAGTGGAGCCAATGGGACGGAAGCCAGCCTTCACCCCCACGTACGGGAGAGGCCAAGAGAAGGGCGCCCCTCAGACCCTGCCAGGACCACAGGCTCAGGTAGCTGTGTTTCTAAGTCTGTGTTTCTCTGAGTGTTTCCAAAACCTGCCTGATAAGAACCATCTAGATACTTTGTTTAAAAAATACAGACTCCCATGAGCCATTCCAGCCCTATAAAGTCAGGACTGCAGGGGTGAGGTCTGAGAACCTGTACGTCTAGCTGGCACCCCCTAGAGCCTCAGGCAAGTATGAGAAATAATGCTCTAAACGAAACAATAGGTAACTTTGTAAAACTTTGTAATCACATAACTTCAAAGTGCTAGGGTGTATGAGAAAATACAGGCTTAATTGGAGGAAGTTAGAGCCTTCTTTATCTATTTAAAGTTATGGAATATAATCAACATGTAATGAGGAAACTAATGTAACTAAAACTCAGTAAAACAAATCCTCTCCCTTTAACTATATCCTGCCTGGTAAGCCATCTATCACCTCCCTCCCTGCACAGCTACTCCTGACGGCTGGTACAGGCCTGAGTGGAAGGGGCCGGACTGAGAGCCTTCTGCCTCATCCCAACAGAGACTGGCCCTCAGTAGCAGGCAATCAATTCCATGTCAGACCACACAGGCGCCGTCCCGTTTTCAGCCTTTCAGCTTTCAGCCTCCAGATGACTATTCCACAGTCTAATTCACACCCCAGCTTTACATGAAGTCTTGCTACTCAGCGGTCCACAGGACCAGCAGCATGGACGTCAGAGGGAGCTTGTCAGAAATTCAGAACCCCAGGCTTCACTCAGGCTTGCTGAGTCAGCCTGCACTTTTTAAAAGATTCCAGGCCATCCTTTTGCACATTCGAGTTTGAGAAGCCCTGCTTTAAAGCATGCAGAGTGCCAATGTGGGACTTTACCCCCACCTGCAGGACACCCAGGTCATCAGCCCACCCATTTATGCTCCAAACTCAGAGAGACCTTCTTTCCTCACACTCTGTACCAACGTCTTGTCAGTTTTGGTTTGTCTTGGGGCGAAATCACCGTCAGCACAGCCCAGTGACCAGCTGCCTACCCAAAGCCCAACTCTTAGGCAGTTAAAAGGAGGCTGTAAGTACTGATCATCTCTTACATTCTCATCTTGCTCTTATATCTACCCCCACTTAGAAGGCAGGAGTACGGACCCAGGACCATAAATCAGTAGTAACAATCCAAAATCAAACAATACCACAGAATGCTGGCTCTCTTGTTCCAGTATAATGTTAATGAGGTCAAGGTCACAGGAATGATTAGCTTCCCCTGTATCTTGGCACAGATTCCAACTCTCTGGCCTGTGGCCACCTACAAAGGCTCGTGCACCCTTGGTTACTCAGAGGACTCAGAGAATGACAAGGGGAAGCTGAACAGAGAAGCACCAGTAAAGGACTCAAAGAACTTGAATGACTGATGAGCAGAAAGCATCAAGGAAGAGCACACAGACCAGAGGGATGGCTGGCGTGACGGATGACCGGGTCAGAACAGGCTGAGCACCGTGCCAGAATGAGAAAGCTGACACTGCGCGAGAAGAAATGGGAAGTCCATGGTCAAGATTTTAAAAATCAAGTACATAATAAGCTAGAAGAAATCTAACCTGATGGCAATTCTTGTTTAAAAATGTTTAACTTTTTAAAAAAAACATGCAAGTTACTTTGATTCTGTAGCTGCCAAAAAGGCTAACATACTCTCAGCATCCATGAGTCTAGTTTCCAGACCACAGGGAGCAGTGGTTCCGGGAACACACCCGAGGAGACCACCGTAGAGTCTGCCGCCCACCTCCCCACTCAGGCACTCACCGCCGGGCAGCCCTTTCATCGCTGCCGCCACCTGCGTTCTCATCATTCAGTGCGGCCTCTGCCAGGCCGTGGTTCTTTTCGCCGGCGGATTATAGTTAAACATTCCACACGCCCACTTCGCTCCCTTTGATGCTGCCCTTTCTTTTCTAATCAAGAAGAGAACTACATACCTAAGTACAAGGTCGAAAAAACACGTAAACAGGCAAGACAATTTAAGCACACCCATTTGCCAGTGACCTACAGTCACCTGTGCAAGCCCGCACACTGTGCTGCGTATTCCAGCCTGAATCCACGCAGGATCAGTCATTAGGTCGGTAAATTACAAGTTCCCACTGCAGAAGCAGCCTGGAAATACGACTATGAGCACGAGCAAATGACAGAGTAAGTATCTGCTCAGACATACTTCTCTATGTAGAATCATCTTCTAGGAATAGACAGCCATTTTTAAAAAAATGGAAGTGATTTTAGATTGTTTTTAAAGTTGTGAGCCATGTTTTGCTTAAGTGTATATTTTATATACAAATGGTAGTCATTTATTTAAAAAAGAAGACTGCTTACTAGTAAGTTTGTAAGTCTCAGATATCCAGTCTATCATTTTTAATTTCAGAAATTTTCATCCCTTTGTACAGTATATAAATGTCTAATCACTATGTTGTACACCTAAAAACTAATATAACATTCTATGTCAACTGCAATTACAAAATAAAAAACAAATAAAATTTAAAAAAAAAGAAATTTTGATCTCTGTGGGCAAAAGAAAAAAACTTTTTTTTTTTTTCATTTTGAAGAGGCTCATTTGTCTTGAATCAGTGTATGCTGGGCACCACTCGCTGAAGATTAAACGAGGCCGCTGCCTACACAGGGATGGCCATCCTCAGACAGCCGCAAAACAACATGCGAAACTCGGCCCAACTGCAGCCTGCCCCCGGAGAGAGGAAGCTTGACCTCCAGGTGCCCTTGACAACGCAGCTCAATGTGGAAAGAAAATGCTGAACAATAGACTCGGTAGAGGGAAAAGAGCCCCTCTAGTTTTCCAGGCATGTAGAGAGGCTGCTGCTACAGATCTCACTGCTGGTTCTAGTTCTCCGGAACACGGAAACAGTTCTTTAAAAGAAAAAGAAAATGGAACAGGTCTGCATAGAACATGTTTAATTCAGTACTTACCAATCAAACGGGTGTTTACGCATTTAGATATAGAAATGAAACCCATCTCAGATCACGCTTACACTGTTATGAAAGTGTACAAAGCACACCTACAATGAAGAGTGGGCTCTTCCCTGTTGTTCGGAAGAAGCTGCCCCGCTCTGGCTTTGGGTCCCTGCACCCAGTTCTGGTTCTAGTCCCCTACCTTCCAGTATTAGTAACTTTATGCAAATAGAGATTTGAATTTCTTTTTAAAGACGGAGACTTGTTGTGTAATGGATGTACCACCGATGTTAGGAGATGTACAGTGTTGTGACCAAAACTGCTGATACAGTTTTGTACAAAAAAAACAACAACCCAGTAACTGTTTTGTTCTGATTTTAAAAGTAACATGCTACTTACTGAAAATCTGAAAAACAGAAAAATAAGAAAACAGTCACTAGTCCAGGATAACCGGTTAAAATTTTAGTCTGCGTTCTTCCGGTCTGCCTGTGGCTCCCAGTGTCCCTTTCATGGCACCCCACATCGGCAAGCACGGTGAGGCATTACTGCTCCCCACAGACTGACAATGATCGATAAGCCCCCGGCCTCCCCCTACACCCATGCAGTAAGGAATAATGGTCTAGTTGTCCACCAACCAAATGCTATGCCTGCAATTCCACAAGCATTCATTGGGGCCTACTTTGCACTCTTATTTATCCCACAAATGAATGAAATTCAAATTAACAGCAATAGCCCCCAAGGGCCATATGGTAACTTCAAATAAAAAGGCAGAAAAGCCTTGTCCCTTGTGGACAGGAAGACAAAAGTTAGGCCTCCTGGTACAAGTTCTCGCGGCTCTGGGTGAGCGCCCTCACTCTGGTTTGCAGATGGCTGCCTTTCTGCAGAGTCTTCACACTGCGACCAGGAGAAACCCAACCACCCTCTCTAAGGTGGAGAAGTTAATGTTGGGGAGCAAGGGTTGTCGAGAAGTTGCAGATAAAGACCTGAAAGCCACAGATACGTGTGCAGCTGCCTGCCAGCAATCCAAGGTCCCTGTGAGCCAGTGCACTTTTAGGATCTGACAGATTCAACCCACAACAGGATGCTCTTAGTACTGCAAGCAGGCAGTGCTTGAAAAGGAGGCTGCACATGAGCTGTGGTAACAGCCCCGCTTCACACATCAGCCCGAGCAGCAGATCCTCACTGCCCTGCCCTTGTGCAGCCAAAAGCTGGGCCGCCCAGTTACCCCCTGCGGAACTAGTCTCTGTATGCAGAGACCCAAGAAGAGAACTGCTTTATACCGCCGATGTCACCTCAGTCAGTGTTGAGAGCTGTTTGTTACGAATCCACTGAAACCCTCCACACTTTTCATTCAAATACTGCAACTAAGTACAGAGTTGAGTACCCATTAATTTAGAAACCGCGTGAAGAGCTTTTAAAGTTAGTTTAATTGCACTGTCCTAAAGAAAACCTCAAAAGTTCACCCCAAATAAACACCTCAGAAGCCTTACTTCATTTCGATTAAAATTTTTAAGTTTCTATAATGCCACTTTAAATGTGGCATTAAGTCAAAATCAGAACAAACCCCATGAAGAAAAAAGTCAAAATACACTGAGGTTCTCCTTTCTTACCAGCCAAGTCAGAATCAAAGCTAGGTGTTTCTCTTGACCTAGCTGGTGGTAACACAAGTAAACAAGAAAACGAGCAGACAACATACCTCTTTAGCAATGTTCAGTATTTTGTAGACATACACAGAACTGGTGGACATTCTCAGCAAGCGAAGGTCGTCCTACAATTCTTAAATACAATATATACCTGTATATTGGTCAGCTCAGGCTGCTATAACAAAATACTATAGACTAGGTGACAAAAAACATCGATCTGTCACTGTTCTGGAAGGGGAAGTCCAAGATCAAGGGGCTGTCAGATTCAGTCCCGGGAGAGGGCCTTCTTTTTGTCTGGTAGAAGGCCAGCCACCTTCTCACAGCCACAAAGCGAGTGCTCTGGTCTCTCTCTTCTCATAAGGACACTAATCCCATCATGGGGGCTTGACCCTCCTGACCTCATCTAGTCCTAATTATTTTCCAAAGGCCAGCCTTCAAATATCATCACATTGGGTCTGTGGCCAGTGTGGCCCAGTGGGTTGGAGCATTGTCCCATAAACCCAGGGTGCGGTAGGGGGAAAAGGGGGGTGGGGCCTGGAGGGCCAGGTTGCGGGTTCAATTCCTGGTTGGGGTGCATACAAGAAGGCAGCTGACAGATATTTTTCTCTCAAATAGATATTTCTCTCCCTCTATCTCTCCCTCCCTTCCTCTCTCACTTAAAAGCAGTGAAAAAATGTCCTCAGGTGAGGAATTAAAAAAAAAATACCATCACATTGGAGATTAGGGCTTTATTCAACACACGAATTTTGGAAGAACACGAACATTCTGTTCATAAAATAAGTGTGGGAGTATCAATTTTATCAGTTTACATCCTAGCTGTTAAATACATTCAGAACCATTCTATACACATTCCTTGTAATGATCTCAGTTCAAAAGAACATAAACAGATCTTACCAAGTCTACAAAACAACACCAGTAAGAGTCTGGTCATTTAAGGCCAAGGTCAGGGGCTTGATTATCCCTACTTAGGCCTGTTGAAAGGATGAAAGAGAAAAATTCAGTTGCAAGGCCACAGATCACTCACTCTGAGCAATATTTAGTAAATCTTGACAGACCAGGCAACCATTTGCCTCTACTACACAAATAATTCCACCTTTCGTCCCTAGCCGCAGACCTCTCTTCCTGCTCGTGTATCTGACTCTCCGCTGGGCCTCTCTCTCTGGAAGGCTCACAGTTCAGTTTTGGATTCAACTGAACTCATTACTCCTCACCATCTCCCCAAACTGAGGTTCCCCACAGCTGCTTGCCTCACGAGAGGCACCGGGACCCACACCAGTCACCCTGGACTCCCTCTTTCTAAGTGCACGACCCCAGGGAAGCATGGTGAGTACTCCAGATCTGCCCCACCCCCTCACTCCCATACCAAGTGCCTTCGAGGTTCCTGCGGAGCCTCCCAGCTCACCCTCTGTCCCCTGCCTTGGCCACCTTGTCACCTAGTCCACCTCACGGCCACTGAGTTCTTTCCAAAGCACAATATGATCATGTCCTTCACCTGCTGCAAGTTCTCCACCTTCCACACAGCTTTTCAGATCAAGTTCAGACTCCCAGCCCAGCACCCGAGACCCTACAACCTAAGGCCCGCCCCTGTACAACTGTGCCTGCAGTCCCAGCTACCACTGTCGGTGCCCTGACTACCTTATACCTTTTCAAGCCCTCTAGACTCCAAACATAGGCATTATTATTGCATCATGTATTCCTGTGACTTTAAAAATTAGCGAAAAACAGAAACAAAACCTTGAAGGTACATGAGGAACTAAGTTTCTGTTCTTTATTCTCTCAGTCATGCCTTCTACAGCAAGAAAGAGTCAAGTATTTCAAATGCCAGAGCAGACTCTTCCCTGCACATAATCTGGGTTTTACAAGCTCATGATAAGATCTGACCTTTGATTCCTTCTCTGTCTTTCTAAGGCTGAGAAGACTACCTCTGAGTAAAACTACTGTTTGTTCTCAAACAGGCCTGTTGGCTGGTGATTCTAGTCAGCCACTGCTCAAACTGGACACATACTTTTATAAAGCACTGAAAGAAATAGGCTCCCCTTTGTCCCTTACCCCTACGAAGGACTCAGAGTCTGACTGCCCTCTGCCACCACCCCTGGCCAGGTCACTTCCCTCTAATCAGGCAGGCTTGTGGAAGAGAAGTACACCCAGTCCACTGCTTTCCAGGTGCAGGATCTTCTGATTTAAAAAGGGAGCCTCCAAGAGAGTAGAGGTCCTTTGCACACAGGGTTTGCTTCTCCAACTACTGGTAGAATGTGTGCTCTGTGAGGGGAGAGGCTTGCTCTTGGTTCTTGCTGTGTTATCAGAAGCCAGAACAGAGCCACTGAAGCCCATAGGAGAGGCTCCATGGGTATTTACTGAAGGACAGAATAAAAGAATAGATGGACGACTGAGCAAACAAACAGGCATTCCTCCCAAATTAGAAAGGCAATACACAGCACAGTTCCCCAGCTCAAAAAATACTAGTTTGCTAAGAATGCCTTCCATTTACTCTTAGGTACAGCCTTAGTAAAAACTGAGCAATGAATCATTAATTTAAAGAGATAATTTAAAGTTGCCTTTTGAAATAAAATCTAAAGATTAGATATTTACTTACTACTTGTATCTTTCTAGGACAAGTAAGCACTAAGCAAAAACATTGCTTTTAGGATTCCCAACAGAGGCACTCACTATATCCACCACGAAAGTTATTTTTTCTTTCCTCAAATACGATTTGGATGTTTACTTTGGTGGGACCTAGACCTCAGAATTTACCATTGCAAGGGGACAGTGAAGCCTGGAATTGCAAACCACACCTGTGCTCTGGTCCTCAGATCCACACAGAGCCTGCACTACACATTCCTCTGACCAGAGTCCCAGAAAAGGCTGACCAGATTGGGCCAAAAGGCCCTGGCTGGTGTGGCTCAGTGGACTGAATGCCAGCCTGCAAACCAAAGGGTTGCCGGGTTCAATTCCCAGGCAGGGCATATGCCTGGGCTGCAGGCCATGTTCCCAGCAGGGGGTGTGCGAGATGCAACCACACATTGATGTTTCTCTCCCTTTCTTTCTCCCTCCCTTCCCCTCTCTCTAAAAATAAATAAATAAAATCTTTTAAAAAAAAAGAAAAGAAAAAAGAATGGACCAAAAGGATACAGCCTGCAAGTTCTAGAACAACCCTGGGTGTGGATCAGACCCTGATGGCTACAGGCCTCAACTCAGGATGGGCCTGAGCAGCGGTCGTTCACTCTAAAATCAGGTACCCTTGCATTCAACCTCTCAGAATGGCACTGTTTTCTCCTGGGCACGTGAAACACTTGACAACCTTTGTTAACACATTCTGAGCACTTAGCCAAAGATACCACCCAATTCCTATACAAAAGTAATCACAGCTAATCTTCAAGGTGACTCTTTGACTTGAACCCTTATCACTATCATTTTACAACACAGAAACCAAGGCTAAGAGAAATTAAACAACTTGCCCAAGGTTGAGATCGTGGCACCTCTGGAAACTCAACAGCCCCAGTTTGGGTATCCTAATATTGCTCTCCTACTTTGTCAGTTCTTTGAATAAAAAAGCTGGGAAGCTGTACATAAACACTGTTCATTAAAATGAAACATGCAGTTTTCTATATATTGTTTTTCTATCTTCTACTGTGGATTTTTCCTCCCTGCCCTGCCCAAACATGATATGCAGTAATTTCTCTTCAGCTCATCAGTCCACACAGCTCCGTAGGCCGGCAGGTGCCATCAATTCTGAGCCCATCACGTGTATGAACAGTAACAGAGTTTTCGAGAAGACATCACTTTACTCTCATCCACAAAGACCCTTGTTCCTTCCTATAGACAAATTACTGGTTCATGTATCATGATTCAAATTATATTCAGGAATGTTCGTTTGCAGTGTAATTATTCTTCCTAATTAAACCGCCGTGAAGACAAATGATCTCCCTCCCCACCCCCATCATCTCTAGTAACCCCGGCCCGTCTTCTTTCCTGGCATGAAGTGTCGCTCGAACCACGAGCAGCCACACTACCTGCTCCCTGCGTGGCCACCTGGGGGTGGGGAGGGGGTACTATTACAACATGGCGCTGTACATGATATCACTTCAAACCCCTCAAATATTTCATCAGAATCAGATTTCTGACATTGATTAATAACAACTCTATCACAGTATGACAGCAAAAAGAAATGAGAGTTTTATTTCCTTTCCCTATCTTTAAAACATTTCATCTCCCCAGCAGCATCTGTTTTCTATCTCTTAAATTTGAACAGGAAAAGTCGTTTTTAAAGAGGACCAGTAGAAAAGATCAGGAAAGAGCAATTCCAAAGAAGTTAACGTCTGATCTCGGCTTAAACCTGGCGCGGGTGGGGCGCTCAGGCGGCGGGCGAAGGACAGAGAAGCGACGTGCACACGGCAGACGTCGCTTCGGACGCGGCCGCTCGGATCGAACTCCCGGCCCGGCTCCGCAGCTCCCCCGCCCGCCCTCCCGCGCACACCTCGGCTCGGCTCCCACACACTTGTCTACAGGGGCCGCTTTGCGATTTCGAACAGTTCCACTGCACCATGTGGGTCCCTCACCGAGAGCAACCTACAGGCGCGCACACAATCCCGGCCGAGAAAACGGGAAACACAGGAAACGCCCGGGAGGGGAGCGCGGGTGGGGGTGGGGCGGCAGGCTTCGTCTTCACGCCGCTTCACTCCCATTGAAACAGACCGTGGACACTCCCGAAATAAAAGTTGAACGGGATTGCAGAAAACCCTTTTGCTTTTCTGACTTCAAAAAGCACTAGACCGCTGAATGGACCGGGCGGGGGGGGGGATCTTTGTGCCTAAAAAGATCCAGAAACGCACACATAGAGTCCTCCCCAGTCCTTCGCCCCATCCTGTGGGCTCAACCCACCCACTCCAGATGTGGTCTTCCCCACTCAGGGCCCGCCTCCCCCCAGCCCGCACCCCAAATCCCTGCGCTGCCCACAAAAATGCAGCCCAGATCTGAGAAGCAGCTGACGTCTGTGGCCGGCGAGACCCACACGCCACAGACCAGGCTCCCCGGGCGCGGTACCAGGCGCGCCGAGCTGCGCCCAGGACCCGCGCGCAGCAGGCACGCCGCGGTCGCCGCCGGTCGCGCCGGCTTCCCGGGAAATCTCTGCTCCAGGCACAACTTTTTTCCACTCCTGCTGCCCACGGCCGCGGCGGTGAGCGCAGAAGCAGCCGTTCCCTCCCATTCCCAGCTTCCAACCCGCGTCCCGCCGCAGCTCCCCGGCCCGGTCCTCTTCCCTGCCCGCGGGCTCCGCGGTCGCCGGAGCGCAGTTCTCGCGCCAGCCGCCGGGCGCGCAGCCGGGTCTCGCCGGCCGCGACGGTTCTGCCAGCACCCTCGCGGGGGTCCCCCGCCCGCCCCACCTGGACGGAGATGCAGGCTCTCCCTCCTGCAGCGCGCTCGGGGTCCGGCGGCTCCAACTCACCCGGCCCCGGCTCCGCGTCTCCGAGCGCGCAGCCTTCCCCAAGCCGGGGCTTTCCGTTACGCCTCCTCGCAGGCACCACTCTCTCTGGCCCCGCCGGCCGCTCCGGGAAGAAGGAGGAGGGAGGAGAGGGGAGGAGGCGGCGAGAGGAGGGGGCGAGGGAGAGGTGGGGAGAGGGTCCACGGGTGGGGGAGGAGGAGCAGGCGAGGCGAAAGCGCCGACCTGGGCCGCCGCCGGGCTCAGAGGAGGAGGAGGAAGAGGGGCGGGGGCAGAGAAAGAAAGAGGCCGCCGAGCCTCCCCGCCCAGGACCCGGCCCCGCGCCGCTGCCCAGTCACCATCGCCGCCTCTGTCCCGCTCCCGGGCCGGGCGTCCGGGGGAGGGGTCGGGCCCGGGTCTCCCCCGGAGCGGGGCGGGGCGCGGGCGGCGGGCGCACGAGGCCCGGCCTCCGGAGGGGCGTGGCCTGCGCGGCCCGGCGGGTGTGGGCGAAAGGGGATCCCCGGGGGGAGGGGCGGGGCCCGGGGGCCCGGGAGCCTGTCACTGCGCCCGCCGGGCGTCCGCGCCTCCTGGAGTCCCGAGCCGCGCCGGGGAGCTCCGGGGACAGTTTGGAGAAACCTTCTCAGGAGTGCCGAGAGCGCTCGCCGCCGGGCCGGGAGGGCGGGGAGCTGCGAAGTCGGATCGGGGGGAGAGGCTGGACTCCGGCGGAGAGCGGGCCCTGGAGCGCCCGGGGCAGTTCCCCTGGCCGGGGCCCTGGCGGGAAGAGTGTGCGTCCGTCGGTCCGGGGGAATCCAGCGTGGAAGGCGGGGTGGGGGTGCCTAGACCCCCATCGTCGCCTTCCTCTCCCGGAGAGGAGGCTCCAGACGGAAGCTTCCTTGCCTGCGAGTCTCTAGGTGCGGAAACTCAGGGGGGACAGTCTCAAAGGATATTGGCAGCGAGATTGCTTGGGGTCCTGAAACATCCTCCCCGGCCCTCAAATTACGATTTCTGGGTGAATTTCTTAGGCGTTTTTGCCGACAGTCTGAAAAGCATGCTTGTGGAGAAAAGAAACTCACTACCTCCCCACCACCGCCCGGAGAGCGAAAAGCACAAAATTAAACAGCCATGAGTTAAGGTGACAATATTCCTTGTGTAATTTAATCGTCGGGACGAGGCACTTGGCCGAGGAAATCCTCCCTGTCTTTCCCCCGACCCCTGTTCCCGACTTCCGAGCCTATTGTCGGGGACACCTGCGCCCAGCCGGCTGCACGCGGCCCCCAGCAGTCAGCCGGGCCTCTCTCCTCCGTCGCCAGTAACCGCTCACGCCGATTCTTTACTTCTAAGCTCTTTCGAGCTGCTCGTCCTTTTCCAGACCACCGCCGCCTTCCTGGTCCTCGGTGTTCAGAGACGTCGTGGCTTCGATTGCTCCTCCTCAGTTTCCTCTCTGCACGGGCATCCATCTGCACAAACCTGCAGGGCAAGGGTTCTAGAACCTTGCTCGGGCAGACCACTTCCTGTTCTAGACGCTCTTTGACACAAAATTCTCAATCACTTAAAAACTTTTCTGCTAAATACCATGCACCAACCGGCTCCTGGGCCCCTGGTGCTCTCCCCTCCCCCCGACCCCAGAAGGTTCCACGCTGTATCCATATGGGAGCCTCTGCTGCTCGTGCCAGAACCGGATGCTCTCTTCCATCTTCTCTCGCCGCCAAGTCCCGCTTCTCTTTATTGAAAATGAAGTTTGGAGTACAACATTTATTCTAGAAAAGGATGTGTGTGTTCTTCCCAGTTTTGAAATCATACACTGGAAATAACAAGGCTTATGGAGAAACCAGGGTTAAGAGCAAACCACTCAAAATCTGTGCACCGTTGCAACCCGAGCACTAACAAAAACAGCCACCATTCCTGGAGTGGCGGACACAGTGCAACATACAGACGATGCGTTATAGAACTGTACACCTGAATCCTACATAACTTAATTAACCAATGCCACTCCAGGAGAGTCAATACAAATTTTAAAGTAAAAATTTAAAAAAAAATTTTTTTAAGAGACACCAGGGGTGCACGCATGCGCGGAGGAAAAACCGTGTGAGGACACAGTGGGAAGATGGCCATTTGCAAGCCACGGACAGAGGCCTCATAAAAATCCAGACCTGCCAACACCTTGATCTTGGACTTCTAGCCTCCAGAACTGTGAGGAAATACATTTCTGATGTTTAAGCCACCTGATCTGTGTGTTTTGTTATGGCAGCCGTGGCAGGCTAATATAAATAGGTACTTAATGGAGGCCCAATGCACACTTTACAGCGAGAGTCTCCTCATCTCAACTGGGCTGCAATTGTCTGAAGGCAGGACCTAAGCTTTGTATTTCTTTGTGTACCCCCAGGTGCTCAGTGACGTTTCCCTCACAGAGCAGGACCTCAGCACACATGCGTGAGCACACACACAAGCAAACAAACAAAAACCCAGCAACCATTCCAAAACAAATGTCAGCAAGCGTTTATGAGCCATGTTAAATTCCTAGGAAATATTACAATAAACATCAATATAGGACTTTGGCTTTATAAAAAGATGGATGTAACTGATAAGGAGATTGGAAGGAGAGTTGTTTGAAGGTGCAGAGTTAGGAAGAGAAGCACAAAATGTACAACTAAAAGGTGAATTTCCCCACCCCAATTAGACATTCCAAGTTAGAGCTCATGGCCAAACCAACCCAAGAGAAAGAACACGGGGTGAGTGGACATCAGGCATAGCACCGTGTGCTCTCTACGGCTCACATTTTGCTCTGAGTTTGGCTTGCAGGTGCTCTTAATGGTGCAAGATTTGAGGTGCTGAGAACAACTGCATGTGAACCAATACAATCACCCCAATTTATTAATATCCTTTCCCTGCCTCTCAGTCATGAATGAGCTAATCTGCTACATATACCCTCATTACAGAAACATGCTGGTAACGGAGCAGACTGTACTTACCATATTTTTCGAACTATAAGACACACCAGACCATAAGACACACCTAGGTTTTAGAGGAGGAAAATAGGAAAAAAAATTTTGAAGCAAAAAATGTGGTAAAATATTAAATAACATAAAAAACATAGTATTTCACCAATGTAAATGTAAATAGCCAGGTAAGCTACATTTGGACAATAAGATGCACCCCCATTTTCCTCCCAAATTTGGGGGGGAGTGCATCTTATAGTCAGAAAAATATGGTACTTCTGTGCTTATAAAGAAGGCTGCATATACTTCATTCTATATATCTATTGAGGCCTTAAGTGTACACCAGTGGTAGTTCGGGCACTGGCAATGCATCAGTGAACTAAGAGAAACATAAAATTGTTTCTCATACCCTCATGGATATGGATACTTGAACAGGGCATCACAGATGATCTGCAATGTTTTGTGGTATTACATGTTTCATATGTATGCAACTTGAATTGATGCCTCATCTACATTCTAATCTCTTTGAAGGCTAGAGTTGAGCCTTATGTTTTTGTAGCTTTCATAATGTCTAACATAGTAAATACCTACTGGGGTGTGTAAATTAGGGAATTTACACCCATTTATACCTTGTGCTATTGAATTCATAGAAGAAACACTTGGGAAATCTAACACTAAAGTTTTCTCAGGCTCTTTCACCAGAAACCCACCAAGATAGGCCGGGATCATACCAAGACCATGAAGGAGGTGGCCAGGGTCACCACTGAAAGGCGTGCACCTGGGCTATTACTTCCACACCAACAAGTGCAAGTGCGAGGCAATCACCGTCATCCCCAGCAAAAAGCTCTGCAATAAGCAAGGCAGCTATGGCCACATCTGAGGAAGCAGATTCAGAAAGGGCCTGTGAGGCGTGTTCCCATCGAGATGCAGAAAGAAGAGAGATAATTATGTTCCTGAGGTTTCAGCCCTGGATCAGGAGGTCATTGAAGTTGATCCTGACACTAAGCAAATGCTGAAGCTCAGGGACTATAGCAGTCTGTCCGGCCTGCAGGTCACTCAGCCTATAGCTGGGATGAATTTCAAAATACCACGTGGAGCCATTTGAATCTTTCTGCTGAGCTGTAATGTCAATAAACCATGGACAACCAGAAGAAGAAAAAAAGAAAGAAAAAGAAAAGAAAAGTTTTCTCAGAACTGTATTTGTTGTTACTTGGGCTAAAATCAAAGCAAGTATCCCCAGATAGGATCATTTGGATCTGAAGAATAGCTAAATTACACGTACTAGGATGTACGCAGTTGAAGATAGGAAGGGGAGGGAAAATAGAGAAGGAGAGAGAGGCTAAAAGTTGTAGTTCAAGAAGAAAGTACCTGGTATGTTCTCTGGAAAGGCAGGCCTGTGGAAGGAAGTGCAATGACAGAAACTTTGGGATATTGTGAATGCTGCTTCAGCCACGTTTTCAAGAAACACTTCCTATGAGGTCGAAGTGCAGGAGAAATTAAAGGGAACCTGCCAAGTTTGGTCAAATGACAAAGAGGAAAATAATTTGGAAGAAAATAATTATGAGGTCATAAAGTAAAATTACCCTGGGCCTGGCTAAAATGTTGTGATTCTGAATTTGCTTGCCTGTGCAGATTATTCAGTCCTCTCAACATTACACCCCACCTGCTGTAACCGCCACTGACAGGGCTCAACATGCTTCATGTGGGAACGCTTTGTATCCTATACTGTATATAACCTGCTTGGAGTTTAAATACAATAAAGTATGTATTTACAGTAGACACATTTGGTATCTTTCATGACTGTCAGCATACTAAACATTGATTAAATTTTGCTTATTCATCTTCATAGAAACCTATTTCTCAAATCCATTACTACCGCCCCTCATTTTGAGAGATGATATTTCTTTATACAGTGATCATAGATATTTCAGTGCTAGATACAAACTTGGAAATCAATGTCTTTTAAAAATCACATAAAAATAAAAAAAGTGAATTAAACTGAGAATCTCTTAAGGATAACTAGCAAATTTGCAATTCACCAACTTGGTCCTGTGAAAAATCAGTCTCTTAAAATTATCATTCTAGCCCTGGCTGGTTTGGCTTACTGGTTGAGTGTTGGCCTGTGAATCAAGAGTTGCTGGTTCAATTCCCAGTGAGGGCACATGCTGGGGTTGTAGGCCAGGTCCCCAGTAGGAGGCAGGCAAAAGGCAACCACACACTGATGTTTCTCTTCCTCTCTTTCTCCCTCCCTTCCCCTTTCTCTAAAAATAAATAAAATCTTTAAAAAAAAATTATCATTCTGCTTTTTCATTCCATGGACCTAATTGTACAAAGAAGCCATCTAAAATTATGACTCCATTTTCCTTGACAAGCATGGGTTGAGAAATGGCCATTTTTAGCACAAAAACTTGAAGGGCTCTACTGATTCAAAAGGGCCCTGTCTGTTAAAATCAGCATTCTGATCTCTGTGAGGAGGAAGCCATCTTTGGGGCCACAGAAAGGGCCTGGCCGAAGTTTCTCATAGACAGTTAATGTCATGTTTCTCCTTCTGCTTCCACCTGGCAGTTTTTAAGTCACGGGTAAAAATGAAGCCTATAACTACAAAAGAAATTTCTCTGTTTTTACTGAAATCCCATTACCACAGTGCTAGGCTGTCTGATGAATGAGGATCTGATAGATGTCTGCAACTAAGAACAGACATTACGGGTACCAATAGGCACAGAGGGTTTTCAGTAACCACATAATGAAAGAGCAGTGGGAGGGACCAAGTCATACATGAAAGGCATGAGTTCCTGACAAAGAAAATCTTAGGGATAGAAAAGATTCCCTTTTCCCTCTCACATCTGTTAAGGACAACACCAACACTAGAACCAAGGAGAAACATGGCCTCAAAATATACCTTGACTAAGTCACGAAAGAAATAAGCACTCAGAACTTTGGGCATTTGCTCTCTTCTGGTAAAAACTGAGGGCTGTTGGCCACTTTTATCTTCCAGCCATGGTCTCTACTTCTTGATCTTCCTTTCTTCTATAAATGAAGCAATCGTTTTAATTTTCCACTCACTAACTTGTAAAGTAGTCTGCTTTCCTGCCTCTACAACTAGACTCCATGTGACTCTGGTTAAACTCAAGAAGGTGCTCTGTTCATTTCCTCCTATTATGTCACCACTACCATAAACAAATATGTCTGGGCCTTATCCCAATGAGCTTACCTCTGAAGTGAGGTGGAAATTTCCATACAGTGAGCATGTTTTACTGCAATATTACTTTATAAGTTGCATGCAAATTCTGCAACATCCTAGCTGCTCATAATACGTAACTGGCAAATTCAATTCACTGGATCTTTATTCTTTCCAAATCTTCACCTGCAGACATTTTCCTGGATTACAAAACTTTCTCAGAAGAGATACAAAACACAAAGAAGCTTCGGGGATTAACTGTCTTAACAGTATTCATGACAGGCACAAAACCGCTCAGAAAACGCAAGCTTTGGCCCTCTGCAACAACAGGGCTGCGCACTCTAGTCCCTGGCTGGTGCCTTCAGGGGCTCTTTCTTTTCTGTTACGAATTATGTATTGCTGTGAAAATCTCTAAGAGTTAAGGTTGTTTTACTATTACCCTCATTAGTACCTACAATAAAAGTTGGGAAATACTCAGTATGACTCAATTGAAATGCTAAGATGAGAATTTGAGAAAACTACTGCCTTTTTCCCCCACTGTGAAGAAGACGCTTGTTCCTAATCTGTCTCAGACTAAAAGATCTAATCTCCAATCTGAAAACCTTGTCTATAAGAAATTTTTTTTCTTTTACTTTCTCTGCCAGTCCCCTTCTTGGAAACAAGAAACACAAGCATGTATGAGTTCTGTCCAGAAGGTATCCAGCCAGGTACTATGAAAAAGAGAGACATGTATTGATGAAGATTCAAGATACAGGAAACATTGTACACAGGGCAATGCCGCCTCAGTCCCCATCACAGTGGGCACCTTGGGACCTCACAGTTCTTCCAGTCGCCACCAGCTGCCTCATCATATTTTCCTGAATCTCATCAGCAATCTGAAACTTTCCCCTTTCAAAGGTGATTTTAGTTTTGGGAAAAGCCAGAAGTCACAGGGCACCAAATCTAGACTGTAGTGGGGCTGAGGCAACTGGGTGATTTGATGTTTCTCCAAAAAACTCTCCACTAGATGTGATGCATGAGCAGGTACATTGTCAAGATAAAACTGCCAATCACCAGTTGCCCATAGCTGCGGCCTTCCGAATCATCCAAATAGTTTCTGCAGACGAATGCTCAAGCTTAATGCAAAATTTGATGCAGATTTGTTGCTCTGCTCACTCAATCATTTTGAATGCAATGGCCACAGCCTACACATGCTCACTCAACAGTGTCTACTGCCCCCACTGACTAGTAGAATGAAGTCGTCATTTTTCACACATGCACATTCCAGTCCACTCTCCTTGGCTACAAGTTTACATCAACGTTATGCCAACCATTCTCATTATATTAACAATGGCTCAACTTTTTCTGGACAGACCTCGTATATTTGTAAAACTACCAATTCTTGGGTACCCTATTTTCATGTAGTGCTAGAATTAGAAGATATATTATTTTCTATTAATAATAAAAATATTGAATATTATGAATTATTCTGCCTACTTCCAAATGGCTCTGGGATGACTTGTTATTTAAAATAACAGAAGAAGGCCATGGCTAGTGTGGCTCAGTGAACTGAGCACCGGCCTGCAAACCAAAGGGTCACCAGTTCGATTCCCAGTCAGGTTGTATGCCTGGGTGGCAGGCCAGGTCCCCAGTGAGGGGTGCACAAGAGGCAACCACACATTGATGTTTCTCTCTCTCTCTTTCTCCTTCCCTTCCCCTCTCTCTAAAAATAAATAAATAAAATCTTAAAAAAAAATAACAGAAGAAGGTAAGAGATCCTCACACCAGGGCCCTGGTTTATCAGCACTGAGCATTAAGTTTAGCCAAGGTACGAATGACATACAATGAATAATATAGTTCTTACGATCTGGTAAAAGAATCATAGTTGTTCTTCACGTTAGGCACACTTTTTCCTGGCACTAACTTCTAAGAGAAATTGAATCATGGAAATTCTTACATAAGAAACACTGGACATTCTAAACTTCTCGGTGCAGCATCTTCATTGAGGGGCAGCGGTAAACTCTTGCCCTGTAGAGCACAGAGGGCACCAAGTGAACAAGAGGTGACAGAACTGTCTGTGTTTCTACCACGGCCGAAACGGCATTATCCGAACGTAACTCCCACCCGGACTCTGGGGCCCGGAGGACGTTCTCCATGCCCTAAATTAAGAAAAGAAAAAAATAAAGGAGCCTTTTCTTAAGCAAATTTTACCAAAAATAAAAAAAGCCATTTCTTCACTGACTGCACAAATCTTTCTCAATTCTAAATCCTCTATGATTTTACATAGAACTCATCTGACAGCTATGACCTGTGTTCATGTCAGAACAGTTTTGGAAAGGCTTTCAATGAACACAGGAGCTAAGGGCTACGCCAATCTACACAAGCAAGATTAGTTCTAGCTTTTCTCCCAACAGAATGGCATCGTGCTATGCTAGTCATACAAAATAGTGTTCAATCGCTTTTTATATCATCTAGATGAGAATAATATAAGCCATGAAATTAAAATAAACCATAAAACTAGTTTTTAGAGTTGAAGAGTGATTTCTTCAAATGTTCTGTCAAATTTTGCTGGTAGACAACTGTCTTAAAAAATAGTCATATAAAAGTAATTATATAAGTGCCTCTTTAATTTTCTAGAGTGCCACAAGGAAAAGTGTTTGATATTTACAACTTCAGGTCCCTGCCCCACCTTCAGGTGCAGTTCGTGTCCACCAGACGTGGGGCGAGGAGCGGCCTCTGGATTCCTAGAGACTGTGCACAAATTGCACTTCTGCCAGCATTAGTCACTAACTAATTTTAGGCAAGTCACTGAACCTCTCCAAACTCTAGTTTTCTCACCTTTAAATGAGGATAACACTACCTATCATGTGAGGTTATGACAACTCTTACATGATTGTTGTTACAGTGCATGCCAAGGTCTCTGCTGGAACGCCTGACGTATTATAGGTGCTTTGGTTTGCAGCCTGCGCCCAGTCCACTGAGCTACACCAGCCAGGGCTACAGGTGCTCGATAAATATTTATTCCCTCCCCTGGACATCCATAATCCTGTAAAAATAATTTTCTCCCAGTTCAAAAAGACCACTCTTCCAATTTGCCAATTACATAGCTTTCCTACACTTAAAAAAAAAAAAATGAGAATCAAAACAAGGTGGTACTGGCATAAGGACAGATGTATACTCAGTGGAATAAAATTGAAAGTCCAGAAATACTCTCTCACATTTATCATCAACTGATATTGAACAAGGGTGTCAAAACATTTCAATGCAGAAAGAATAGTCTTTTCAACAAGTGGTGCTGGGACAAGTGGACATGCACATGCAAAAAATTAATATGAGCCCCTACCTCACACCATGCAAAAAAATTATTAGTTCAAAATGGGTCACAGACCTAAATGTAAGAGCTAAAAGTATAAAACTCCTAGAAGAACACATAGGAGTAAATCTTCAAAACTTTGGGTTAGACAATAATTTCTTAGATATGGCACAAAAATCACAAGTAACCCCCTCAAAAAAAAAAAAAAAAACAACAACAACAACCCATGGGCTGTACTTTATAAGAACTAAAAACCCTTGTGTGACGAGGGGACACCATTAATAAAGTGGGAAAAGAAAAACCATAGAATGGGTTTAAATATTTGCAAAACATATCTGACAAGGGACTTACATCCAGAACATACAAAGAATTCTTGTAAGTCAATAATAAAAAAGACAAGCCAACTAACAATGGGCAAAGAATCTGAATAGATATTTTTTCCAAAGAATTATTCAAATGGCCAATAAGCACTTGAAAAGATGCTCAACATCACCAGTTAGCAGGGAAATACAAATGAAAACCACAGTACACACACCAGCATGAAAGAAACGAAGAAGACAGTAACAAGTATGGATGAGGGTGCAGAGAGACTGAAACCTCCACACATCACTTATGGGGTTGTAAATGGTGCAGCGACTTTGAGGAAGTTCAATATTTTCTCAGAAGGTGAAACAGAGAGTTACCAAATGCCCCAGAAATTCCTCTCTTGATGTATGCCGAAGAGAAACAGAAACCCATCTACACAAAAAAACCCATACACAAATGTTTAAGCAGTATTCTTCAAAATGGCCCAAAAGTGAAAACCCATATATCCACCAACTGATGAAGGTACAAGCAAAAAGTGATATATATATACATATACACACACACACACACACACACATATATATATAATTTTTTTTACTATTTATGCATATTCATTTAATGACTGAAAAGCCATAAAAATAAAGTACTGATTTGTGCTGCAACATTGGAACTTTGAAATGCTATGCTAAGTGAAACAAGCCAGTAACAAAAAACTGTATATTGTATGTACGATTCTGTTTATAAAAATGTCTAAAATATGCAAACCTCTAGAAACAGAAAATAGATCACCAGTTGCCTGGGGCTGGAGTGGAGGTTGAGGATAGGGGAAGTGAGGAGTGACAGATAATGGGCATGATTTCCTTTGGGGAGTGACAGAAATGTTCTAAAATTAAACTGTGGTGATGGTTATTCACTCTTATATACTAAAACCACTGAAATATATACTTGAAATTAGTGGGTTTTATGGCATGTGAAATATATCTCAATTTAAAAAAAGGAAAAACATGATAGGAGAAATGGTTGTGTTACCAACAACCAGGAATAACTCTGGTAACATTTGCTGTGTAGAAAACAAAGATGACTCAGCATGTACTCCAACTCAAAGGGCCTCAAATCTAGGGAATGGATGTAGTTCAATGAAGATCAATGCATATTGTGATTGCCAGTGGGGTCGGAATGAAGTAAGTAGCTATAATAAGTTGTATTCATCTAACACACGATGCTGAGCACTGTGCTAAGCTTAGGGACATAAAGTTTGCCTGTCCTGGTCCTCTATGACACCCAGGCTTTGGGGATAGAGAGAGGGATCCAGGTAAAAATCCATCGGAGCCCATCAGCACCCAAAACAAGCAGTGGAAGGAGGAGATCTGAGAGAAGGTTCTCTGGGAGGTATGCCATTGTTTTCCAGGACAGGCAAGAATTCCCAAGGCACAAGGCAGGATACAGTTCACTCAGACAAAGCAGACTGTGCGCACAAAGGCCACAGAAGCACCGGAGAGCACACAGTGGACACACGGAGAGGTGAGAAGGCATTGACTGGGGGCGGGGGTAGACCTTAGTGGGACTCCCAAAGGTCCCGTGATGTTTCATCTGAGGTCCTGAGGAAGATCCTGAAGGTTTTAAATTTCAGGAATGAGCAGCTCTTGTTTTAGAAAGATTGCTATGGCTGCTATGTAAGGAAAAGAACTGGGTAAGAGCAAGACCAGGAATGGAGAGAGCTGTCTTTCCGGAGTGTGGGGAGGAGGACCTGATTGCTGGTGGTAGTCAGCTGGTAGCACCAACGGGGTGGTCAGGGAAGGAAGGAAAGTCAAAAGTGACCCCCAGTTTTCTAGGCTGGGTAACCCAGGGCAGGTTGTGCCAGCAACAGAGACAGTGAACACGGGGCAAGGGGCTGGATTCCTGTTGGGGCATGGTGACTATCCCTCAGGCGAGTGGAAAGGGCCGTAGGCCACAGAGCTGCAAAACTGGAGCTTCCCTCCAGGACACTATGAAGACCAGTGTCAAAACCTGCCTTTTGGGGCCAGTTGTACCGTCCTTGTCATCCAAGCCAAGGACAGGCCTTCAGAAAACAAAAGGTGCCAACTTCTATCACAATCACCCAAACTACACCAACATTAGTGCTCATAAATCCTGGCAAACTGAATGCCTTCCAGCCAAATGAAAAATGTCAGCCTAACCCGGCTTTGGAAAGGACTGCATGATCCAGGTGCTGATGGAGGCTGGGAGCCTCTCTTTAGAAGTTTATCCAGGTTGGGTTGAATCAAATATCATTGTCACTTATTATGAGGACATGTGAAATGCACCAGTGATCTGAATCAATATTCCCGGTAGGCATCACTTTATTAGCTACTTCAACAACTTAATAACAAATAAAAGGAAATTTTACCTTCTTCTGAGTTATTCTTTTGCAGTTATACAACATACTTCTTTGGAAAGCTTCATAACTTTGTAAACCAGATAAGGCCCTCAGATCCTAATGTAATTATTGATTTTCAAGTCAAAATAAGGTTTCTGTGCAATTCTTAATGCATTTATTGATTGCTGATGGGATCAAAATTAACATGGGAAAATAATCGATAAACATGTCCTAAAAATAAAGCTGACATCAGAAACCATCTCTGTGACTTCTAAAGTGGGATTCTGTCAGTGCGAAGTTCCCTTAGAAACCTGAACTTTCTTTGACCTGATCGAAAGCAGCCACTTCAGCATAGGATGAAAGACAATATGATATGCGTGTTCAAAAATAAACAATTCTTTAAAGTGCATTTTAACCTCAGAGACCTCAAAAGAAAAAGCAACTACCATGTCTACTGATAACACCGAAGGAATTCAGGAGAAACATTTCAAACACACAATACAAATTGTTAAATCTTTCTTGCTCTTTGTCTGAAACTGGCCGTGGTCCAGAAGCTAGCTTCTCTCTCTCTCAGCCCAGAACACTTCCCAAAGCTTCCAGGCTCATGACATTGTAAGCAAAGGAACTTTGCCAATGCCTGAAGGTAGCAGTGCCAGCAACCTGTTCACATTTTAAGTTCAGAGACTGTTTGCGCATTTACTGTGGGCTTCGAGGAGCTAGCTGGAAATCACCTTGAGAAAATGTATTCATTTCTCCACGTTGCAAAAAGCCATTTAGCAATGGTTGTTCACAGGCATAATTGAATTTTAATGGCTTTAGTTTTACTATATGTTTTTAAACCCCAAATCTTACAGGTCTTAATGGAAATTATTAGCAATAGTTTATAGCATTTTGCAAAGTACAAACTGTAGCCATGATGGTTCAATTATTATCACAGGCACTTCCAGGTGCTGGTGGAGCGAGAGAAACAAATGCTGGTGTCTTGTCCCGTGGTTTCTATCGTCCGAGCCTTTCGCAGGCCCCTGATTCAATTGTTGGCCGTTTTTTTTCCTAATAAAGTAACCTAACCGAACAATCCATATGGCAGTTGGATAGTAAGGAAATGTGTCTAAAAGATTCATTTCCACGTTTCATTTTATTTCTATCTTGAGAGAATTTATGTTAGAATATAACCCCCATTGAGATAAACTCACGATGAAATAATTTGCCTAGTGGGAAGTTCTCCGATACTCCTCAGTCAATATGTCACGACCAATTTATAGGCAACTTTCAAGTGGAAGGGTGAGTTGGACACTTACCCCACACCATGTAGACGAATAAATTCCACATAGGTTAAAGACATGAATGTAAGTGCTAAAACTATAAAATTCTTAAAAGAAAACATGGCAATAAATCTTCATAAGCTTGGATTTGGCAATGGATTCTTAGATATAGCACTCAAAAGGAACAAAAGAAAAATAGATAAACTACATTTCATCAGAATTTAAAACTTTTGTGCATTGAAGAACACTATCAGGAAAGTAAAAAGATGGCCCACAGAACAGGAAAAAATGTTTGCAAATTATATATCTGATAGGAGTCCAGTATTCAGAACATATAAAGCGTTCTTATAACTCAATAACAAAAAGACAAACAACCCGATTAAAAATGAGCAAAGAATCTGAAAAGACATTCTCCAAAGAAGCTATACAAATGACCAATAAGCATATTAAAAGATTCTCAACATCATTAGTCATTAGGAAAATGCAAATAAAAATATAATGAGATACCACTCCACATCAACTAAGATGACTATAATAAAAAACAAAAGGGAAAATAGACTTTGGGTCAAGATGGAGGCATAGGTAGGCATGCTTAGCTTACTCACACAATCACAGAGAGAATTACAACTATATCTCAAAACAAATAATAACCAGAACTGTCAGAAAATCGAGCTGTACGGAAGTCCAACAACCAAGGATTTAAAAAAGCCACATTCATCCACATGGGTAGGAGGGGCAGAGTTGTGGTGTGGAGACACGGTGTGGCTCGGAGAGATGGCAGCACTGGCGGAACAGGTGGCCCCACAGTCACGTGTGGTGGATAAAATTCAGGGAGGACACCTTGGGAGCTAGCGATCCCAGCCCCAGGCCAGACCACACAGCCCAGGCTTCCTGTGCCGGGAAGATAGATCCCCATAACTGCTGGCTGTAAAAACCAGTGGGGCTTGGGGCAGCATAAGAAACTGCAGAATTTCAGGAGAGTCCATTTAAAGGACCCTCATAGACTTAGAACGTACGCAAATTTACCCACTCTGGGATTTACCACCAGGGCAACAGATGGAAGGGTGCCAGTCACAGACAGAAGTGGGCAAAGTGACTGGAAAAGGGGCAAGTGCCAGGCAAACCTTCAGAAGCAAGGTAGTGGCATTGTCCCCTCTCTGCACCCTCCCCCCACACAGAGCCACAAAGCTGTGAAGGGTTGCCACGCCCTGGAAATTACCTAAGGCCCCACCCACACAATTTACAGGTGCCTTTTCTAATACAGGGAGCCAAAGCAGCTCTACCTAATACACAGAAACAAACACAGGGAACCTGCCAAATTGAGAAGACAAAGAAATATGGCCCAAATGAAAGAACAGAACAAAACCCCGGAGAAAGAACTAAATAAAACAGAGATAACAAACCTATCAGATGCAGAGTTCAAAACACTGGTGACCAGGATGCTCAAAGAACTCACTGAGGACAGCAACAACAGAGGATAAGAAATAAAGGTTACACTAAGTGAAAAATCTACAGGCAATCAACAGTGGAGAGGACAAAGCTGAGAACCAAATCAATGATTTGGAACACAAGGACGGAAAAAGCATTCAATCAGAACAGCAGGGAAAAAAAGGAATTCAAAAAAGTGAGGAGAGGTTTGGGAATCTCTGGGGCAACTTTAAATGTCCAACATCCGAATCATGGGGGTGCCAGAAGGAGAGGAGGAAGAGCAAGAAATTGAAAACTTATTTGAAAAAATAATTGAAGAAAACTTCCCTAATTTGGTGAAGGAAATAGACACACAAGTCCAGGAAACACAGAAAATCCCAAACAAGTTGGATCCAAGAGGACTACACCAAGACACATCATCACTAAAATGCCAAAGGTTAAAGATAAAGACAGAATTTTAAAAGCAGCAAGAGAAAAGCAAAGACTCTTACCTACAAAGGAGTTTCCATAAGACTATCAGCTGATTTCTCAAAAGAAACTTTGCAGACAAGAAGGGACTGGTAAGAAATATTCAAAGCGATGAAAAGCAAGGACCTACAATCTAGATCTCTATCCAGCAAAGCTTTCATTTCAAATGGAAGGGCAGATAAAGTGCTTCCCAGACAGGGTAAAGCTATAGGAATTCATCATCACCAAGCCCTTATTATATGAAATGTTAAAGGGACTTATTTAAGAAAAAGAAGAAGATCAAAGCTATGAACATTAAAAAGCAACAAATTCAAAACTATCAACAACTGAATCTAAAAAAACAAGCTAAGAAAACAAGCAGAACAGGAACAGAATTTTGAAGGTTATCAGCTGGGAGGGGGAAGGGGAGAATAGGGGAAAAGGTGCAGGGATTAAGAAGCATAATTGTTAGGTACAAAATACCAATTTTGTCAAAAATAGTATAGGAAACGGAGAAGACAAAGAACTTCTATGTATGACCCATGGACACGAACAAGGGGCGAAGACTGCCGGAGGGAAGGAGGGTACTGGAAAGAGGGGGAAAGGGGGAAAATTGGAACAACTGTAATAACAATCAATAAAATATATTTTAAAAAAAGGGAAAAAGGCAAGTGTTGGCAAGGATGTGGAGAAACTGGAACCCTCGTACATTGCTGGTGGGACTGTAAAATGATACAGTTGCTTCAGAAAATAGTTTGGCAGCTTCTCAACAAGTTAAACACATGGTTAAAACCAGGACAAAACAGTCTGCTCCTATGTGTATGGCCAAGAGAACTGAAAACAGGTGTGCGACAAAACCTGTATGCGGATGTTTATAGCAGCTTTTTCCATGAGCCAAAAAGTGGAAACAAACGAAATGTCCAGCCAGATGCGGTGCATCCATTCAATAGAAAACTATCAAGTTCCCCAAAAGAATGAAGTACTGATACATGCTACAATACAGACAGACGTTGAAAACATTTTTATGCTAAGTGAAAGAAGCCAGAAACCAAAAGCCACATATTATATGGGTCTATTTATGTGAGATGTTCAGAAAAGGTAAATCTATAGGGGCAGAAAGCAGATTGGCGGTCACCAGGGGCTGGAGCCGGGGAAATGGGGAGTGCCTGCTCACAGGCATAGGGGTTCTTTGGAGGGTGATGAACATGTTAAAATTAGTGGTGATGGTTGCAGAACCTTGTGAATGTCCTGGAAGCCACAAAATTTTAAATTTAAAATCGTTAAAATCATGAATTTTAACTCAATTAAAAAAAGACTATTTTTCCAAACCACAAAGTAATTTGGTGAGCCCTGGTGGGTGCGGCTCAGTGGTTGAAGCATCCTCTCGCAACCCAGAGGTTGCGTGTTCGATTCCTGCTCAGGGCACATACCAGGGTTGCAGGTTAATTCCCACATGCATGTGCTACCCTCTGTCCGGACGTGTATGACCCTCAGTCAGCGTGCAGACCCTGGGTCTGGATGCATACAAAGGCAGCCAACCGATGCTTCCCTTGTGTCAATGTTTCTCTTTCTCCTTTCCTCTCTCCCTCTCTAAAAGAGCATATGAAAATGTCCTTGGGCGCAGATAAAAAAAGTAATTAGTGAGAAGAGCAACATTGTTTTATTATATTTTTGTAAATCTCCTCATGTATGATCTAGAAGAAAGTTGGATGCTCATATTTGCTTCTGTATTCAAGCAGCTGCAATGTTGTTTGGCTGAGTATATAAAAGAAATCCATCCTCATATAGATAAGAAGTTGGAAAAAAGAGTAGATTTTAACAGTCTTTCTACATAATTGTGGATATTCTTTCATACAACACCCAAACTCCACAAATGGTACTTTTTAAAGAGGTTAGCTGTAATGTATAATATGAAATCAAATCAATGAATTTATGTTCCACTATTTTAAAGTTCTCTGGTTTATCTTGTAAGAGGAAGAAGAATAAGAATTATTGAGACTGAAAAGTGTTGTCTTTTTTCTTTGTATATATACAACACTGATGCAATTTCTATAAAATGGAAAAGGATAATTGTGTCCAAGGTTGTTAGTTAATAATTAGCCATGACGTTGTTCAGCTTTAAGGAACATTGAGTAACAGGGAGAGATGTACTTTTTGTCTCGATGCCAAGAATTTGGCTGGGTGATAGGCGCAGGCTGCAGAAAGGAGACGGTAGGAAGCGCACAATATAAACCTCCACCTACTTCAGAATGTGCCAGCCAGGCCGGGTTAAGGCTGCTTTCCCAGGATGGGGGTGGTGGTGGGGACGAGACTTCACAGCCCTGCCAGCAGCAAGGAATGCAGACTTCCCAGGGCAAGGCGGAGGAGCCTGGGTCATCGGGCCGCGGCACTACACACGCTCGAAAATCCTTGCTGAACTGCCCTGAATTAGGAAGAACGTACACCAGTGGAAAGATTTTTCTTCATTGTTGCTTGAATTTAAAAAAAAATTTAAATCCTTTAAAAAATACTGTTTATCATTTTATGCATCTTTTATATCACTGAGACCATACTGTAGGTAGCTTTTTTAGCTTTCTTTTTTCACTAAACACCATGAGCTAAGCATTTCCTCATGTTGGTAAGAAATTCTGTCTGCTCCATTTTTACATTCCCTCCCTCTAAGCAAGGCCTGTTTCTGCACCTGCACTTCCACCAGGGAGCCCTCGTGGGTTCACGCATCTCTGTTAGGACCCCAACTACTTTAGTAATCACTGGATACACCTCCGTTTCCCATCACACCTTGCGTCCTGCATTGCCACACAATGGTGCCCTCCGCCACCAGCCCCAGAAGGCCAGTGCGGGCCGAGAAGTGCAGGAAGACCCGGGACTCCCAGGGTGCAGTGCCCAGACCGTGCATGCAGGTTCGCACCCGGCCACGCCAGGTAGTACTGTGATGTCGGACAAGTTATTTAATCTATTTGCACTTCAGTTTGCTCATACGTCAAAGGAGGAAAGTGAGAACAGTCATGTCACCTTGCAGGTCTGCTGCGCGTGGGCACACGGGGAGCACCTGGGGGCCCGGGGAGCTGGGGAGATGTGGAGGGTGCAAACCTGCAGGCAGTAAGTCGTGGAGATCTGATGCACAGCAGAGCGATTTTAGGTCACAAGACTGCATTATAAACGTCTACGTTGCTAAGAGACAGGATCTTAATTGTTCCCTCCACAAAAAAGAAAGTATAATTGGGTAGGGTGACAGAGGTATTAGCTAACACTATGGTGGTAATCATATTACAACATATAAATGTATCAAATCAACAAGTACACCTTAAAGTTACACAATGTGATATGTCAATTATATCCAATAAAAATAAAGGAAAGACACAATGCTTGGCAGGTAATAAATGCTCAATACCTGTTAGCTGGTATCATTAGTGTTAATGAGAATCACACAGCTCTGGGATGGAAGCCCCTATTTTCAACTTGCCCCCCAAATGTCAGAGACACCTTGTTTCACCTTTCAGTGCTTTGGTTTCCTCCCCTCCAAAATCAGTACTACAATACAAATCGGCTTGTAATGCCTGTCTCGCAGGGTTGTAAGGGCTGACACGTAAGGAGCTGGATGCCGAGCAGCAAGCTGTGCCCACCATGGGCATGCAGGAGGCGGCTGTTGTGTCTCAGGCTCCTGGTATGAGGGGGGCACACATGCTGGCATTTGGGTGGTTTCCTTCTTAGGGCCCATGGAGCACTGGACGGAGAGGCCTCAGAGTCCCCACTATGTGGACATGCCCCTCCCCCGCCCCCGTTTAGATGAGAGGACGCCCTGGGCCAGCAGACTGCTTGAGTTTTCCTAAGTTGTTTCTCATTCAGCGTTCTGGCTGGAGGACCTTTCCAGCTGTGGTAGGGTGGGGGTGTTGCCATGACTGTGTTATCGGGAAGATCTGGCTCCTCTGTTTAAAAAATATCTATCACTGGTAGAATCATAGAAATGTAAGGCTTGGTGATGAAACAGGCACCCCAGGCCTGTTCCCAAACAGAAGGCTCTTTTGTAGAGTTTTCTTTGGGTGACTTTTCAAAGGCTCCTGCCAGGCTGGCCCGGCCCAGGCAAGTCCGTCGTTCGGTGGGAGAACAGGCGGTTCCCAGCAGACAGGGTCCGGGGCAGCCAGGCAGTCACTCCCTCTCTGCCTGGTTCATTGAACGGCACACACACGCAGCCATTTTAAAGGGCCCACCTACTCTGGAATTAGGTAAGGGAATAAAAGGAACAATTAATATGTAAGTCTGGTACTCAGTAACTCATGAATGATTGAAACTTGACTCAAGAAGATTATCTGTTGTTCTGAGGCAGGCATGCTTACTGCCCCCCCACCCCAAACTCTGAATTCCTCCTCCAACTGCAGCTTGGAGAAGCCCCTTTTCTGCATTTCCCCTTACTTCCAGCCCCCTATCCAACTCTAGTATCTCTCCTTCCATTCCTTTGGAGCCTTGGGGACTTGAGTTATCTGCCTGAGTCAGAGGTCAGCCTTTCTCCAGTTGAGAGCTCTCTTGCAAACCCCTGAAATGCAGCTTATAGCCCCTCTGCATCTTCACAGTCCCTCACTCCACCTGTCCCCACCTCTGAAGACCCTGTTATCCACTTGCCTGGACCAGACCAAAGTTCTCTGCAGTTCCGCTCTGCCCCCAACACAGCTTCCCTTTGCTAGTAGAAGGCTCTGGTGCCCCACACCCTGCCTTGGGTCCCACCGTATCTATTTTTGGTCACACCTGTCCCTCCAGTCTGGGGCCAACAATCTGTAAATATTTATAAAGGTCTCTAAGGGTCCTGTCTGTGTGGCTCAATTCATTGGAGCATCGTCCCATAGATCAAAAGATTGCAGGTTCAATCCCCGGTCAGGGCACATGCCTGGGTAGGGTAGCAGGTTTGGTCCCTGGTCGGGGCACATACAGGAGGCAGCCAATCAATGTTTCTTTCACATCCATGTTTCTCTCTCTCTCTCTCTCTCTCTGGAATCAGTGACCATATCCTCAGGTGAGAATTGGGAAAAAAAAAAAAGCTTACTGTGGGCAAGGCATTGTGCTTGTGGCCTGAGGATAGTAGGTGGCTTCATAGTCTGAGAGTTTCCTAGCTAATACAGAGCTGTATGAAAGCTTTGGGTGTCAGGTGCCATTGAGTGCCTCATAATGGCAAGCAGGGGGGACTTTCTTCCCTGGCATGGCCAGGGAAGGCTCCCCAGAAGAAGTGGGATTTGAATTCAGCATGAAAGGATTAGGCAAACCAGTGGTTCCCAGTGCATTTTAAAGAAAGATAAGAGTTGGGTTCTCCTGTCAGAGATGTGATACCCAGGTTTGCGGTGGGGCCTCATCGCCGAATTCTTTTTCTTTTTTTTTAAAGCGTCACAGGTGACTGAGTCAGGCGAGCAGTGCTGAGGACCGACCAGGCAGAGGGAAGAAGGCAGGCATTTCAGATGCAGGAAACAGCTGAAGCCAAAGAAGAAAGGCAGGAAAGCACAGAGCTTTCATTTTGAGGAGGACCGGCAAGAAACAGACTAATTGGCCTGGTAGATATTAGTGCTTGAAAGGCAGCTCGGAAGTTTAGGTTCCACACTTAATGGAGTAGGGAGCCATCGCTGGTGTTTGAGGAGGGGCTGTGTTCTAAGGGATGTGCAGCTATTTCTGCCTAGATGTAGCTCCTTCCTCAGACTTGCAGAGGTACGCTGCTTCCTTGTGTCCAAAAGTTTTGGTCCTGGTCTCTTTTGAAAATTGCAGGTGAAGCTAAAACTAGATGTCACGTAAAGCCCTGCCCCAGAGTGACTGGCAGTGTTTGTCCCATTGATTTGTCCGCATGTCCTCCAAAAGGCAATTGTGAAAGTGAGTCTGATGTTTTATCTCCCAAGGTTCCCATCGTCTAATCATGTCTATGGAGAGGTAGGTAGTTTTCACAGAAGTACAGGTAAAGAGTTTAGAAGAGAAAGAAAGCAGGGACCAATGTAAAGAGATACAACAAAGGAAGAAATGTAGGGCTTACCGTCCAATTGGATTGGGAATCTGGCAGCCCAGAGAGTGCGTAAGGAATTCTTGAGGAAAATAGACTTTTGACCTGCAGAGCAGCAGCACTCAAAGACCCAAACGCTGTGACCAGGAGAAGCAAGAGCTTCGTGGTGTGCATCGGAAAGCCTCCGCCAGCAGTGATGGGATGGGGGCGTTCACACAGAGCACGGGGGCCGGGACAGAGCACTGCGGGACTGCAGGTGTTCCTCAGTGCTGGCACACAGAGGGTCAGTCGTTACTCTCAGCTAAGGCCTTTAGGGACACGGGGCTGTAATGACAGCACTGCTTATGGCAACGACACCTTTTGTTTATGTGAGGTCACGCACTGAACTTCCTTCGGATGCTGCACAAACCCTAGTGTGATCTGGGGCTGTGCTCTTGGCCAGTAACAAGTATTTGTTAGGGCTTTTTAGCTCCTTTAACCTAGTGGCCCAACTGAGCAAATGCATTGCCCAAAAGAAAATGCATGTGATACTTAACAGAACATAATCTTCTCCCCCAGAAAATTTAAAGTATCTCTTTCAAGTGCTGTTCACTATTGTTCAGATGTGTCCTAATGCTCTATCTATTCTCTCTTGAGTCAAGGAGAACCTCTTAGGGACAAGTTAGATGCTTGACAATATCAATGAGCTCTGCAGGAATGTCTGACAAATAAGACCTTTAAGAGATAAATGATGGAAAAAATGGGACAACTATAATAGCATAATCAATAAAATATATTTTTTAAAAAGAGATAAATGGTAGAATTTAAAAAAAACAGAAAAGGGCAGCGTGATTTCTACAATACTAAAATATATGTAGAGTTCTCACTAGGAGATACCGAGCAAAACATCTTCATCACTGCTGAGCGTCAGAGGAAACGGTCTTAAATTTAACAATGATGTCAAGAATGACTGAGGAAGATGTAATAAAACATAAAGCTCTGAAGAGTGCAATTCTCTTCTTTGAGGTTGATGTCAAACTGGGCCTCGAGGGGTTGCACCCGAACCCCATTAAAACCCGTTTTGTGATTCCTGTGCAGGGCTGTGAGCACCATGGGGGCAGGTGCATTGTTGTCACCATTTCCATGGTTGTCATCACCGCGGCCCCTGGATCAAACACTGTGCCTGGTTGAGTATTTGATTAAAGAAAGGATGGACAGATTTGATGGCCTACTGCCTGAGAGTACTGTATTGCTTATTTTTTATTTATGAAAGTAAAGAAGTAGCCAAAAAGAAAACCACCGGCACCACCAATCTCCCCACATAATATACGGTTTGGCAAGTAAAGAAGAACCTTGGATCACAGCAAAGAGCTAGGAGGAGGCAATCACTGGAAATTGTGTGGACTTGGACAAGGACCAGAAATGTTCAGGCAGATCCCAAGTTCAGCTTGTACAAGATTAGAGCAATAAATTGAGTATATTTATCATTTAAATGAACAACAAATGGAAATCTGAGATAAGCTGACATTGAAATTCACTTCAACTTTGTACTTACAGAATGAACACTTTGCAAATGGCCTCAGGGTGATAGTCTTTTAAACTCTTCACTCTAAGATGTGGTGCCACACGGGAGCGGAGCCTGCGCCGCAGGCACGCACGGCAGGCACGCACGGCAGGCGCGCTGGGAAGGGGATGGTCACCTACTTCCTCTCTGGTTGCAGGTTTTGGGGAACCAGCTAATTTTAAAAATGGAAAAAACCTAAAAGGAAATTTTCTAAAAAGCAAGCAGGAGGTTGGTAGAAGACAAAGCAAAAGTGAAAAAAAAATATATGGTACTTGAAAAAAAAGAACAGATGATTTGGACAAGCAAAGGAAAAGAAAGCACAAGTACGAATAAGGATCCTAGGGCCTTAAGAACACGAGAGGACCTCTGAAGCTCTATCGGCAGAAACAATAAAAACATCATCACAGAGCAGAGGCCTTTGGGAGTCTTGAAATGTAAAGGTACATCATAGTCAAGTCTTGTAAGTACGGCACGGTGTTTTATGCTTACAATGTGACAGCAATCCTGATTTCCTTTGACCCCTCCTTTCAAAGACAAATCCTGTCTCCAAATAGGCAAAACCCAGTTATAAATATGACTTAGGAAACTGTACATGGGTCACCCGGTCATAGCCACCTCTGTTCCTGCCAGCCCCATCAAAGACCTTCGTCCTACCAACTCCAGAGAGCAGCCAGACTAAGTGCCACAGATGACAAGCTTGGGTCATAACCCTTCCTCTGTTCCTTCCTCATTGTTTTCTTCACCTCCTCAATTTCAATCTTGCACATGAGTCCTTTCTCTTTTTAACCTCCATTTCCACCATTCATTAGCTCAGGCGATGTATTTTTCATACTTACTTAACAAATATAATAAGGCACCAGCATCATCAGTCTCTAAAGAACGTGAAAGAACCTGGAAAGTCCCTCTAGAATCTGCAAAAACCTCTTTTGGTTCTACCATAAGTAAACATCATTAATTTTTCTATTTTCTCCCATCTTGTTTTAATACGGTGTGTTACTTTCTAATCCTCTTCATTCCCACTGCATTTTAGCTACCTTTTAAATGAAACATCCTTTCTAAGAGTTGACCCTGACATGTAGATGGGCCTGGTGAAATGTCAGGTCAAGGCCAAGGTATCGTGTCTGGCTGCCCTTGTTTGGGTATGTGCTGGGGCTTCAAGTCTATCCCAACACGGGCTCCCTGTTAACATTTCCAAGGTCGACTCTGTCTCAGTGTCTCTGTTCAAACTTGACTATCCAAATGGCCTTGGCTTTACTTCTCTAAGTTGAGAAGGCTTGACCTGTGGCTCTCCGTCCCTGTTCAGACAGCTGTGAGCGGAGGACTGGGAGGGGAGGCGGATTCTCTACGGAGGGGATATGAGAGAGGAAGAAACAATTGGTGTCTCCTCTCTAATTCGCTGCAGTCTCCCACTCTGTCATGGTCTAGATAAGCAAAGTACATTTTTGTTTCTTTTTGCCTTAAGCTCTTAACCTTAATATTTACTACCATTATCTACCAAACTAGTTCTCAACCAGATTCTGCAAGAATTAGTGTCTAATTTTCCAACCTCTGGTTATTTATTCTACAAAAAGATGAACTCTGGGAATACCTCTCTCAGGTGTACACAGGGCAAAGAATCTTGGTACAGTGGCAGAGCAAAGTCCTGTGGGTAGTAACTTCTAAATTTAACCACGTAGAACTGGCCCCAGAAAAGTATTTAAAGTGGTGAGGTTTGTGGTGGCCCTCCTGGGACTCCTCTCCCGCCTCCTGACAAGTTATTATAATGACTTCTGTTTGCATAGCTCTTTACAGTTGACCGACATTTTGACAGGGACCACCTCACCTCAGGCTCACAGATACCCCGAGAAGGGCACCATTACCACTGTCATCCTCGTTTTACAGTTCAAAATACTGGGGCTCATTCAACTGAAAGGATGGAGTAGATACTTTGTGCCAGGCCCGGTGGAGCTATAGCCATGAACAGTACACAGTTCCCACCTTCAGGGAGTCTGATCCAGAATGCCACCCACAAACAGGAAGTCACAACACAGCCCTAAACCAGGAGGCCCCATAGCAGGCCCCGTGTCCCCAAATGGAAGAGCTTTCTGCAAGAAGTGTCACCTGATTTTTATCGGACCAGCTTAGTAAGGTAACAAGGGCTACTGGAAGAGCATTCTAGGCCCCCAACTCATCCTCTTAAAGAGAACTATCAACTGAATGAATTTCCAGTGGTGGGATTTCAGATCATATAATAGAGTCAGAAGAAGTATTTGGGCAGGCAACACAGAGGGTGGTTTGGGCTATGAAGTGTTATGCTGTAGTCCCCAGATTGATGTGCCTCTTTCTGGGGAGTCCAGACCAGCCTCCAGGATGCTTTTCTGAGTAGGCCTGTCTGAAAACAGTAGCTTTTTCTCCAGATGCAAAGCACAGAGTATCTCTCTCTGACTCAATAGAAAAACACATATGTGGGTCATATCTACCATGCAGAGGGCAGCCCTTCTGGAAGTGACAACCAGGAAGATAATGTCAAAGCTTTTCAACCACAGCAGTGTAATCTACCAAACTCAAGCACTCGGAAGTGCTCCTATCAATTGTTCATGGTCAGAGGTTCAATCCAGAACAACTTTTCCTACATCTTCAATCTCTCTGGAAAAGAAGTCTTAATCCTCCATATGTCCCCTCAAACAGGGGTGCAAAGGTGCATAATCCCCCAAAACAGCAAGTGAATCTCAGAATTTTGCCCCAAGAAACTACTCCAATATCCCCAGGGGTTGTCAGGCATTATCACCACAGCACATCTTTGATTTTTCTCTCAGTTGGACACAATAGAAATTTTAAATTATTTGGAGGAAAAATAAAACATCACTTTCAACTCTGCTGGCCCTCCTTTAAAAACCATCTGGGATAGCAAAACGGGTGAGATAAGTGTAAAATAACTTTAAAAGACGCCATTCCTAGAAATAGTCCAGAACTGCTTCCTTATGTGGCCTGCGTGGTGGCCAGGGGTCTGCAAGCTGTCCTGGACCCAGGCCTAAGAAGTGACTCAGATGTGGCAAAGAAGCCACGTTGTTGAAGAATATCCTGGCGCTGGCTTGGGGAATGGCGCATATTCGGCGATTGTATAAATTCTGGTCTTGTGCACATATTGTTTTACAAAATCCAGGCATGAGATCATTTGGCCCGAATGTTTTCTCCGAGGGTTTCTCACAGACAAACAGAGTTATCTGAATTGAGTTAGACCAGGGGAAAGGCATTTGGGAGATGATCTGATTGTGCATGTGGATATCTAAACATTGCTCAGGCAGGTCAAAAATCAAAGGTTTTCTAGAGGGCCCAAAGAGGAGGAGCCCACAGACCTCTAATCATAGCATCTCTTTCTACTTCTTTATGGAGAACAAAAATGCTTTCTCCAAATCATGAACAAGCAGGTAGAACAGCTACTGCTATTCTTTTAGGCAGTGTGTATTTGATTAGATGGGTGGGAGGTTTTGTTTGTTTGGGGGTTTGTGTTTTAGACTACTCAGAAAAAGAAGAGTCTCTAATATTACCTTTTTCTTTTTTTTAGGTTTAAGCCTAGTTAATTTATGTTTTAGGTTTAAATCTAATTTACTTATTTATTTTTGCTCATAGTGTTTTGTTTTTGCTTTTTGATAGCTTATCTGAATTTTCTTGGCTTGCTTAGATTGCTCCTATTTTTAAGTAGGATTTTGTATCACAGGTGAGGTGTCACAAATCACCTGAGCTTCCCATGTGCACAACTGCACCTTTCTAGGAAAGAATGGTTTGACTGACCACTTGCACTTGGAATCCCCTGGGGAACACAGTAAAATCAAAGTTTCCTGGGCTCCTCCCCAAGAGCCCCATTCATTAGGTCTGGGTCCCGCCCCGGGGACCTGCAGCTATTTCTGCGGCCCGCTCCACTGCGCTCCACAGAACCCCCAAATAAAGTGGTCATTTTCTAACTCTCCTACATCCTCTGCTTGACTCTGCTCAGAATTTCTTTTTTAATGTAACAGCTTTCTAAGACCAACGTGTTAGCAGTCATCAGAAAGGTAGGATATATTTTGGCCTACTAACAGTGTGATATATTTACCAAAGGCCAGGAAAGAGGCTGGCGTCCACTTGGTTATCAGTTTCTTGAGTGAAAAGAGGGAGAGGCAGGTGTCCAGACAGCAGCCCCGCAAGGCGGCGGGGAGGGAGGCCTGTGAAGGGGCCGGGGAGCGCAGGTTTTTCTTCCCTTTCATCTGTGAAATGTTCCAAGTTGGCTCTGCGGTGGAGAGGCTTGCTTACAGGGAGAGACTCAGAAACTGTTCAAATTTTAGGAGGAAGATAATGGCAAATTTTATGAAGTTCTGAAAGCATGGATAGAGAATGTGCACCCCAACATTCAGAACACTAAAACCGGGCAATATGCATTGAAGTTTGAACAATGTTTTAGGTGTATATAAAAGCAACACTGAATGACAACTGGTAATACATTTAAGGTACTTATTATCCTAAGAGATATGCCATAAATAACTTTAAATAAACAAACTATATTAAGACCATATGTGTTAATACATGGTCTTAATACATATAAATTATGTATTTATATATAAATATATTAAGAAATTTGGGGGTTGCAGACCTACGTCAGGTTATTAAGGCAATTAGTAACATTTGAAACGCATGCCCCAATTCTGAGGCTGATTTCCTTGAAGAACAACTGAAGCATTCCAGCAGTTTTGCGCGAGGTCACAGACCGCAGCAGGGTGCTTCACGGCCTTATTCTTTGGGAGTATTGATCCGTTATTTGGCAGAAGCTGGACAGCAGATATAGTGGGACCTGAAGTTTCTTTTCTTTTCTTTTTTTACACGTCAAAGATTTGTTAAACTCATTACTGAGGGAACCGACAAATGATAAAGCTGGTTCTAAGGAAATTCATGTATAATACTGCTGGAATGAGATGGCTGAATTAGATACAAAGCTGGTTAATATATTCTGGGGAATATATATCCTTCTAGTCGAGGACCTGAATTTTCAATTCTTTCTCCTGATTACCATGTGACCTGTGTGTCTGGCCATGCATAATAATTTCAGTCTAGATAGTCAGAATGTCCACACCAAATATATACGTTAAAATAATGGATGAAAACATGTATCCACTAGCAAGTTAAAAATACAACTTAATTCATTTATTCTGAGTTTAAAAAAAAATTATGGTAAATGCTCTGACTTTGTTTAGCAGAGAAGCAACTCATTCCAGAAGAAGTGCTGAATGCCTACATTTGGGAGCCCACACCAACTACATACGGTGGGCGGGACGGGGTGGGCTGGGGGTGGGGTGGGGGGCTGTGTTGAAGCCGCCCTTCTCTACTTCCTTTTCCTGCCTGGCGACTGAGGAGAAATTAGGCTTCCTCCACAGCGGAGGGCCAAACCCTGAAGATCTGGGTCTTGGGGAATAGAACATGACTTTGAAGCTCAGGCTGACTTCTGGCAGTGCTCATAAATTATCAAAGGTACAATTAATTCCTTTCTATTCCAAATACACATTACCTTTCTGTTCCCAAATGCAGTTCTGTACTGTGGTTCCCCCACATGAATCTCAAGGGAGAGTTAAATAATTCCCATTTCTATTGGAACTCCCCTGGTGCTGACACAAATGCCATTGTGAGACAGCTTTTCTCATGCTGTTAATAGGCTCCCAAAAAGGATTTCAAGCAGCATGTTGAAACTCATGCGTCATCTCAGGAAGCAACTGAATGCAGATGTTTGGATGCACAGAGAGACAAACCACGCTCCTAGGGCTACCGAAACTCTGCGGGGAATCCGCTGGTTCACCTGCCGCGGGGCCAGCCAGGCGCGCGTGTTCCTTCCACACTGAAGGTGCCGAGTGCCGCTTTGGGACCTGTCTGGTAGCTTGGTCTCTTTGGTTGCAGTTTCTTACACCTTTGATGTTGACAGCATCAATTCTTGCAATTGTCCCCAACTGTCCGTTTATTTTTTACTATGTAACATTAGAAAAAGGAAAAATTTGAAGAATACAGTTATCTAATAATTTCAAACTAAATCTTCTCTTGTGGAAGTTTTCTTCTAAAACTTTCATGGTGGTGACTATTTCTGGAATACTTTACAGTTTATAATGTTCAGTTTCTTCTTCAATCTTAATATCGAACTTGTGAGAGAGGCAGGACAAGAATGATAACTCCTGTTTCACAGATTAGAAAACAGAGGTCGGAACGTTTACAGAGAGCGTAAAAAGACTTGCTTGTTGTTCGTTCCAAATAACTACAAATATCTCCTTTCAAAGACAAAACATGCTTTTGAGCTCCCTGTGGCTTTCCTGAATTGTAAATTATTGTCCCAAAGAAACCCCAAAGAAGTAAAATCTGTTGTACATGTTCTGATATAGTTAAACCCTACTGCAACAAATGCTATTCCAAGGAAGGTAATTAGAATAATGAGAGTAACTTATATTATTTATGATGTACCAGGTTCTGCAGTAAGTGCTTTATGTGTTTTATCTCATTTAATCCTCACAACCTCCCCAGGCAGGGAGAAAGTGTTATCTCTGTACTTCAATTAGGGAAATTAGGCTTGGAGAGATCTAGAGACTTTTCCAGAGTTAGAGAAGCAATATTGTTGCTTCTCGTAATGCACCCAACTCACTCTGACTCCAAGTTTAGCGCTCTTAAGCAGTGCTTTCAACAAAGCTAATTTTCTGTCCCTGCTGATGACACAAAATAAATGTGTTTATATTTCTATCTACAGTGAATTGTCTTTGTCAGAAAAGTCACATTGTACTACACTGCTGCTGTGAATGCAAAATGGTCCCGCCACTTTGAAAAATAGTTGGTCGATGTCTTATAAAACTTAGCACGTGAAGCAGTCATCCCATTCCAGGTATCGAGTCAAGAGAAATGAAAATACTTGTCTGCACTGAGACCTGAATGGGAATATTCATAGCAGCGTTATTCATAAGGGTCCCAAACGGGAACAACCCAGGTGTCCGTGAACTGGTGAATGGATAAACTGGGGTTCACCCACGTGGTGGAATACTACTCAGCAACAGAAAGAGAAACCTGCTGACAGATGCGACAGTGTCAAATGAATCGTAAGAGCATTATGCTGAAAAAAGCTTTGTGCCACGTGATTCTGTTCATAATGACAAAACAGGGGAGGAGGCTGGGGGTGGCAGAGGGAAGTGACTAAAAAGGGGTTCAGGAAACATCTGAGATCTTGGAAATACTCTGTATGTTTATCATTGCAGCATTTCATGAGTTCGTACATTCATCAAAACTCATCCAACATTCTACTTAAAATGGTGAGTTTTACTGTATGTCAGCTATACCCCAGGTGGTCTGACTTAAAAACAAAGTATTGAAAGGGTCTTGAGCTTCTGCCCTGCCACTTCTCTGAAATATTTGATTAGGAGCTATTGTGACAGCAAGGTCACACAGCCTGGTTGCCACAGTGCTTTTGTTCACTCACAAAGTAGAAATTACCTTTCAACTCCCCTCATCCCTTCAGAAAACACTATAACTGTCTATTCCTCTTCTCACACACCCTATCCAGTCACCTCAGGGAACAGCCAATGTTGCAGCTGAAGGCAGTTTGCTGAAGATTCACTCTCGCTCAGGGAGGGCAGCTTTTTGGTTCTATTCAGGCCTAACGTGGGATGGGGCCCACCCACATTACGGAGGACAATCTGCTTTACTCCAAGTGCACTGATTTAAATGTTAATCTCATCCTTTAAAAACTCCCTCACAGGAACAACCAAAATAATATTGGAGCACATATGTGGGCACTGTGGCCCAGCCAAGTTGACACATAAAGTTAACCATCATTACCTTGATTCAGCTGTTTCCCCTTCAATTTTAAGAAAAGGAATGGAATTTCAGGGAATGAACTCCTTGGAACTGTTTTCCAGGACTTCCAGCCAAGATGGAGGTATAGGTAGATATACTTTGCTTCCTTGCACAACCAAAACAAGGACAACAAACTTAAAAACAAAAAACAACTAGAACTGACAAAAAATCAAACTGTGTGGAAGTCTGACAACCAAAGAGTTAAAGAAGAAACATTCATTCAGATGGGTAGAAAGAACAGAGACAGGCAGCTGGAGGGGAGACGATGTGTGGTAAGGCAGTGGACCATCCTGGTCAGGCAGTGGCCTGTGGAACAGGCAGTCGCATCAGCCTGTGGATAAGCGGGAGGAACAACTGGGGCGTGAGACAGGCCTTGCAACCCAGGGTTCCAGAGCAGGAAACTAAAGCCTCAAAACCTCTGGCTGTAAAAACCTGTGGGTGTTGTGGTGGTGGAAGAAACTCCCAGTCTCACAGGAGAGTTCACTGGAGAGACCCATGGGTTCCTGCAATGTACACAAACCCACCCACCAGGGAATCAGCACCAGAAGGGCCCAATTGGCTTGTGGATAGCAGGTGAAGTGACTGAATGCAGGGTGAGAGCTGAGCAAGCAGCACTGTTCACTCTCTGGCCCCTCTTCCACATATAGCATCACAACTGAGCAAGGTGGGTTAACCTGCACTCATGAATACTTACGGCTCTGCCCCTTGCTACATAACAGGTATGCTAAGACAAAGAAATATGGCCCAAATGAAAGAACAGATCAAAATTCCAGAAAAAGAACTAAGTAACAAGGAGATAGCCAACACTGGTAATCAGGATGCTCACAGAAATGACTGAGTACAGATACAAAATAGAAGAAGTGAAGGCTATGCAAAGTAAAATAAAGCAAAATATACAGGAAACCAACAGTGAAGGGAAGGAAACTGGGACTCAAGTCAACAATTTGTACCAGAAAGAAATAAACATTCGACTGAAACAGAATGAAGAAAGAATTCAAAAAAAATGAGGAGAGACTTGGGAACCTCTGGGACAACTTTAAACATTCCAACATCTGAATCATAGGGGTACCTGAAGGAGAAGAGGAAGAGCAAGAAATTGAAAACTTATTTGAACAAATAATGAAGGAGAACTTCCACAATCTGTCAAAGGAAATAGACTTCCAGGAAGTCCAGAAAGCTCAGAGAGTCCCAAAGAACTTGGACCCAAAGAGGAACACACCAAGGCACATCATAATTACATTAGCCAAGATTAAAGATAAGGAGAGAATCTTAAAAACAGCAAGAGAAAAGGAGACAGTTACCTGCAAAGGAGTTCCCATAAGACTGTCAGCTGATTTCTCAAAAGAAACCTCACAGGCAAGAAGGAACTGGTAAGAAGTATTCAAAGTCATGAAAGGCAAGGATGTACAACCAAGATGACTCTCCAGCAAAGCTATCATTTAGAATGGAAGGGCAGATAAAGTGCCTTCCAGATAAGATCAAGTTAAAGGAGTTCGTCATCACCAAGCCCTTATTATATGAAATGTTAAAGGATCTTATCTAAGAAGAAGAAAAAGGTCAAAACTATGAACTGTAAAATGACAACAAACTCACAACTATCAATGACTGAACCTAAAAAACCAAACTAAGCAAACAACTAGAACAAGAACAGAATCACAGAAATGGAGATCACATGAGGGTTATCAGCAGGGAAGGGGAGGAGGGAAAATGGGGGAAAAGGTACAGGGAATAAAAAGCATAGATTGTAGGTACAAAATAGACAGGGGAGGTCAGGAATAGTGTGGGAAATGGAGAAGCCACAGAACTTACATGTACCACCCACAGACATGAACTAAGGGGAGGAATGCTGGAGGGAAGTGGGGTGCAGGGCAGAGGGAGATAAAGGGGAGAAAAAATGAGACAAGTGTAATAGCATAATCAAGAAAGTATACTTTTTCCCTGGCTGGTGTAGCTCAGTGAATTGAGCGCGGGCTGGGAACCAAAGGGTCCCGGTTCGATTCCCAGTCGGGGCACATGCCTGGGTTGCAGGCCAGGTCCCCAGTGAGGGCCATGTGAGAGGCAACCATACATTGCTGTTTCTCTCCCTCTCTTCCTCCCTCCCTTCCCCTCTGTCTAAAAATAAATAAAATCTTTAAAAAAAAAAACAAGAAAGTGTACTTTTAAGAAAGCTGTTTTCCAGACTTCAGTGATGATGAGAATCCCTTGGAGACGCTTATTAAACCTGCAGATCCCCTCCCCTGCAGACTCTGACTGCAGAGGTCTGGGGCCAGGTCCAGGGCAGTTTAAATAAGATCCCCATGGGATTGTGATTAGGCAAATTTGGGGAACAGGTCAGTAAAATCACCTATCTGCAACCAAGGAACCAGACTATCTGGTGAGATTAAAATCGGCATTTGTTCAAGGTGAATCTTATCACTTGAAGCTCCTTTAATGGCACACAACAAAGTCTATTTAAGAACCTTTTTATTAAGCAATTAATTCTGCCCAGGACTCAGCTAGTCTCCTGAAGGAACTCTATTAAGTGTGGGCAGCTTCAGAGGCTGATGCACTAGATGTTCCCAGCCTATGCAGGCCCATTGTGGCCCTTCACAAAGGTGGGTTTCGGGCAGAAGCAGAGCTGTTGTACGGGCACCAGCTTCTATCCAGACACTGAAAAGACCCAGTGTGTGCCCCTCTGTGAGGCTGGACCAGTGGTCCTGAAGTGCCACAAGCAAGAAAAGAACTTAGAAACTGAAGGGGGAATTACACCTAAAATCTCTAAAACAGATATTGACCTATCTTCCTTCCTTCCTCCCTCCCTTCCTTCCTTCCTTCCTTCCTTCCTTCCTTCCTTCCTTCCTTCCTTCCTTCCTTCCTCTGTCTCTCTCTCCTTAAAGAAAGCTTTAGCCTGGAGTGGAAAGGACACCAGATAAGTATCTTGAAATAGCTGAGGAGTGCTCAAGTGGAAGAGAGGTTTGGCTTCACCACTCTGCTCTCAAGAGACAGAAATAGCCCCAGTGGGTGGAAGCTATAGAGAAGGGGGTATGGGACAAACAAAAGAAAGAACAAACAGAAAAAGCAAGGAATTACAGCTAGATGGACCCTGTTCACCTGCTGGCCTTGCCATGTACTAGCTGTGGGATCTCAGGCAAGCAGGTAACCTCTCTGAGTTGTCTGAATTGCAAAATGGGAATAATAACACTTCCAGGGCTGCGATGAGGATTAAGTGAGATGTTTGTGAAGCTCTTAGCAGAGAGCTGGGCCCATTATTGGTGCCAAAGAAGCTGTAGATGACAAAAGTAAGAACAGTTAACACTCTGAAGAGCGAAGAAATTGCCCAAGGTGGAATAAACACCAGAAGTGCTCAAGTAGAGTCTCAACCCTCCTTTCAGGGAAAGGGGGCACAATGGCAGGGGGGCGGGGGGGGGGCAGCGCTCTAAGCACTGTGTGAGTGGTTGGATTGGACAACATTTGAAGTCCTTTCACCCTGAGCAATTTTATGGCTCTTAGGAGAGGTAGAGAACACAGCTTTGTGCTTGCAAAACAATTGCTCTTTTGCTTTTAGTGAAAACATTTACTCTCTCTGGGCAGCCAACCCTTAGCCTTTGAGTATAAAAATCTGAAGGGCTATGATTTGGATTTCTACAGGGAAGTTATGACATTACACAATGCTTACTGCTCTCCCACCCTTAATACCAAAGCCGCGAACATGAATCACAAAACAAACTGATGGCAGAAGACATTCCCAAACAGCCAGTGAAATAACTGAACCAGAGTCTTAATGGACACGCACATGGCGTAGAGAGCGCCATGCGACCGCCGGGACAGTTAAGGAAGCAGTACTTTCGGAGAGTCAGAGGATACTGGGATACCTATTAAAAATAGAAACTGGAACTTCAGTTTCCCCTAAATGTGTGATAAGGATGCTCAAATATTTGTTTGAATTGGAATAAAGTATGACTTTCCTGTAACCTCACTGGAAGTTCATGCCAGACATTTTCATTAAACACAGTACATTGAAAATATGCGTTTATATTCCTTCTGCCCGGAGGAGTGCTGTAAATACATGCACAGAATCCAAGAAAAGGACACAACAGCTGCTTAGAGGTATAAACCTTTTGGAAGTAGTGCATGTAGGGGCAGTCACTGATATAGCAGAGCCGAGAAAGCTGGAATCTAAGTACTGCAGAGAGAGGCATCAGCGAGTGAGAAGCAAGTGAATTCACATGACAGAACCCTGGAAAGTCTCAGGAACTGAAGTGTTAGATGTTATGGAAGATGCAGGTTAATTATGGAAATGAAAACTGAGGGCTAGATTAAAGTTGTATAAAGAGAATTAAAAACCCCATGTCTTTTCCCCTTCCCCATCCAGCAAGCAACTACCTCCTGCGCTTCCCTCCCCCAAGTTTTGGAATTATATGTTAATTCTCTGGAAAATTTGAACACTAGGAGCTCCCCATTCTAGGATATCATAACATCATAGATCTTAGGGGAGGGTGGCAGGGAGATGCCCTATTGAAAATAGGGAAGCTGGGTAAAAATCTATGTTCTAGGTAGAGAGTCCCTCAACCCTTTTCCCTCCTAGTTTTCAGACAAACAATCAGGATTGTGGCACACAGAGATAAGTTCTCCAGATTCTGACCTTTTAAAAGGCCAGTTTGTCTCTTGATCTCCCTAGAGCAGAGCCCACCACTTAATAAGCCCACCTGTATACTTTTCCATGCTCTTTATGTCTCACTCTTAAATCTGACCAGACAACTAAGGGTCACCAGATATTTGAGGAAAACCTTCAACTTGTAAGAGAACAAAACATACAAGAAAAAAAAAGAACTTGAGAAAAATCAAGATAACACAGAGAGCAGAATTAAAAAAAAAAAACAAAAAACCCAACCCAACTATAACACCCTCAGAGAAATGGGAGAAGATATTTGGTCTCTGAAACAAGAACTGGATATTATGAAGGAACAATTAGAGAATAGAAAAAATTACCTTGGAGATAAATTCTCTTTCAAAGAATTGATGAAGAAAGATAAAAAATAGGCAATAGGGAGACAAGATCAACAAAACAGAGTCGATCCAGATAGTTCTACAGCTCACTAATAGAGGTTGAAGGAAAAGAGAATAGAAAAAATTGAGTAAAGAAAATTATCAAATAGGTAATATAAGAAATTCCTCGGTTTATAATGACATGATTCTCCCAATTGAACGTGAACATGCCTATTGTGTGCCCCACCTAATGAATAAAAAATGTTCACCAAGGCATGTTATTTTACATTACAATGGGAATTACACTGGGAATACAGATCCTAAAAGTTTTCAGGGAAAGAAAAAAAGATGGGGGGAAAAGTGGGAAACAGAATGGCAACATAGGCATCAACAGCAACACCAAGATCTAGAAGACAAAGAGCAGTACCATCAAAATTATAAATCAAAGGGATGTGGAATTCTATACCCACGCCAACTGTCAAGTATGAGCTAGAATAATGACATTTTAAGATACCCTAGGTCTTAAGAACTTTACATTCTGAGCGCTCTGTCTAAGGAACTACTGATAATATGCTCTACCAAAAAGGGAGTAAAACAAGAAGGAGAAAGACGGGCTCAGAAAACAAGATCTGTGCGGCCCTGGAAATAAGATGCTCGGATCCCCTTTCGGAAGCGATGTGGCACTCAACTGAGCGAGTGTCGTTACAGCTGGCAACTCAACTCCTTTGGCATAGGCCTCAGCTTTTGAACCACGGTCACGTTTTTCTTGGGGTGGCCTGCCGTCAACAAGTGAGCAAAGCGATGCTGAGAGGACCTGGCTATCTCTACCATGACGGGACCTCCCAGAGGAACACCGTCTGTGCTGCACGCCCCAGGGGCTGGAAGGGTCTCTGTCAGAGGTGCAGCAGTCTGACAGCTCTATGCCCAATCCCACTCCTCCCTTCTTGCCTGGGCACCGCTCCTCAACAAATCTTCTGCACTCCTAACTCTGTCTTATGTCTCCTCCTCACAGAATGCCACTGCACGGGGCCTAACATAGGAGAGGCAGAAAGCGAAGTTCTAGAATGATGGTTGTTCAGCAGGCCTGAGGAGTGACCAGCACAGATGAGAAGCAAAAGCCTTCAGTCTCCCAGAAGGTAACCTCTAGGTTAAAACAAGTGATAAAAATTGATTAGACAAGCTGATAGACTTAAAGATGTGGAAAATTGTTTTAAGAGGAATTTTACTGTTCTGTAGGAGAGTCTAGAAAGATTCAGGGACAAGGATAACGCCACTTATCACAATGCTATATTCTGAGAAATACATTGTTCGGGGATTTCGGCCTTGTGCTAACATCATAGAGGGCGCTTACCCACACCTGGATGGCATGGCCTACTGCACCCCTAGGCTATCCGATACAGCCTGTTGTTCCTAGGCTACAAGCCTGCACAGCACACCACTGTGCAAAGCAACAGGAGATTAAATCAAGCGCAAGGGAAAATGATGCCATCGAGATGCAGTAAACATGAAATGTATGAGGCTGTTTACAGCAAACTTCTTTTTTTCATAAGTAGAAAGAGTACCCTCTAAAAAATGATCAAAGAATAGTACAGTCAATACATAAACTAGTAACAGTGGTTTATTGTCATTAGCAAGCAGTACATACTGTACATAATTGTATGTGCGCACTTTTATACGGCTGGCAGTGCCGGTTTGTTTACACCAGCATCACCGCAAACATGCGAGGAATGCATGTGCCCCGATGTCAGATGGCCACGATCCCACTGGGTGATAGGAATTCTCTTGCTCTATTATAATCTCCTGGGACCACCGACATATGTGCAGTTCATCATTGACCAAACACCACCATGCGGCACAGGACTACATATACACAAGACTGAAGAAAAGCAAATTCAAATAACTACAGATAAGACAGAGGTTGTAAAAGGCAAGAAAAATGATCACCCTACACTATGTTGCTTGGCTGAGAATGTAAAAATATAAAAACTAAATATCAATTTAATTTTAAAAAGTTGTGCTACTCTCTTGGAGGAGGGCGAAGCAGGGATGGTAGTGAAAGGTAAATCCCCATTCTACCATCAGTTAGAAAGTCAACAGGTAACGCTGCTATGCCTGAAGTCTATATTCCTGCGACGGCGGTGTAAGTAGGGCAAATAGTAGGAGAAACCCCGGAAAGAGCTAAAAAGGGTTGCCTCTGGGGAGTGCAGCTGCAGTGGGTGGCGGAGGAGCACTGTTTTCCTTCACAAGGCTTGTAATACAATTTGATTTTAACTTTGCACATGTAGATTAAAAAATAAGTGAACTTACAGAAAAAGGGGTGGGGGAGAGAAAGAAAACTCATAGGCAGGACATGGAAACCTCATCCGCAGACATTGGTTCCCAGGAGGAGCCTGCAGAAATACCCAGGGAGGAATGGTGGGCAGTGTCAGCTCAAATTGCCCTCATGCCGGGTGGCCTCCCCAGCGCACGGTGGGGCCTGCAAGGTCCCTTCCCTAAGAGTCTGTGGCTCTGTATGTTATTCCCTGAGCATCCGTGATTGCTAAGTCCTCCCTCCATGAACTCTACCCCCTGGCTTATCAGAGTTGGAATTTTCTGGCCTGTTAGGGCAGGTTATTGATTCTGGCTGGTCTTCACTTGTTGGAAGAGAAAAGAAAAACAAAGATATTATTGACCAGCTGGCTAGAGAAAAGGCAAAGATGATAATAAAACGAAGAGAAGATATGTACAATTCAGTGGACTGCTATCCTCAGAAAATAGTTTTAACCTGCAGTCCAGTGGTCAGTATCTGTGATAAAGTTCAGTAAGGTAGGCTTGGATGGAGATTTCAAAGCAGGTTCCAGAAGAGGAAAGTTCCAACAGATCAGGATAAGGAAGAAACCCTGTGTTTGCCCCTCTTACTGATGAACAGATTGTCACAGGAAGGTTAGGGGGATGCTTAGGGGATACTTGCTCAAGATAAGGCATGGCGAAGGGAGCCAGGCAGAGGTTACATAAACACGCCAGTCAGGGAGAAGCAAGTGAAAGGCATCGTGAACGACGGCTCTCAGAAGAAACCGATACTCAGGGGGGCAGGGTGCTTGGTGATAATGCTGAACAATTGCGGAGCTTTGTTCGGGAACTTACCCTATTTTGAAGAGTGATTTAGAGAAAACCAACCGAGGTATTAGCGCAGAAGTTAGGTTTTGTGTTGAGTCTGGGGGCGGGGGTGAGTGGCAAGGGGAAAAGGTATAAAAGGCAATCATAGCTTTTTACTTATTTTTTTTCTTTTGAAACTTTAAATTACTTTTATCTTTATTTCGTTTTGTGGATTAACTGGTAGGTTCATAAAAAGTTGCAGAGATGGAGTGGAGAGGTCCCATGTACCTTTTACCCAGCTTTCCTCAATGGTTACATCTTAGGTAACTGTAGTATAATATCAGAGCCTTGAAAAGTCCATTGATACAATGTGTGTATGTAGTTCTATTCCATTTTATCTCATGCCCAGATTCACCAAACCACTGCAAAATCAAGAAGACACGACGTATTCCATCACCACAAAGGTCTCCTTCCTTCTCCCTGTTTACAAACACACTCACCACCCCTCCTCCCCCTACCACCCCTCATCCCCAGCCATCGCAACTATGCTCTCCATATCTATCATTTTGTCATTTTGAAATTATAATATAAAAGGAGTCACACAATATGTGATCTCTTATGATTGGCTTTTTTCCCTCAGCATAATGCCTTTGAGTTTCATTCAAGTCTTTTCACGTATCAACGACTGAACACAACAGCATGTTTATCCAGTCACCTGTTGGAGGAAGGACATTTCGGTTGTTTCCAGGTGTCAGGTATTGCCAACAAAGCTGGTAGGGACAGTGTGCCTAGGTTTTGTGTGGACATAAATTTGCACGTCTCTGGGATAAATTCCCAGGAGTGCAGTTCCTGGGTTGTACAATAAGAGTATGTGAGTTTTATAAGAAGTCCTCATGCTATTTTCCAGAATGGCTGTACCACTTTACATTCCTACCAGCAATGTATAAAAGATTTAAAATCTCCACATTCTTGCCCGGCTGGTGTAGCTCAGTGGATTGAGCGCGGGCTGGGAACCAGAGAGTCCCGGTTCGATTCCCAGTCGGGGCACATGCCTGGGTTGTGGGCCAGGTCCCCAGTGGGGGCCATGTGAGCGGCAACCATACATTGCTCTTTCTCCCTTCCTTCTCCATTCTCTAAAAATAAATAAATAAAATATTAAAAAAAAAAAAATCTCCACATTCTCACCAGCAGTTGGTATTGTTTTATTTCTTTTTCGAAAAATCAGAAACTTCCTGCTGCTTACCCTTTTTTCTTTTCAAATAAAAAATTTCAACATTCTGTATGGGAGGGGGGCATGGTGTGTATACACATGTATGTAGAGGCCTGTCCACTAAGTGTCCAGCCATGTACTATGAAAAATAGGGACATTTATTGAAGAAGATACCAGATACAAGAAACATTTTACATAGGACAGTGACACCTCAGTCCCCATCAAAGTTATGATGTTTTTGAGGAAGTCTGGTTCATTGGCATTGGTTTGAATCAAGTCATTAGCAACTGCAGCACGATGTTCCTTCTGCTCTGGTAGCTGAAGCCATGGAACGAATTTTGCCACAACATGTTTCATGGCAAGATCCTGCGTCAGAATCTCGGACACAGTAGTTTTTGGAGTCCCCAGACCAGGTCCCAGTTCTTGCACGTTTGCACAGATCTTTGTTGACTGCAGCCCGTACACGTTCAACACTCTCAGGTGTCCTGCTTGTTGCGGGCCTTCCAGAACGTGGGTAACTTTCAACAGATTTCCGACCATGTTTGGAGCATTTGTGCCGCACTTTTATTTGTGCTGCACTCATCCCATCATCCCCAAAAGCCTTCTGAATCATCTGAATAGTTTCCGTGGAGGAAGGTTCAAGCTTAACACAAAATTTGATGCAGATTCCTTGCTCTACTCACTCAGTCATTTTGAATGTGACTGTCGCACAGTACACTTGCTCACTCAGTGGTGTCTACCATCCCCACTGACGAGTACGGTAAAGTCATCACTGTTCACACATGCGCATTCCAGTTCACTCTGCTTGGCTACCAGGTTACACCGATGTTGTGTAAACCGGTCTCGTTATATTAACAATGACTGGAATTTTTCCAGACAGACCTAATATATGTATTTAAGGTCAAATCATAATAATTAGATAAACATGTAAAATGTAATTGAAAAATAAAATGTAAATTTCTTTTAAAAAATAAGACAAACATCTATTAGTACACTACCCAGTCTAAAAAACTTAGAGTATTATCCAAACCAATTGTACCCCTCCGCTACCTGAGAGAGTAGCTCCTCTGAGGGAGTAACCACACTCCCAGAAGTGTAAACCACTGTTCCAGGGGGAAAGCTCTGATTTGTAATGCTTGTTCGTTTCTGTGCTGTACATGCTCCCACATGACTCATTTCAAGCTACCAACCTGAAGTGACTGAATGTGGACCTGGGAAGAGGTGTGCAGAATCAGTTCTTGCAAGGCTGTAAGAGCCTGTTCCAGCCCCGCTGATCCTGAGTTTAGTATTTATCTGGCCCAGTGGGAGGCTGAAAAATGGACCCCCTGACATGTCCTAATCCCTGGAGCCTGCACATGTTACTTTATTTGGCAAAGAGTTTGCGGATATGATAAGGTAAAGATCTTGAGATGTGGAGGTTATCTTGGATCATCCAGGTGGACCCCAAATCCAATCACAAGTGTCCTTTATAAAATGGAGGCAGAGAGCAATTTGACCATAGAAGCGGAGAAAGCAGTGTGAGAATAGAGGCAGACTTTGGCGGGGGGCGGGGTGTGTGCAGAGGCCAAGCAACGCTGCAGAAAGCTGGAAGCAGCAAAGGATGGCTTCTTCCCTGGACCCTCGGGGAGGGGCCGGGCACAGCCCTGCGGCACCTCGTGTGAGTTTGTTATAGCAGCTGTAGGAAATGAATACACACACATAGCGTTTCACACATAGAAACGACTAAGATATCTATCTGGTTCATTTAGCTAGATTTTATCTTTTATTTATTAATTCTTTTAATCCTCACCTGAAGATATGCTTATGGATTTTTTTTTCTTTTTTTGAGAGATAGATATCGATTGGTTGCCTTCCGTACACACCCCAGCTAGGGATCTAACCTGCAACCTCTTGGTATATGGGGCGATGTTCCGACAAACAGCCACCCAGCCAGGGCAGCTAGATTTTATCTTTATAAAATTGCTATATTATTATATACAGTATATAGATAATTACTTTTGGGGAGGATGTGGTCTTGGTTGGTGGAATTCCTCACCAGGCTCTGGAGAGAAAGGCGGCAGAATAACTCATAAATAGAGATTGTAGCATATAGATGGGATTATTTTCTTCACTCAGCACTGTCTCTAAGATGTCCATAGCTGCAATTCATTAGTTTCACTGCTGGGCAATATTTCGTTTTGTACTTTTCCATTCTAATTTGGAATTTGTTAGGTATCCTTTATCAGATTAAAGCTGTCTGGGGTTTTTCTTGCCTGAAATGAGTTCACACCCAGGATGACACATTTCCTAGGCTTTCACTTCAAATATTGGGTGAGATAAATATTGTGGAAGATAACAAATTGAAATGAATGTTATAAGATTATGGGATGCCAGATACTCCACCAAGAGTAAATGTGAGTCACCTCACCAATAGGGAGGGACAGCTGGGCAAGATAAACAGGGTATGGTGTGAGCAGGGTCTCTCCTCAGCCACCTGTGCACGTGGTCACCCGTGGTAGAGAGAATGCCTGCTCTGCTGCCCCCTCCCCCCCACCCTCACCCCACTGTTGGGATTGGTGGGGAGCCAGGACCCATCTGGTTAGGGAAGAGGCAGAAGTGACTAGAAGACCAGCCTGAGACACAGTGACTCACTAGTGTGAGAGTGACCCATTAGACGAAAAGCAAGAATAAAATGACCTTAAAAAGATTCGTGGCTTCTAGTTGGACACAAGACTCCTGCTTACCGTGAATCTCCAGCAAGATAAAAGGCATGAATGAATCTGAATGAACCAAGGGTGACTCAGCCTGTGATGAAACAGGTGAGTGTTCCTGAAACATTTCTTCACTCTCCCTGGGAGGGTCTGTCCTGGATGGAGTCTCGCTTGACTGGCAGGTCACAAGCCTGTGAGTCACAATCTCAGCTGTCACTTTTCAGCCACCGTTTCTTTACCCCTCTCCATGTATGTGAGCAATTTCCTCAGTGGCACTTAAAATTACCCCTTTCGTGAAAACCTTAGAATGTATTGATGATTTCAAGGGAACATATTTTGTACCACAGCCCAAGCAACTGAAAAATCCATTTTTCAAATTAATGCTCTCTCAAGTTTCCACCTAGGAATTGCTGAGTCAAAGGACAGGTGCATTTCTTATTTTGATATATTCTTTTTACCTTGGAGCATCTATTCATTCATTCATTCACTCATTCATTCATTCATTCATTCATTCACTCATTTACTTATAATCCTCCCTGAATGATATGCTCATTGATTTTACAGAGAGAAGAAGGGAGGGAAGGAGGAAGGGAGAGGTGGGGAGTAAGAGAAAGAGAGAGAGACATCAATGTGAGAGAGAAACATCAACTGGTTGCCTCCCATTCCTGCCCCAACTCTGCCCCCGCCCAGGGATCAAACCTGCAACCTTTTTGGTGTACGGGATGATGCTCCAACCAACTGAGGCTCCTGGCTTGAGGGCATCATCATACTTTAACACATGAGTCCCTAAGTGTTGGTGGTGAACCGGCACCAGCTATTAGATGGATGGAGTCAGACCAGACCTCGGTTTAGCAACCTCTGCACTTGAGTTCTGGCTAAGGAAGAATTCAGAGCCAAGACTCAGTACAAGCAAAAGTTTGTTTAGAAAGTCACAGAGGTGGAAGAGAGCCATAGAAGAAATGGGCTTAGAAAACAAGTCACAGAGGTAAAAGACAGGGCACTGGGGCTTAGGAGAAAGAGAGATGCAAGAAAAACCCGCCTGGGAAAAGGGGGTGGGGAGAGGCACTGGTGTGCTCCATAGAGAAAGCAGCCCTGGGTCCTCTGTCTTGAGATTATTTATCTGCATGTCTCAGGGGAGGATCCCAATAAAATAGTCATCAGCTTTCAGGTGTGTCTTTTCAGGGTCATGGTCTCTACTGATTGGTCAGTGCCATGGCAGGGAGACATTAGTCAAAGCGGCTGGTCCTGACCAGCATGACCTAATGCCATGCATCACATGGTTTTGCTGCTTTTCTGGGCCTGGAGCTGAATCACAACTGAGGCCTAGATGTGTGTGATGAGGTCAGAGCCTCATGTCCTGGGGGCTTAATGCTTAAGGTCTATTCTCCAGTCCCCTCGTTCGTCCCCCCTCTAAGGGGCTCTAACTCTCATGACTAGCAATATGACTGCTGGTATGAAAGATCAGGGGGTCTAAACCGCATGACTAGTGATATGCTTGGGGAGGCAAGGTTACCGTGGGCGCGAGGTTCTTGTTTTCCCAGCTTTGCCCATTGCTAGGCACCCATGGCCTTCAGTCCCGCTGACCTTCTGTACCTGGCCCATGGTCCTTTCTCTGCTTGTGTTTGCGTACCTGCTGAGCGAGTAAGTACTCTATATGAAGAAACAGTTCTTTACATCTCCAGAGGTAGAGCCACTGACTGGAATGACCTTAGTGACAGGGGACACTGGGCAGGTCAGCTTGGCAGGATCCAGACGAGCCAGCAGCAAACACTTTAGACAACTTCCTGGGCAAAAGCTTCCTTATGGTCATGGGGCTTGGGAGCTGGCTGAACTCATCCCGCACCTTCATCCTTCCTATATATTTATAAGCAATTTTCAACTTAGTGGCATCTAGTCCTCTAGCCTGAAGATAACACATTTTTTCCTTTGCTCTTTTCCACTGCTAGCCCTTTGGCCACTGATTTCTCATATACTATACTCCAGAGGCTGGGTAAGAATCTGGGGAACGATTTGTGAGAAGCAAAGATAACATAAGGTAGTCTTCACTAAACACACTGTCATTCAGGGGCATTATAGAATAGTCTGTGTGCTACACCTTCTATTTATGAGCTGTTCAGCAGCCTTTCTCTCCAGAGCCTGGTGAGGAATTTCACATAGCCAGAGAATGCCAGGACCATATTCAGGTTTCCTGATTCTCCATGCAAAATTTCCTTTCCATTACACCATATCCTATATTCTAGAGTTGAAACTGAAGATACACTTGCCATCGGTGGTTCGGTAGCACATTCAACAAGTCACTTCTCCCTCTTGTTGTCACGAATACGCAGATGATGACTGTAAAGGCCTTGCCAACAGCGAGCTGTCAGCAGTCTTTACTTTCATAATCACAGGCTGAGTCAATAACCTCACTTGCAAGACAATGTCTAATGTCTTTAGTAGCAACACTAAGACTAGCTCTGTCACCAAAAGCTCCCAGCATTTCTAAATCTATTCAAAATCAATGGCTCTCTTTACAAAGCAGAAAGGCAAACACCAAACTATCCAAAATCAATAGAAAAGAATGATAGACAAGGAAATAGGACTGGGTAGCACAAAGGATAAAAAAATAACAAAGCCAAAGGTTATGGAGTGATTGCTTTCTAATTTGTCTTTATAAAAAGGAAAAGAGTCCAATGAAAAATTGGCAAGTTGCAGAGTGAAAATGTCAGAAACGTTTTCTATTCCAAGGCTTTGCCACACACTGTCTTGCACAATGTCAGAGGAAGTGAGGTTGAAATGGAGAATATTTTCACAAGTCTGAGCCAGCCAGGAAGCCAGGGGAAAATACTCTTAAATTTAGGAAAATTACAGGCCTGCTATTTGACATTAGTTGGAGAAAAACATCAAACCTCAGAACTTATTCTGAGAACTTGAACAAGAGAAATAATTCAAGCCCTGCATTTGGTCCAGGGGAGGGTGTATCCCTCTAGGAAGCACTACTGGGGGAGGTCTTTAGGGCAGCTCCTGCCAAAGGAGGGGTGGATAAAAGGGGCTCACATTTCAGTAAAGCATCTTCTAAATGTGCACAGGGAATGTGAGCATAGAGAACCTGACTCAGGACTGGGGCCCGGGAAGAATAGATGAGCTAGGTTGGAGAGGCAGATCTCTTTGTTAGGTATGAGCCCAGCATCATGATTAAATGAAAAATAAACTTGCTTACTATTTTGTAAAAGAAGAGTGATGAGGGCATGAGCCTTGTTGGATAATAAAACATGTTATCAAAATATAATAAGCAAAACTGTATGGTATTGACCCAAGAATAGTTATAAAGTTCAATGAAACAGACCTGAAGGTCCATAAATAGACCCAAATTTAGCATAGGTAGAGTCAGTTCGTGTTTCAAATCAGCAGAGAAAAATTGCTTATTTTAGAAATGATATTGGGTTACCTGGTTAGTCATCCAAACAAAGATAAAGTAAAATTATAAGTAATTAAAAGACTTAAAAGAACTATGTAATTACTAGAATAAATGTAATAAGAGGGGTTTTTTTTGTTTTGTTTTGTTTTTTAATTTGGGGGGATAGCTGGCCCAAGGATAATACAAGTCTCTGAAACCATAAAAGAGAAGATTGGCAAACTAGATCTACAGGAAAAGAAAACACTTCTGCATGGCCACCTGTGTGCCAGCAAAGGGGAAAGGACAAACTGGGGGCAAATGGCATTTACCCTGTTTAAGTTACAGACAAAAGAGTAAAATGCTTTAATATATAAAAGCTCCCACAAATCATTAAAAGACTGATAACCCATGCTCACCCATTCATAGTATAAGAAAGGCAAATTGAAACTATAATAAAACGCTATGCTCACTTACTCAGTTGGCAAAGGTGAGAGCGTTTGGTAGGGCCCTGGAGAAACAGGGACTCTCCCGTTGGTGGGTGGTGTAGATTTTTTCAGTTCTCTGGAAGGCAGTTTGGCAAACACCTGTCCAAACTATAATTGCATAAATCCCTAGATCCAGAAATTTCACTCTTAGGAATGTACTGTGGGGCTATCCCTGCACATGTGTGAAATAAAGCATGTAAGGATGTTCTTTATAATTTAGAATAGGAAAGACTGAAAACCTAAATGCCTGTCAGCGGGGAGCTGGTTAAAGAAATCTCTTTACATTCAGTCAATGGAAAACAATGTAGGTATTAAAAACACAAGACGGCTCTATGCACACTACTTAGTATCGGTGTCTAAGATGTATTTTAAGTGAAAAAAGCCAAGGTACACAGTGGTATTTGTAGACTACATACACATACACACTTGTAATTCTGTATTTTATTTTGTAAAGTACATGGAGATTAGTGGGACTTACTCTTCACTCCCCACCTTTTTGTAACTTTGATTTTTGTCCCAGGAACATGACTGTTCAAAACTCTATAAAGTAGTTTTGAGCTCAAACTGTTTTGAATGACATGAGACTTGAATATCATGACCATGCATGGGAGGAGGATACATCAGGGTGGTTAGCTTTTCCCAGAATAAATGTATACACGTGAGCAGAGATCATCGAAATATCAAATAGTTGTTTTTCTATTCAGAAGATGACCGTATGACTTTGTTAGTTGGACTAGAAAAATAAACAGGAAAAATAAAGGTTTTTAAATGAGATACAGTATATTACAGTTGTGAAAAGACTACCTGTGGAAACTGAAATCCTATAGGCCATGAGTAATATATAAGAATGAATATGAAGATGTGTATTTGAAGATTAAAAAAAAAAAACAATCCCAGACCCTTAGTAACTAAATGAGCAAAGAACTGAATGGAAAAAAAAAAAAATCACAAGCAGAATAATAGTTTTAAAACAGGAGAAAAGGATTTCAACCTCATTAAAAATAAAAATTCAAAATTACCACAAAAGGACATACTTATCGAAATATTTAAGAACATAGAGAGTGTATAATAGTCGATCTTAACAGGAGTGGGACAAGGCAAACGTCGTTTTGCATGGCATTCTTCCATTGGCTTTTGCTCCTTCCCGGTTTTATTCCCCTGGTTTCCCACTCCTGTTCCTTGGGTCGCTCCAAAGAAACCAGCTGACCCAAACCTTTGTCTCAGATTCTGCTTTTAAGAGAATCAAGGCTGAGCAAGTTAGCAGCAGCAGTCCTAAAAAGCGGCTCTCGGGATGTGATTTGCAAGTGTGGTGGGGATAACCCTGGGCATGCGCAGAATCACGGTTATTAAGCCTCTCCCTGCAGAGGTGGAGGTAGGAGGTGTTGTGTTGGAATGGAAGTGGGGGTAATGGAAGTTACAAAGATTGGGGAACCGGTTCGATTTTAACTCTCTGGAAGTGTTGAAAAGCAAATGATTCCGGTTAGCTAATTATTAGCAGAAGGTATAATGTGGGGGCCAGAAGGCCTCTGGTAGTTGCAGGGTGGAATGTACTCAAAATTGGCCCCAGGGCTGTAAAGGAAATGAATCCACAGCTTCCACAGATCTCTTCTGTCACAGTCAGAGGACAAAATAGGGTAAAGCCCTGAAACACGGTTTGGGGATATGTGGCTGATGAGCCTGAGAAGCAGGAACCCTTGGGCTCCTCTGAACCGGCCCCCCGCTAGACAGCGGGCCCCCCTGGCCTGGAGACTCAGCTAAAGCGCCACTGATGTCTGCATTCCTCAGGATCACCCTGCCTCCCTGTTGTGCCCAGACCATAGCAAAGATGAGGTCTCCTCCAGAATTAGAGCTCATACACTCCAGAGACATCGTGGGACTGGGTTAATATGCACCGGTAGGAACCAAGGATCACATGAGCATGTGGATCTTAGAGGAATTAGGTAGGGGAGAGATGGGTTGTTGGCAAGCGCAGAACATGAAGCTGGATGGGGAAGAATTTATTGATGGAGGAACCCTCTCCCATACTTTGCCCATCAGAAACAGAACACCCAGGACCCGTCCTAATAATATACTGCTGAGGTAGTTCCTTGAAGACCAAACAAGAGCCACAGGAAATGAGGTGGAAACGCTAGAATTGCCTTTTTATAGTGTTAGTGAAGGATCGGAAAGCTCACGTATGTGGAGACATTAGAAGAGACTTATCATGCAAGACCACGGGAGCTATCAGCATACAGTATTCCTCAGGAAGGCAGAGGGAATGTTCCTTCACTAAGGCAATAAGGGGTACAGGTGAAGGAGACACTGGCACAGAGAACTTTGATGGTGGCTCTCTTTGGTAGGGACCAAGGACAGGAGATACTGTCATGGGAATGGGCTCCCTGGTATCAATGGAAATGATAGAATTCTGAAATGACAGAGGCTAGATGGTGGCAGTTAATCCTCACAGTGAAGAAGGACAGAATTACCATAACGGGCAGCAAGGCCAGGGCAGCAGCCGCGGTGCTTTGCCCAAGGGGGTGGGGGTGGGGGAATCGACGGCAATGGCGAATGGAGCACGATGCGTGGACCGCCTGCTGGCACTCGTCAGGAATCATGAGGAGTCTGAGATTTTTGCCCTAATTGCAAACTTACAAGTTAGTTTCCATAGTTTAATGGATGTTGGCAGGGAACATAAGACTCCTGGTTTAGAGACAAAGAATATTGCTACTCACAGCGCAGCAAGCAGCATGAGCTCCATATATCTGCCTTGCCCCCACCTCCCCACCTTTGCCCCAAGTCCCACAGGACCAATGCTGAGGGACATAGGGAATGTGCACACACTGTGGCTTTGCATCGTGATTGATAAACCACCAGCCTGGGGGAACTTGAATATTTTATAATGAGCAGTAAGGAAGTCTGCCTGATTTTCACTCTGGAGGAAGACATCTGCCCTTTACCCTCTGCCCCTCAGGAGGCTACTCTGTCTGTCTTCCAAGGCTATTTGCTGCACAAACATACTTGAAAATATAATTAGGAACAAATGACACCTAGTGCCTCTACTCACAAGCCGTGAAGAAACAGGAGAGACCCATGCAGAATTATACCCCAATACTTGCCTAAAAAATAAATAAATAAAAACAAAGAAAAACAACTTTGTGGTAAACACTTTTTGTAACAAACAATCCAACAAAGAGATCTTCCTCTAGGTCAGTCATGGGGACAAAGACTTGATTTCACTGGCTGTGACCCATCACTACTGGGGCTGCCACCGTGGGAGGCCGCTTCCCTGAGCTCCACACCAGTGGGGACCAGGATAAGGGTGGTACTTGCAACACTCCCTGCAGCCACCGTCCTTTGCCGTGTGACTCTATAGTTCCTCTCACCGAAGAGACTGCCTGTTTCCCACTCCTTGAAGCCGGGCTTGGCTATGTGACTTACTTCGGAGAACAGGGCATTAGTTAGTAACATCTCACAAACAGGATCAAATAGCTTTTGTGATTCCACTCCCCCGGCCCTCCCCCCCCCCTTATGTTCCTCCACCAACCGTGAGAACACGCCTGGGCTAGACTGCTGAAGGGTTTGCTGTTTCTGGCCATAGGGCCAACGCCTCCTCCAGTTCTTCTTGACCCAGAAACTCGACACCCTGGGGGCAAGCCCTGTAGCAGGGGGCCTGCTGGGTGTGGCCTGGCCCCTCTCAAGGACTCTTGTTGAGATTTTGCATCATAAAGCAGCTTCCAGTGATTAATTCCGCTTTAAACACCACACCCCCAAAATGGGGAAGAGATCCCCTGCTACAGAGAGAGAGGTTTGATACAGGGTAGGGCTTAGAAACTCAGGGAGGGCAGAAATCTTTGAGCCCCTGCAAAACTGCTCAGATCTGTGACTGATGTCACACATTATGGCCCCCTCTAGACTCTGTGGACCCTGACGGGGTTTGGGAATGTTCAGATTTCCTGTAAATACTATTTGTATGGACAAGAGATAAGACAACCCTCTGTCTGGTAGCCATGATTATGGGAACTCAGTTCTTGGTTTTTATCCATTCAGCCTGGACCTAGAAGAGGGTGCCTTTTCCTCTTTTAGCACCAAGACCCCTGCAGGCTCACAGCAGCCCTGCCAGGCCCTGGACATTGGTGCAGACCGCTCCACTGGCAGCACCGCATGTAACCCCAGCTCTAGCTGGCTGCTTTCTCAGTTTCTAGCAGAGCTGTGGGCAGCTAAGCAGACACGTGCTTTTAAATCTCCATGGCAGCTCCTCTCAGGGCCCACTCGGAGCCCTTTGGCAAAGTTCAGGAGCTGCCCGCACACCGAGAGTTCGAGAGTTCGGCGGGGCCCAGCCCTGTGTATAAACAGGAAATCTTAAGATTTCAGGAGGCAACTTCTTTAAGCAGTAAAGGCTCTTAACAAGCTCTGCAGTAAAAGACACTGAACCAGAAAAGTAAACTTTTACAAATGGGAGGCTGCATTCGTGGAGTCGACCAGTCATTAGTACTAACCCTCTAGCTTTAATGATTTGCATAGTTGACCTGGAAAGGAAAAATAAAAGGCCTTCCACAGAGGCGCAGAGCCCTGGGACTCAGGGAAGCGGAGCCCACAGGTAGTAAATGCCAAGTAACTATTGAAGGGAATGAAAAAGAAAAGAAAGACTTGCTCTAGAATTCCAGGAGGAGTTGCAGGAAACTAAAATTTGGAAGGAAGAGTTCACCCACACACAAAAGAGAGAGAATACAAAACAAACGAAAAATAAGTTCACCTCATACGGGGGAATGATGTGCATGCAGACCAGGAAGGCCACACGGGTATTGTTAGTAGGTGATTTCCCAGCGCCAACACCCAACAAACAGCTGCAGGAAGAAAGATAAACAGGATGCTGGAGTGAACTGGAAGATGATATAATATTACAGGAAGTGCTGTTATTCCTATGTAAGGTTTACATTAAAATCTCATTTAGGTTCATGGCTTTACTATCTTGAAAAGAGCTGATACATTTTCAGCCTTTTTCCCATGTAGAGAATTTATGAAACGTCCCTTTTAAAAAGGAACACCTGTCACATTTGAAAATGTACACCACACACACACACACACACAAGTACCATTATGATTTGAAAATATGGAGTCGCATTCTCTCCCAAGCCAGATTTTCTGTTTGGTGATAAATTAGAAACTTAGAGAAGAATATTCATTTCTTTAGATCACAATAATAACGGCCACAGTAATAACAGGGGTTATTCTTATTTTCTCGTGTGTTGTAGCGAGAGAGAGGGTTAGGCCCCCCTCAAAACGGAGAGGAGTTTTTATGTGGCATTTACTATATGCTAAGCAGTATTCCCTATGTTTTTCTGTACATCAACTTTTTTTAATTTTAATTTTTAAGTATATTTTATTGAATATTCTATTACAGTTCTGTCAGTATTTTCCCCTTTTGCCATACTCTGCCTGATACCCCTCTTCCCTCCAGCAATCCTCCCCTACTTAGTTCATGTCCACGGGTCATGCATACAAGTCCTTTGGCTTCTCCATTTCTATACTATTCTTAACATCCCCCTGTCTATTTTGTTCCTACCAATTATGCTTCTTAGTCCCTGTACCTTTTCCCCATTCTCCCCCTTCCCTCTCCCAGCTGATAACCCTACAAATGATCTCCATACCTATGATTCTGTTCCTGTTCTGCTTGTTTGCTTAGTTTTTTTTTTTTTTTTTAAGATTCAGGTGTTGATAGTTGTGAATTTGTTGCTTTTTAATGTCCATGGTTTTGATCTTCTTTTTCTTAAATAAGTTCCATTAACATTTCCTGTAAAAATAGCTTGGTGATGGTGAACTCCTATAGCTTTACTTTGCCTGGGAAGCACTTTATCTGCCCTTCCATTCTAAATGATAGCTTTGCTGGATAGAGTTATCTAGGTTGTAAATCCTTGCTTTTCACCACTTTGAATACTTCTTGCCAGTCCCTTCTTGCCTGCAAAGTTTCTTTTGAGAAATCAGCTGACAGTCTTATGGGAACTCCATTGCAGGTAAGTCTCTGCTTTTCTCTTGCCGCTTTTAAGATTCTCTCTTTATCTTTAACCTTTGGCATTTTAATTATGATGTGTCTTGGTGTGTTCCTCTTTGGGTGCAACTTGTTTGGGACTTTCTGTGCTTCCCGGACTTATGTGTCTATTTCCTTCACCAAATTAGGGAAATTTTCTTCAATTACTTTTTCAGATAAATTTTTGATTTCTTGCTCTTCCTCTTCTCCTTCTGGCACCCCTATGATTGGGATGTTGGCATGTTTGGAGATGTCCCAGAAGCTCCTAAGCCTATTCTTTTTTTTTTTTGAGTTCTTATTTCTTCTTTTTGTTCTGGTTAAATGTTTATCTCTTCCTTATGTTCCAAAATGTTGGTTTGAATCCCGGCTTCCTTCCCTTCTCTGTTGGTTTCCTGTGGATTTTTCTTTATTTCACTTAGTGTAACCTTCATTTCTTCCTTTTTTTGGGGGGGGGCTGTACTCAAGGAGTTTTGTGAGCATCCTGATATTCAGTGTTTTGAACTCTGCCTCTGATAGGTTGGCTATCTCCATTTTGCTTAGTTCTTTCTCTGGGGTTTTGTTCTGTTCTTTCATTTGGGTCATATTTCTTTTTTTTTTTTTTAATGCTTGGTGAATTTTTTTTTAAGATTTTATTTATTTATTTTTTTAGAGAGAGGGGAAGGGAGGGAGAAAGAGAGGGAAAGAAAGCAATGTATGGTTGCCTCTCACATGACCCCCACTGGGGACCTGGCCTGCAACCCAGGCATGTGCCCTGACTGGGAATCAAACTGGGACCCTTTGGTTCCCGGCCTGCGCTCAATCCACTGAGCTATACCAGCCAGGGCTGGGTCATATTTCTTTGTCTCCTCAATTTAGCAGCCTCCCTATGTTTGTTTCTGTGTATTAGGTAGAGCTGCTTTTATTCCCTGTCTTAGTAGCGTGGCCTATGTAGAAAAGGAACTTATAAATTATGTGGGGCGGAGCCTTATGTAATTGCCAGCATGGGGCAACCCACTTCACCACTTTGTGGCTGTGTGGGGAGGGCTCAGAGAGGGGATAATGCTGCTGCCTGGCTTCTGGTGGTTTGCTGGCCCCCTTTCCAGTCACGTTACATACTGTGTGTGACTGGCACCCTTTCAGCTGCTTCCCTGGTGAATCCCAGAGTGGGGGAGTTTGCTTGCATTCTAAGACTGTGTTGACCCATTAAGCAGAGGAAATCCAGAAATTTCTTCTGCCACCCAACCCCCACTGGTTTTTACAGCCAGAGTTAGTGGGGATCTATCTTCCTGGTGCTGGAACCCTGGGCTGTGTGGTCTGACCTGGGGCTGGGATCACTCACTCCCGAAGTATCTATTATGCTGGTGCCACTGCTGCTGCCCCTGCCACTTCTACCTTTCCTTTCGTCTCCACGACTCCACCCCTCCTATTCATCTGGATGAATGTGTCTTCTTTAAATCCTTGGTTGTTGGACTTCCATACAGCTCTATTTTCTGATGATTCTGCATGTTATTAGCTTTGAGATCTGGTTGTAATTCTCTCTACAGTTGCACAAGGAGGCAAAGTGTATCTACATATGCCTCCATCTTGACTGGAAGTCTATATATGCACTCTTTTAATCCTGACATCAATTGTATGTGGTAACTATGGTCAGTCTTTCTTTACAGATTTGGGAAAATAAAGCCCAGAGAGATTAAGTGATTCATTCAAGATCACACAACTACAAAGTAGTGAAGCTTGGATTTGAACCTAGGTTGTCTGGTTCCAGAGTCTGAGCTTTTGAACACTAAGTTATGCCTTTAGCAAGAACACCACTGAAACACACAGAAGAACTTGTGTCTAACAGTAGAGTTTGACTTTAAATGCATGTTTGGGTGAACTATCAGATTACAAGCTAGGCTGCAACACAGGGTTCATTTAAAGTTAATTTTAGAGCATTCCAAACACTCTATCAAAAAGCCTAAAGAGTCTACTTTCCCAAGTTTTGTTTTCTTTAAAATTATCTTTCTTCTGAATGAGAGCATCCCCAGTGTAGGTATACCTCCTTCTGGGAACAAGAGAGTCACGTCTATGTGTCATTTAAATCAGTAATTTCTGTAGCAACTGTGAAGGAGCTAGCATTATAGAAGACTAAATAAGAGTTTGGGGAAGGAAAAACTGGACCATAAAAATCCCAAGTCTTGGGCAATAATTTTAATTCTTTTAATCCTCCCCTCTCATCTGTGGTTTTAAATATTTATTTCAGTTACATTAAAGAACACTTTCCAGATCAAAGCCTGTCAATGAACTGCCAATGAGTCCAGTTTACTTCTCAGCTCACTTTGTTGAACTCCCCCGTGCCTCTGGTCTCCATGGAGATGATCCCACCGGAGGGCCCATCTGGAAACATGAATCTCGAGGGAGCCAGTCTTAAAACCAGTTTAGTGTGAACATTTTCAGCCCATAACCTTAACGCCATTAATGAAATTGAAAACAGCATGTTTGTATGATTTTCATCATGTTAGAAAGGAACAAAATCTGATCACCACCCAACTAACGGGGTTAAGGAAAGATGGAATTCATAGTTTTGAAAACATTAAGTTGCTTACTGGAACTCTCATCCCATGTGTTAAGTAATCAGTGGTCACGAAATGTAATTCAGAGGTACTATTTCCCCAAGTCCTGTAACTCCAACCCATGTTGTGTAGATAGTACTCCCGATGTGTGTGAATGTCTTTGATCAGTTTATAAGACTCTTAAACATCTGAAAAGCAATTTGAGTTGAATGTGATTGTGTGTTAAGAAGCAGTGCTTAACTGCTCTAGAAATTTCGCCCTAATGCCCTAGTCTCTAGCCTTCTCTGAGAGACTCTTCGCAATCCTTTGTGGAAAATGAATTCCAATTACTTTTGTTTTTTCAAACTATACATATGCTACTGAAAATTTGCTGTTGTTTGTTTAAAGAAAGTCATGAAGGCATTTTAAAGGGTCTTTATGGGCCCGGTGCCAGGTACTTTCTTTCACACATGTGGGGGGAGAGAGGGCTAATACCAGTAGATAACAGATAACATGGAGCAATTCTAGAATGCATCTTTGCTAATATTAACCACATTTTCTATAATGCATATGGCTAATACTAACCACTAATATTAACAGAATGTAATCTACTTAGAAACTAATGGACCTTTGTTGTACAGTGAAAGGAGCAGGTAATTCAATCACTGTATAAAGTCAGTTTCTGAATTATTTTTTAAAAGTTCACTCTATTAATAAGTTTTATACAGTCACTGTAGAAAATATTAAAAATACAAAAAAGTATAAAGTATTAAAACCATTAATAATATCAACTCCCAGAAAGAAAAAAATCAACATTTTGCCTCACTCCTTTTCTATTCATAGACACACAGGAGTATTTTTTACCTGCTTTGGGACCCAGAGCTATGATCAGGTCTGCCCCTTTCTTGAGTGATCAAGGCCTGGTGGCTGGGTCAGGCTGATCACCTTAGTCTTACTCTCTCTGGATGAATTAATTCCTAATAGAATCTTCACAGTATCATTCAGACAGACTTCTGGTGGACACACACACACCAGCAATTTCTGGAGGGGCTCAGGCATTTCTGCACTTTAGTATGGACTCAATCTTGGCCACCTTCCATACCCTTTCCCTATATTCAGTGTGAAGAGTTACAGCAACATGGCCGCTGCCCTCCGACTTTGGCAGGACAATCACGGAGAAGAAGCACAACGGCTCCAGTAGTTCTAGGGCACAAGGATAGGATGGATAGGGAGAACAGTTTTTTTTCATTTTAATCCTCACCTGAGAATATGTTTAATGATCTTAGAGAGAGAAGAAGGAGGGGAGGGGGGAAGGGAGAGAGAGAGAGAAATCAATGTGAGAGAAAAACATCGATTGGTTGCCTCCTGTACACGCCTTGACCAGGGGCTGAACCCACAGCCTTTTGGTGCACGGGATGATGCTCCAACTCACTGAGCCACCTGGCCAGGGAAGGAAGAACAGTCTTATTTGAGAGGTGAATTTTCTGCCATTGGCCACATTCACTTGTAGTGGGATGGAAGGTAGATGACAGTGTTCTTGTCATAAGGTTCTATGACTCTGTATCTCTCTCCAGATTTAATCTTTTCTCTGTATTGTAGGATTTAGGGGTGTTCTGAACTTCTACCTCCATGTCAACATCTTGATCACAGTTATAGCCACAGGGCTCAGAACAGTGTCTGGCACATAGTAGGTGCTCAGTAAATGTTTGTTGGAATGAATGACTGAATAAATGAATGGAGTCAATGAACCTGACAGCTGTGGTTGCTCTTTTCCTGCTGCTTCTGGAGACTATGGACAAGCAAACAGTTTGGAATTCGAACAGATTTTGTGGGAAGTGATAGAGAACTTTTGGCTTCTTAGCTCACAGAATTATCCACTTTCTGTTGTTTCTTGGGAGGACCCTTGGTCTTTGCTTTCACACGGAGGTCTGTAGAATGGACTGGGAGACGGCCAATTTGGGCTTTTTCATCTACCAAACAAAACAAACCCAAACGTTTGACTTGATGGCTGGAATCCCCAAGTGGATGATCTCACTCAATCCTTTCAACAATGGAATGAGACCACTGGCCTCCAGCAGGCTTGCTCTTGGTGGGGGGTGAGGGAGCGGTGCGGGGTTGGGATGGAGAGATAACAAATGTTAAAGGAGGAAAAAGAAAATCCCTTTAAACCATCAAACACCCTTTTCAGGGATCAAAGGCCACACACAACCCTAACAATACAGAGGTCTAAAATCAGGTATAAGAAAACTATACTTAAAAAAAAAAAACTTCCTTACCAAATGACATTGTAGGAGTTCATAATATTAATATTTTCAGGCCTGCTTGAATGAATACAAAGAGAAGTTCCATAGGCAGAGACCAAAGCACATGCAGATTTGAAGCGATAGCTTTAGATGCACACTTGCATTACTCCTGTGCCTGAGCCCTGGAGGAGACACCACGGGCGAGGAGTGAATGTCCGGTTTCTGCTTTGTCACGTACCAGTGTCTGTGCCTGGGAATCTCCCCAGGGCTGAGGTCGGCTATAGTTTCAGTTTGAAAGAGTGGTAAGAAATGGCAGTGTTTCTCAGACAGGTGGCCTCAGAGGTGAGCCAGGTAACCGGAAATACCTTTCCCCACCCTACACAAGAATGCCAAACATCGACCGTGTTCCCCTGCTTTGTTCACACCAGTGTAGCTTATGGAAATTGGACAACATGAGTGAGAACATTCTCAGGGTTTTTAGGGGACACATTTTATCTCAAGGCATCACCTCTGTAAAATCTATTTAGGTGAGACATTGTTGGGCATTTACTGAGGACAAGTACAAACTTCTTTCTGTGCGCAGCTGGAAGGAGGCCACATGCCCTGTCCCCTTCCGGCACTGCAGGTTACCAGGGTGTACGCTTCGGCTGCAGACCAGTCTGGCCACAGGTGAGTTCAACCAGGCATACGCACATCTCACCAGCTATAGATCTACAGAGATAGCACTTTCTAGACTAAAATGTCAATCACTAGTGTTCACTGACTAGAAAAATAATGCAGTTATACTCATCAGCAACATATCCAGGAGCCGGAGGGCATGTAACAGGGCAGTGAATTTGAATCTGGTTAGGGTTAAAGCCCACAGCGGTCCAGGCAGGAGGAACATAAAGTGCAGGACTGTAGCCAACGGCTATCAGGGCCTTCTGCTATCAGCCAAGAAGGAGCCTGAGGCTCCAGTACTCTTCCCAGACTCCTTTTCTGGCCCCTAGAGCTAACCAGCCTTCAGTCCTGCATCCTCCTCTGAACTGGACCCATCCCAACCAGACTGTGCCTACCAACCTCTTATTTCCCCCTCTCGTGATTTTTCCAAGCTAAGGGGCTAAATGAAAAGGCAGAACAGTTTTTATTATGATTTTTCTGAGGCTGCTAAGCTCAACAACTCCCTTCGTGTCGTTCTGTTCTGTGGAAGCTTACCTCTTGTCCGTTTCAACAAGGCTGCGGTACACGAAGTCCCACCCCCAGTCCTGGGCTCTTGCTTATCCTTGACTAACCACTTCTCTCCATCCCCTCCCAGAAAGCTCACTGCACAGATTCATGAGAAATCATTCTTTCACTGAAGATTTGCTGGGCTGAGGGGTGGGAATGGGGTAGGGGTGGGGTATGGAGTTAGGGGTTACATCACCCCCACACAGAATTTCACATAGAAAATTCCCCTGGACTCGTCTCTTTCCCCCCAATCTTTCCCTTTGTACCCTTCCCCCAAACCCCATCTGTATCAGCCCCCAAACCTTCTCCCTCACCCCAAACTCCCCACCCCGACCCTCCTACCCTTTCGTTCGTGCAAAGTCATTTAGCTCCTGAGCCTTCAGAGGTGTGATGACTTGGAGTCCACAAATCAGAGCTCCTCTGGCTGGCAAGAGCCTTGCTGGTGGAGAAATTTTAAATATCTGATTATTTTTCTGTTTCCTTTTTTTTTCCTACACAAACTCATCCAAACAACTGTCATATCACCTCCCTCGAGGGGCCCTTGCCAGCCCACGTTTTCTATGGTGGCAGCTTCTGTTTGTGCCACACAGATTTCTGGAATGAGCTCAAGTCCATAAATAGACAATCACTGATCCAAGTTAACACAGCCCCTCAGTTCTGAGTCAAAGCTCTTTGTAACCCACCCTTCACTCCCACAGGGCCAGCTTCATGGCTGTGCAGCCTCTGTGGTGGCACAGGGCATGGTTTAATGCTCTGCTATCATCGACCGGAAATTCTTAATAAGTTTGAACTAGGAACCTCACATTATCATTCACTCCAGGTCCTGAAAATTATGTAGCCAATTCTGCCTATACGTGACCCTCATGGAAAATCTCTCTTCTTTCAAAGCAGCTGCTCCACACTTCCCCACAAGCCTTAATCTCTAGGACAATCAGCCTTGCCCAACCCAGCCCCTGCTCACTGCAGGGTGCTGGGCCTGGAAAGGGCAGCTCTGCAGATGGAGGTGGTGGGGTCCTTCCTCTGCTCTAATGAAGCCACAGAACCTGGGGTCTGTGGGAAGGCCCCCGGGGGAGAAGAGCCCCTGCACAATTGCCCCCCAGCCCCGCCCCACAAAGAGCCAATTCCAGGGATTCCATCAGTACAGAGAATTCCTTCGTGGAAAACCCTGGCCAACTGCTTTATAAATAAGAATATTCCTGAGAGGGTCAACACCCCACAGTACTGGTCCCTACCTACCATGCTGTGGGCAAGTTTGTGAGCTGTTGTTAGGTGATCACCGGTGGGGGTTTGGCACCGGGAAGCTTTTGAAGAGGATGCTTTTGGAAATTGGAGGAGGGTGAATCACAAAGGAGAGATCTGAGGTGGTGCTGTGGGGCTCAGGACAGAAAGGAGACTGTGGGCAGGGAGGGGCTGCTGAAGTATTTCTTCTAGTTCACGGTTTTGTTGGACTTGAACAGAAGCTCTTCCGCTCAGCCTCTCTTGATGGGCAAAGGGGTTTGTATTAGTTTCCTGGGGCTACCATATATATATTTGCCAATAACAGACTACTGCAGCCTGGGTGGCTTAAAACAACAGAAACTTATATGATTCTATGCACCAAAATCTGAAATCAAGGTGTCAACAGGTTGGTTCCTTCTGGAGGCTCAGGAAGAGAGTCCGTTCCATGCCTGTTTCCAAGCCTTTGGTCTCTGCTGGGCCATCTGTAGCATTCCTGGGATTGTAAACACATCACCCCAATCTCTGTTCTGTCTCCACTCCGTCTCCTCCTGTGTCTCTGTGTATCCAGCCCCCTCCCCTTTCTCTGATAAGCACACCAGTCACTGGATGTGGGGCCCCCTCTACATGCAGAGTGGTCTCATCTCGAGAACCTGAAATACATCAGTAAAGACGCTATTTTCCAGAAGTCAAAAACTGAATTATGTACTTCACAATTGCTAAGGGACTAGATCTTAAGTGTTCTCACCACAAAAAAATGATAATTTTGTGATGTGATAGAAGTATTAGCTAAAGTTATGATAGTAATCATATTGCAGTGCATCAATGTATCAAATCAACACATTGGACAAATTAAACATATAATAATATAGGTAAATTATTGTACAAATTAAACTTATACAATATTATATGTAAATTATATCTCAATTAAAAAATAACTTTTTAGCCCTGGCTGGTGTAGCTCAGTGGATTGAGCGTGGGCTGGGAACCAAAGGGTCCCGGTTCGATTCCCAGTCAGGGCACATGCCTGGGTTGCAGGCCAGGTCTCCAGCGAGGGCCATGTGAGAGGCAACCATACATTGCTGTTTCTTTCCCTCTCTTTCTCCCTCCCTTCCCCTCTCTCTAAAAATAAATAAATAAAATCTTTAAAAAAAATAACTTTTTAAAAGACCCTATTTCTAAATGAGGTCACATTCACAGGTACAGGGGTGAGGACTTGGGCATATCTGTTTGGAGACACAGCTCAATACTGGGTTCTCCCATTTTCCTTTTCTGTTGGCTTTTTATTCAGGCTTTACTTGCACTTTTGAGCTTTGGTTTTTTCCTTGATAAAAATCATGAAACCCTGAGACCCATTATTAAATAATAATAGCAAAAGCTCTGCAAATCCAAGGCATTTGGCAAGTACGTACCTCAGGAGACCCTGCAGGATCCCCCCGTGTCCCAGGAGATGGGAAAGGAACAATAGCAAAATGCCTTTGATGCCTTCAGTAGAAGAATTTCAATAAGAGCCAAGTCCTATGCTTTTAATATTGTTGTACATTAGTCAGAACATAGAAATGTGTGTGTTTACAATCCTCACACTGAAATGGAAAAGTAACAAAAATGCGGTTCTAGGAGATTTTCATTAGATGCACTGGTTTGTTGAAAAATATGGAAAAGCCTAGCACAATATTTGTGAGTAAAACCTCTAATAACTAAATCCTATTCACCACTCCCTCACCATGCTTTTAGGAAAAATTTGTTTTTCAGCAAATTATACCCAAACAGTACCACAAAAGAACGATCAGAAATTATGCACTATTCCTAATCACTAATGAAAGAGTCAATTACTCTGAGATATTTGGCATACTAAAATGATTACAGGAAAGTGATCTTATTAAAAAGTTAGGGTTTTTCACCCCCCCCCACCCCCACTAATCTTCACCCCTTTGGGTCATTTCTGTTTAAGTATCATCATAGTTTGGATCAAGGCTACAGAAAAGTCAGCAGATTTGAGATGGAAATTCACTCCTCTGAGTGCCAGTCTGCTTTCTCAGAGGCAGGGCTATCTCCTATTTCCTTCTTTTATCTGCAGAAAATCCCCCAAACCCCAGTGAAGCCAACTCTACCTGATCACATTTCATGGCTGGTAATATTACCATGGAATTAACTTAAAAAAATTGTTTTCATGGAAAAAAACCTAAAAACAATATCCTAATAAATTATGAGAATGACAGGAGAAGTAGCCCTACCAGGTACTGAAATACACCACACAGCCAGAACACGCAATGCAGTGTGGGACTAGCACATGAATGCTCCATGTGAATGCGTGGGTCAGAGGACATATAGACCTCAGAAATTTGAGAAGCTAGAGGTGATATTTCAAGTCAACTAGACAGTCACTGGAAAAAAAAAAGTCATTTGAATCTATATCTCATATCTTAAAGTAAATATACTAAATGAATCAAAGGTAAAAAAGTAAGAATAAAACAAGGCAAACACATGCACACAGTGGAAGAAAAATTTACAATTTTAGGGTGAGAAAGGCTTTTTCAAGTATGACCAAAAGAAGAAATCCAGAAGACTAAAAGAAAAGAGACATCGTTACAAAATGATTTTTCCTACGAAAAATCCATGATAAGCAGTCAAAAGGTTAACAATAAACTGAAAGAAAATGTTCATAACTTACATCACAGACAAAAGACTAATTTGCTTTCTCTTTGTCCCTCGTCTCCACACACATTGATCTAACTGATAGAAAAATGGGCAAAGGCTATATGGGCAGTTAGCCAAGGAGGAAGTGAATACTCAATAGATATTTGCCTCACTCATAGTAAGAGAAATGCAAATTTAAAAGTACAATTCAGGACTTCCGGTCAAGATGGTGGCATAAGTAAACATGGCTGGCCTCCTTGTACAACCACATCAAAATTACAACTAAAATATAGAACAAGTATCAGAAATCAAGTTGAATGGAAGTCTGACAACTATGGAATTAAAGAAACCACATCCATCCAGACTGGTAGGAAGGGGAAGAAAAGGAACTGGCTGGTCCCACATGCACGTGTGGTAGATAAAAATTTCGGGGGGAGTCCCAGCCCCACACAGGCCCCCCAGCCCAGGGTTCCAGCACCAGGAAGATGAGTCTCCATAACTTCTAGATGCAAAAAACCCATGGGAATTGAGTCAGTGGAAGAAACTTCTGGAGTCCCAGCAGTTCCTCTTAAAGAACCCATGGATGGACTTACTCAGACTCATTCCCTCTGAGCTCCAGCCTTGGGGTAGCAGCTTGAAAGGCACCAGTGGCATACAGGGAGAAACAGAAGTGTCTAGCATCAAGGTGAGAGCTGGGGGACAGAAAGGCGGCCAGAGATCACTGTCCCTTTTCTGAATCCTCCCACCACAGAGTCATGGAAACAGCAGGCTGGTACTATATCTGAGACTCCATCAACCTGGCTAATTCTGTTTGCCCTTCCCTGGAGATCCTCTGAGACTCTGTGCACCCAACTTACTGGTCCACCCAAGCTACTTTTCCATATGAATGACTGGTCTTGGCTCATGCTTCATAACTTCCTAAATTCTCTCAAACGAGCAACAGCCAGCCTCAGTGAGCCCCCACCCCCTTACCTCTTACTAAGTGGCCCCAGGCCTGGCACCAGCAGCAACCAGCCTAGATTCGTAGCTTGGCTTTGCCTAGGAATCTCCAAGCCCAGCACAAGTAGCAGCCATCTTCAGATTGCTTCATATTTCAGGCAGGGTGGCCCCAGGCAAAACACAGGTGGGGGCTGACCTTGGCCTGCACCACCTGGGAAACCCCAGAGCCTATGCACCCAATGGACAGCTACAGAACACATTGGAGCACCACCACCCTGCCCCTGCACAGCTGATCCTCCACTGAGGGCAGAGGTTAGTGATCAATGGCCACAGCCAGTCCTTGCAGCTGACTGACCTGGGTAAATTTCTCCCATTAACCTGCCAACAGCAAGCAAAGCTCAACTACAAGAGGAGGGTGTACTCAGCCCACATGAAGGGTGCACTTCAAGTACCCAGCTTGGGTGATAGGGGAGGCTGTGCCACTGGACCCTAAAGGACACCTACTGCATTAGGCCACACCACCAAGACACAGTCAAAGCAGCTCTACCTGATACGTAGAAACAAACACAGGGAGGACTGCCAAAATGAGGAGACAGAGAAACGTGGTCTAAATTAAAGAACATATCAAAACTCCAGAAAAAGAGCGAAACAAAATGAAGATAAGCAATCTATCAGGTGCAGAGTTCAAAACACTGGTTATAAGGATGCTCAAGGAATTTGGTGAGGTCCTCAACAGCATAAAAAATACCCACACAGAAACAAAGGGACTCTAATTGAAATAAAGAACAATTTACAAGCAAACAATAGTAGAGTGGATGAACTTGAGAATCAAATCAATGATTTGGAACATAAGGAAGCAAAAACCCAATCAGAACAACAAAAAGAAAAAAGAAACCAAACCAACAAACAAAAAAACAACCAAGGATAGAATAAGCAGCCTCTGGGACAACTCCAAGCACTCCAACATTCGCATCATAGGGATGCCAGAAGGAGAATAGCGAGAAATTGGAAATATTTTTGAAAAAAAGAAAGAAAGAAAACTTCCCTAATTTGGAGAAAGAAATAGACATGCAAGTCCAGGAAGCACAGAGAGGCCCAAACAACAAGCTGGATGCAGAGAGGTCCACTCCAAGACACATCATAATTAAAATGCTAAAGGTTAAAGATAAAGAGAGAATCTTAAAAGTGGCAAGAGAAACGCAATTAGTTACCTTTAGAGGACTTCCCATAAAACTGTCACCTGATTTCTCAAAAGAAACTTTGGCAGGCTAGAAGGAATTGGCAAGAAACATTCAAAGGCATGAAAAACAGGGACATACAACCAAAGTTGCTCTAGCCAGCAAAGCTATCATTGAGAATCAAAGGGCAGATAAAGAGCTTCCCAGTCAAGGAAAAATTAAAGGAGTTCATCATTCATTATTATATGAAATGTTAAAGGGACTTATTTAAGAAAAAGAAGATCAAAACTATGAACAATAAAATGGCAATAAACAAATATCTATCAACAACTGAATCTAAAAAACAAACTAAGGAAAAAGAAAAACAGACAGAATCATGGGTACAGAGAGAATTTTGATGGTTGCCAGATGGAAGGGATGGAGAGGGGAATGGATGAGGTGGGGGGATTAAGAAGTACAAATAGGTAGTTACAGAACAGCCATGGGGATATAAATTACAGTATAGGGAATGGAGTAGCCAAAGAATTTATACGCTAACCCATGGACATGAACTCTGGTGGGGGGATTGCCTGAGGGAGTGGGGCACAGTGGGTGCAGGGGGACAGAGGGGGCAAAATTGGGACAACTGTAATAGAATAATCAATATAATATAATTAAACATGAATATAAATAAAATAAAAGTACAATTCAGTTATGCTCATAAAGAAGTTTATTTTTAAAAAACAAATAGAAAGCGATGTTTCACTCATCTGACTGGAAAGGTACAAAGCTCCCTGTACAGTGTGTCTGACACGGTTTCTCGCAAGATGGAATGCCATCCTCTGTGTCCCTCCACTTGCGTCTGGGTGGGCTTGTAACTGTTCTGAAGAATGAAGTAGGGAGGGGATACTGTGTGAGTAGAAGGCCTGCGACCACAGTGAGGCAAGAGAGGTGGAGGGCACAAATATCAGCAAGCACTCACTAGCAGGGTCGCGTGTGTGCAGGGTCAGCCTTAAAAAAGTGCCTCCTTAAATTGTGTGCCCTGGGCACCTCTCTTGCTTCTTTCTTCCAAGGAAGTCTGGCTACCTTGATGCCAGCAGGCTGGAGTAGACCACAAAAGGATAGAAGGAGACGCCTGGGTGGTCCCAGTAATTCCATCCCCTGGTGATTCCAACTCTTTCCAATCCTGCATCAGACACGTAACTGAGAAAGTGTTTAAAATGACTCCAGCCCCAGCCACTATCTGAGTGCGACTTCCTGAGAGACCCCACGTCTCAAGGCAGCCAAGTCGGCCCTCACCAGGACCCACAGCAACAGCGGAAGATAAAATGGGATTGTTGCCGTGTGAAGCCACTACGTTTGGGTGATTTGTTAGGCAGTAAGAGTTACAGACTTTCTAGATAACTCATATGGGCACTCTTGTACCTTGCTGGTGGCAGATTAAACTGGCACAACCTCCTTGGAGATGAGCAGTATACTAATGTCTAATCAAAATAATGCAAACACACGCCCTTTGCCCAGACATTCCACTTTCAGAAGTTTCCCAACAAATATAGTCACACATATGCAAAATGGTATGTGTACAATATATTTATCACAGTGTTGTTTAAACACAATTGGAAACAACCTAAAAGGCCAACAATATGGGCCCATTTAAGCAAATTATAACATTCAATGGAATACTGTTCAGGCCAAGAAAGAGTAAGGGCATTCTTTACATGATGATGTGGAAAACATCTCCAGTGTAATTCCTAAACAGAACAGTTACATCAGGATGCAAAGCAGTGTGCAGAGTACACTGACAACTATGAAAGAGGAGGAAGAAAAGAAAGTCTGATCATGGTGGCATGAATATGACGTATTCTCTTGGCAGGTTATACAAGAAACCTCACGTGGTTGCCTGGGGAAGGGAAGTGATGGCCAAGAGGCAGGAGGGGGAGGGGGAAGGTTCACTGCCTACCCTTCAGTGCTTCTTACTTTCATACCAGCTGAATGTACTGCCTAATCAAAAATACATAAATAAAATTACTTTAAAAAAGAAGTTTCTATCCGTTGTTTTTGCTTTAACTTTACGCTGTCTGGACTTTTAGATAGTGGAGCTGGATCTTCAAAGTGAGGACCTGGAATCCCGAAGATCAGGAAGAGTTCCCTCCAGCGCGGGCACACACGGGTGAGGAGGTTAAGGGAATGCGTGTCTACCTACAGAATGAATACAAGTGCTCCTCCCTAAAATTCGTTTGGCTGGGAAAGCACCGTGCCAGGCTGGTTCAGGCTTCTGGCTTCTTCTCTCCCTGCCTTTCTTCTCTCAGCCGAGCAGAGGCAGGCACAGCTCTCACCTGCCCTACACTTCACTCCGGCTGTTGTGCCCCTGGGAGGCCAAACGAAGAAACAATTCAAAATATTGGCATTGGTTTGGGGAAAGTGAACAACTTTAAAGACTGGGAAATAAATCCTCTTGCAAGGCTAATTCTTGCAAAAAATAGTTTCCAAGTTTTTGCTTTCAAAAAAATCAAAAGAGGACCTGTTGAGTTGTCAGCTGACAGCACATTAAAAGTTATTTTTGATTAAGGCCATTTTTACGTATAACTCAGGACTTCAAAGAAACGAGTGACATTGCCTTAAGAAAACTCCTTCCGTCGCCATCTGCTTATTTATATAAATAACATTCCTCAGCACTGACATTTTTAAAACCAAAAAAAGGGAACAAAATTGATGTGATAAATTACACTCAGCCATAAATAACTGAAGTTGCTCAAAAACCCAAGCAGCCCTATCCATCTTACTAAGAGATACATTTCCAATAAAATTACTTTGTGTTTAGTGATTATAGGTGGTCAGAGCAATTGTAGTGATAACCGCATCTAAAGTTTTTTCCCCTTAGAGCTTTATGATCAAAAAGTTTCAATTTGTTTACATACTTTTATTGCATTGAAGTGTAATAGCGTCATTAAAAAAAGACTTTTAAGTATACAGATAAATCAGGAGTAAAGTTCTTTGGGGGACGTTACTGAACGAAATGAGTTCAAAGTAACAAGGGAACAATGTAACGTTTCCATGTACTAAAGAATAACATGTTGACACAGTTTTAAAATGATGATGGTGCATATAAAATGGCTGTGGTATTTGAATACATTTCTAAAGAACGATATAACAAAGTCTTAAACATGTTATATCTTTTGTTGAAGAGACATTTTAAGCAACATAAAACTGTATAAGAGAGAAAGTTCTTCAAATTCTTTAAGCAATACACAAATAAATAAATTGAACTATTGCCTTAGAGTCCATCAGATTCAGCTCTCTTTACTTTGGAGATGAAACACGTGCCGATCAAAGTGAAAATAACTGTGGTGGTAAACACAATACAACATACAGATGATGTACTGTAGAATTGTACACCTGAAACCTATTTAACTTTATTAACCAATGTCACCCAAAACCTTCAATAAAAATAATTTTAAAAGTCACAAAGCAAAAGTAACTTTGTCAGGGTCACCGAGTGACAAATGGGACCAGCCACTGGTCTCCTGCCTCTTGGTCCAGGCAACCTGCCTGGCGGGGGCAATTCTCTGTGGTTCTTGGCAGGAACACTGGAGTGGTGAGGAGCAAAGGGAATCAACCCAGATTCCAACATCGTGCACTCCCCTCATCCCCTGGGAATGGAGATGAAACCCCAGCAACAAAATGCTTCCCACACCCTCACGGGGCAAGTGCAACCTTTTGCTGCACCCTTAGGATATCCCTTCATTTCCTTTCCCATCCTTTCACCTCTAATTTCTGTGAGTCTCTTACTTTCAGTTTGCTCATCAGATGCCTTTCCTGTGAACCCGCTTCATCCACAGCACCTACGACTCCAGCAGGTGCTGGCCTGGGCCAGGTGTGTGGGAGAATGGGCTGCAGGAGTGACCGCACTGGCATCTTCCTAGCTTTGCCTGGGTGGCTCTGCTTTTCCCCTGCTCTCACCCTCGGTCTGACTTCCAGCCTTGCTCATTCAGCCACAGGTGGAGTCTGCATGAAACTCATTTTTCAGATTAGCACACATTGAAAAGCAGAGTAAATATATTAATAATTGTGCAAGAGAAACAGGTAAAAACCAGAACCGTCCTGGGATACATGGCCAACTTAGTTATAGGCTCCTGGTGAGGAAGGAAGAAAATGCTCAAAACGTTGGGTTGGGCATGCAGAGTGATAAAGGAGCAAATAAAGCAGGGGGATCTGGCCTGGAATTGGGGGTTAAGACCCACATAAGAGGGAAGATGCACTAATAATGACTGTCTGTTGTATCGTTTCTGTCTAACATTCTGGGGAGCGCCAGTGCTACCCATGGGCGGAGTCAGCAGCTCTGCACTCGATGTGATTTGGGGAGTCCAAAAAAATCCAGAATTACATATATCTAGCTTTCTGATGATTTCTGCCGGGAGATGACTTCTGATAGATAACACCCAAATTAAAATTGTTACTTCGGCCTTCTGGCAACTAGTCCATTTTACCTGGGTGGTAAAACTTGATGGGAATATTATAAACGCGTCCTTCTTCACCTTACAGAAAAGAATCATGAGAACAAGGATCATAGGACAGGTAAGTTTTGGAGTGGGGACTCGCGATGGCACAAAGACCCAGAACACAAGGTACTGAACCGTGCCTCCTGAGAGAAGGCAGCTGGGGTCCGGGATCTGGGGTGGCGGTGGGGGCATTCAGCATGGCCTGTTCACACAGGCAGCCTCATTCACCCTTCCTACAACCACGTAGTGGGCACAGTCTTCCCTGCTTTACCCAGGAGGCGATGTCCAGATGGCTTGTTACCCTCTGAAATTTCTTTGAAAGATCATTACAGGAGAGGGAGTGTACCAGAAAACAAACAAATACCACCTTGTATTTGTGCAGTTCTCCATGTAACAAGTATTTTCACATGTATTCTTTCATCCAGACTTGACGAGAGGCCCCGAGGAACAGACTGGCCGGGCACTGTTATGACTGCTTTATTTATGATAGACACAGTTGAGGTCCATGTGCTGGGTGTCCCGACTTTGGGTTTAGTGATTGGGCGTAATTCCCACTGGCTACAGTTTATGAGAGATCAATCCTGACAAACTTCCTTGGCCTTATAGGGGGCATAAGTGAGTCACTCTAGTCATGTATATTAAAGAAATATTTATTTACAGTTAGATTCACATACCACTTTTACCGAAGTCTCTAAGAACCTGACTCCTGTCCACCTTTCCATCCTTCGTTCTTCCTGTTCTCTCTGGAGTCTGGTGTGGCCTCCTCTCTGATCCATGACTATACCAAATCCGTTACCATTGGCTGTTTCCTCTGCCTGGACTTTCTTCCCCCCAGATCTTTCTGTGGCAGGCCTATTCTCATGCCTCAGGCCAAGGGTGATTTATTCAGACTCTCCCTTCCCTGTTATCTAAAGTGGCCTCTCCAGCCTGTTCTCTCTGTTCTATCATCCTGCTTATTTCCTTGATTACACAGCACAACTTACAATTCTCTTGCTTATCTGTTGTGTACTTTTATCATGTTTTCTACACTAAAACATAAGTCCCAGGAGGCAAGGACCAAGTATGACTTTTTATTGCTCTGTTCCCAAGGCTGGTACATAGGAGGTACTCATAAATGTTGTTTTATAAATAAAATGAATAAGCAACTTCAACTGAAAATTCTTAACTAGATCTGTGGCCAGCTAGTATTTTTGCTAGGGATGGCTCTGTTATAATTCCACCAAGAGTTCACTCTGGAAGATCCAATCATCACTCATTCTTCTAAGGAGAGGCACCCACAGTGACGGAAGGGAACCACCATCGCTTCGAAAGGATCTGATCTGCGTGCCTCAGGAAAGATCAGGGGGGCAAACCTGTCAAGTCCAAATACTCCAGTCTATATAAACTGATAAAGTTTTTGTGTTTTTGTTTAAAGCAACCCCCACATGTTCTAATACAATTTTAATGGTGCAGTTATAAGGAATCATAATATATAGGATTATTTCATTGGCACACATATCAAGTAAAAGACACTCTTTAATGTGCTTTGACAAGATGCTGAGCTCAGGAATTAGTCAATCCCAAGAGACTCAGAGGCTCCAACACATGCTAATATCAGGATGATTCACTGACCCGGGACACCATGGCCTGTTTCTGTTTGTTGGTTTCTTTGTTTGTTTTATTAAATTCCACCTTTACTGCTACCTTATGACCATGATGCTGGCTCCTTTAAAGAGAGACTTCCCTGGGACTCTGGAATAAGATAGCAATCGGCGCTAAAAACTCTACAGGAAGGTAGATAAATTTTAGACATATAGAAAGAAAAAAGTTTGAAGACTGAGTTTTTCAAGGGCAGAAATGTTTTCAGGCTTTCCTTAAAGAATTTTCGAGGCCAATCCAAAGTGCATGAAATTCTACATTAATACATTTTTTGCCCTGTGATAAAATACAAAATAAGTTAAAAATTACAGTCGAAGACTATAAATGGAGAGAGGTCTTATATTGATTTACTTGGCGGCATAAGGGGAAAAAGCTAGAAATTTCAAAATTGTTATGGAAATTTCAGCAACTTGCTTCCTAGATTCTAATAGATTCCAATCCTAATATAGGAAAAATATTATTTATACTCTAATATTTCTAATATAGGAAATATAGGAAAAATATTATTTATACTCTAATATAGGAAAAATATTATTCTAATATAGGAAAAATATTATTTATACTCTAATATTTGCATAGAAACTGAATAAATCACCCTGGAACTGAGACAGACATTTTTAATCCCAGTGATGTAATGGTGTGCTGCCATTAAGTAGATTCTATACTTTAAAAAAAAACTTAGATTCTAGTAACGGTACTCTGGTCAGTTTAAACCAATTGGCTCACTGAGGGAAATCGGGAGAGTGGGACAAAATATTAAAAACACCTGCTTGAAGGCATCTGTGCGCTATCAAGATAGTAAAGAATTTCCAGGCTGAAGAAGAGGGGCCTAGGGAGATGGGGGCAATGTTTTTCCCCTGGGGACTTTTGCCAACTCTGAAGGAAATGTCTGAGAGGCTAAAGGGCCCTTTTGAAGCCACGCTGGGCTAGGGCGCCCAGGGAACCTCTGGTGAAATGTAAGGTGAGACCTCAAAGGGTTCACTCTAGGAATAAGGCTAAACTAGACTTCCAAAAGCCTCATTTTAAACTTGCACTGAAGTCGTGCAAATTGGTGGTATTCCTCCATAGAGGAAAATAACACGAAAGACCTAAAGTTAATTCTACAATGTTGCAAATAGAACATTGGGCACACAGTAAAAAAAATAACCAGGTAAACGAAGAGATAAGGCAACGTGGAAACAAACAAACAAACAGAACCAGAAATAATCAATTACATAAACAGATCCACAGGAGCTTTGGATTTAAGAATTATCAGCAGAAGGCTCCTATTAAATGTTTACTATGTTCAAGGAGATAAATTAAAAACTGTAATTTTGGCAAGAGCTAGAAACTATATGAAAGAAACAAATGAACGTTTTAGAACCGGAAAAGAGCTCAGAGCTCAGTGCGTGGCTTTACCACGGATCTGACACATAGAGAGAACTGGTAAAACGTCAGGTAGGTCATGATTCGTAATTCAGAATGAAGAGATAGATTAATGGACAGTATGTAAGAAAGAATAAGTAAAAGAGGTTAAAAAAAGAATCACAAACGTGAGAAAGAAAAAATGAGGCAAAAGTAATGTCTGATGAAATAATGATGAAAATTTCCCCAAAACTGATGGAAGATATCAAGCCACATATTCAACAAATCTTTCCAATCCAAAATTATTAAATAAGAAAAGAGAAAACCACGTCTAATTACATTACAGTAAAATTTCTAAAACTGAAGACAAAAAAGGGGAAAACCTTAAACAGATCCTGATTGTAAGATCAACAACATTCAAAGGAGCAAAAATGACACCAACAGCGGACTAACAAAACCTACGTAAAACAAAGGCAGTGGGATGCTTCACCTAAAGTGCCGAGAAATGACTGCAAAAATATTAGATGGATGGGAAATACACCTTTCGGAAAACAAAAATGGACAGGATGTTTTACTAGCAGACTTAACTAAAGGATTGGCAGACGGAAAATGAGTCCAGATGAAAGCTTGAGGAGGCAGGAAGAAATCAGAAAAAATTAAAAAGGTTAATTTAACTGTTTTTTGACATATCAAACAATAATAAGAGTTAGAACCCACAACCTCAACGGCATATAAGAGCGGGGAGAGTCACAGGGGTTCAGGTCCTCTAAGATCCTTACTTTGTTCAGGAAGAGGATAAAAACAATCCAATTAGACTCGTGAAGGACGCATTTATTATCTACATGCAAAGGAGGATATAACTGCCAAGCTAGCAGAAAATAATGAAATAATAATTTAAAAAACCCAAAATAAAAATAAAGAAAAGAGAAAATAAGAATGCAGATTAAATCGAAGTGACGTTACTTAATGAGATTATAAACCCAAATCTAGCAGTAATTACATATAATGAAATGGCACAAAGTCAAAGAGTGAACTATATAAGAAACCATGTTTATAAGAATTATCTATATATCTAGGAATATGAAAATGTTGACTTAAAAAGATGGATAAAGAAAGATGATGCGAGTACCAGTGAGAAGTGTGGGCACGGGTGCAGTGACATCAGACGCAGGGACGTCAGACACAGTGACATCAGACGCAGGGACGTCAGACGCAGTGACGTCAGACACAGGGACATCAGACACAGTGACATCAGACGCAGGGACATCAGACACAGTGACGTCAGACGCAGGGACGTCAGACGCAGGGACGTCAGATGCAGCGACCTCGGACGCAGGGACGTCGGACACAGTGAGCTGCGTCTGCGGAGAGGGCACAGTGTTGACAAAATGGATATCACACTAGGGCGATAGGACAGCTCTAGTTTGTATCCACTTAGAAAATACAATTTCAAAATAATATAAAGCAAAAAATGACAGAACTAAATGGAAAAATAGGCAAAAATATTTTAGGGAGGGGTTTTTTTATTAACAGACTTTGTAGCAGATAGAACAAGCAAACAAAAATCAGTGAGGACACGGAAAACTCCTGCAACATGACGAAGAAATAACCCGGCAGCCAACAAGGAGCATTCAACAACTGCAGGGTGTATGTTATTTTGAGGCATATATGGAAAAATTGGTCATGTACTGTGTCATGAAGCAAGCCTCAGCAAGCTTCCAGGACTGAAGTCACACCACATGTGCTCTCTGACCACAGTGCAGCTGAAATCAGTAACAAAAATATACCAGAAAACCCTGTATATGTAAAAATTAAGAAATATGCCTCCAAATAACCCCTAAGTCAAAGTAGAAATCACAATGGAAATTAGAAAATATTTTGAATGGCATGAAATGCATGCAATGTTATATATTAAAATGGGAAAAATTTTTATTTTGAAATATTGGACATTGTTGACTTTAGATTTAACTCTTTAAAACCTTTCCATGCCTTCCTTCCCGTATATCCCTTCTCCCCACACCCTATCCTCCCAAACATTTACAGCACATCCAGTTAAATATTATTATTTATTTGATTTGGCTATGTAAATATTTTTCACAAAAATATAAATGGGATAGATGTTGCCTTCAAGGCAGACCAGTCTTTATTCTTATCTATTCTATTTACTTGCTTATCCCTTTGCCATCCCTGAGCCTGCTCATTCCGGCTGCCAGCGACATCAGCTGACGGTTAAGTAAATAAAAGTCTCCACAATCCAGACTGCCAGGGCCAAAGCTTTCCTGAGCTAATGGCAACTCAGATGGAAAGACATGTGTTTGCATAATGCAAGATGGCAAGAGCAATGCCGAGGAATGCACAAAGGAAATAGTGTTAAAAAATAAACAGAAGTAGATGCTCTCAAAGTGGATGGGAATAGCTGTTTCTTTTTGACTAACTGTGAGAGTGCAGAGTGAGAATAGACTGAGAGCTGAGCATTCTTAATGATTTTATTACAGGAGAAACATAAAAATTCAAAATTGTCTTTTTATTTTTCTTCTTTTTACTACCTAAAAAAGAATGAGAGAGAGAGAGAGAGAGAGAGAGAGAGAGAGAGAGGGAAAAGCAGTTCCCAGGATACAAATCCACTGATTAAGGAATGTTCCCCAGGATACAAGTATGCACTTATGAATGTGAGTAGGTGGCTTTCTTTCTGCTGTGACCTCTAGGAAGTGCACGGGCTGGTGTGTAAAGAAAAGAAACGGAAGGAATCCCTCTCACAGCCAGAGCAGGTGGGGAGGCAGGAAGGGCACAGAAGCAGGGTGAACATGGTTTTAATGTCCTGAGCTGCAGGATAGATGTCAAAACGCATTTTCCGACGGAGCCCTGGGAGTCTATAGAACCGTTAGGAACGGTCGCACGTAGGGTTCACTCTTTATCAGAATGGGAGGAGAGAACAACAGAAATCATTTCTAAAAAGCAAGAGTTAGGGTTTTATTTTTTCCTGTTGAAATATATAGGTTTCTATGGAAGGGCTGGAAAGTTAAGCATCATTCATTTTTCCCATTCGTTCAATGTTTACAGAACACTTATTGAGTGCCCGGCACTGAGCTGACTGCCAAGTTGGGGACACAAATGCAGAAGGACAATCACAGCAGCGTGAAAGCGGGAATTAGGTGGATTTCGGTGCTGAGCTGCAAGGGCCCCAGGAGACTCCCCAGCACAGACTGGATGGATAGAAGGCTCCAAAGCTGTCACCTAAGGTGACACCTTGAACATAAGAATCTGTGGCTCTGGAACTATGGGGAAATATTTCAAATCCAAATTTTAAACTTACTAATTTGTAAGACCTGACTGGCATGAAAATTTATGATTTGTTTGTATGCTATTTCTTCCTCAACCAGAGACAGAAGTCGCCCACACACATCATGGTTAAGACTTCTGATTTTCACCATCTTACGCCTGAACCCTTTTTGCTGCTTTCCTTTCCACATCGCCACCTAAAAAGGTCCACATCGCCCACCATCTGCCTTGCTCTACTTCTCCCGGACCCATCAGGCAATGTTGTCTCAAAATACTACCCAGGAATTCGAGGAGAGCTCATGGTGGGGCAGACCGGGAGCCACTTTTCAGAACTGGCTCTCAGAAAATGCCAGCAAAATGTAACTGGCCACGTCCAGCTTCTGATGAAATTTTAATGATCGCACTGACATAAACCACTTTCTGTTCCTGATCTATTTCCCAGGATCTTTCCTGCAATTAATCACCATCTGAATGGGTTCTGGAGCTCCTGGCCAAAGTGAAACTGCTTGCAAGGATCTTAACAGTTTGAGCAGGGACGTTACGGGGCACTTTTTATTAGCTCTGACTCACCCTGGGCCTGGCTCCACAGGCTGAAGAAAGGCTGCCTGTTACCTTTGTTTCTTCCAGTTTCCATGGATACCATGCAAGAGGTTTTGAATACTTCTGGTGTAGGCTTCCTCTCTGTTTTGGTACTTCTCTTGGAATTCCGTGGTGGGTTCTATCTGGCTCTTAGTCTTCAGAAGGCAAGGCATTCTCCTGTTCACCTGCCCCAATGTGACACCAGTTCTCTTCAATCATTAGAAAGGGGACACTGAGGTGACCAAACCATGTGGCTGCCTCTAGAAGCAGCCTCTTGGATATGGGATCTGAACCTTGTCAGGAACAAGGCAATTAACTGAGTTCCCTGTAAAATCCCTAGACAAGTGAAGTGAGGAAGAAAACAGCTCATTTTCTAAGACAGTCAGGCTAGAAATAAATAAACAAAAGCCATCCAGCTTCTGTTTTCTGGTTCTTTTAGTAAAAGAATTTGAGCCCAAGTGATCAGGAGGATTCACAATGCACTTCACAGTGTCTGCGGACTTGGCCTTCGGTTGTCCTTCCTTTACCCCCTCAGTCCTGCCCTGTGCTCCCGGCCAACCATCTCCAACCTGCACCCACTCTTGTAAGAGTGCAGAAGTAGTTATTGGCTTCCCCCGTTTTCTTTATATCCCATGTAGGGGGAGAGTTGTTCCTACTTCTTTTCCTTTTCTTTTTCAAGCAATGCTTGCGCTGGGTCACAGCAAGTGTAACCAAGTTACAGAAAATGTAAGGGGCAGGGTGGAAGAGATCATGTCCTACTCACTGATAATAGGTGGACCTGCAAATTAATTACTCACGGAGGTACTCAATACAAGTTGCTAAGAAGCCAGGTAATGTCTGTGGATGAGCTAAGGGCAAGTGGGCTGCCTTAGCTGAGTCTCAATTCCTCCCCCTGTCTGGCGGGGCCAGAGGGTGGGGCTGGAGATGGGAAAAGGGCAGTGGGGAATTTCATTTCCTTGGCAGCCCATCTGCTGAGGTCACGAACAAGCCATGCGGCCTGTGGGTGGTCTCTCAAACTCACACTGGACCAGCGGCACAGCACGGCCCACCCCTGTTGATGGCCTCAGCCAGAGTATTTATTAGGAACCCTGACTCCTTGGAAGACTAAATAGCTAGGACTTCATAATTAAAGACTTCATTAGTTTCCTACTGCAAATTTTCATGGCTAATGGGACTTAGGCCTGCATTACTTGTGGCTTCGGAAGGGGTACCCATCCATTAATCTTACTATCCTCTTACGCCCAGGCGCCCACCACACACCCCTGCCCCCACGAGTCTGCCAGCAGAACAGGAGGCAGTCAGTGCCAGAGTTAACAAGAAATAGACTCTCAGCGTCCCCACACTGGTCTGCAAGCATTTGTAGTGTGGCCAAGACAAAGCTGGAAAATACAGCAAGTCTAACACTCGTGTGTCATCTTTTAATTGTCTTCTATTCTCAGTTCATCCCATAAGTAAGTGCGGCATTCAAGCAGATGAAACTGGACTTTCTCCCTGGCTTGTCTTTCAAGATTCTCACTAGGGAGTGTTTTAGAAGCTCTCTGGGCCGAGGAATGAAGGCTCTTAGAGGAAAGGGGCTGAGAGATGTACTCCCAGCTGCCAAAGGGAGCTGGCAGAAGATGAACATGAGATCAGTACATTTTTCCTAGAAAGAGTCATTTTGTGGCGTAGTTTGAGGAAAAGCTTTCTTTCCTAAGTCCTATTGTATGAGAGAATTACTAATAACAAAACAGCTAATATTTGAGTACTACCTGCGTCAGGGAATATATGCATTATCTTATCTCCTCCTTGTGCAGCAGCTCTCCACCACAATCTATTTGTCCCCTCTTCCCTGGCAAGAGTTGTAGCTGGAACTTGGCTATCCAGCCTGGGACTGCATTTCCCAGCCTCCTCTAAGCCAGGTGAGGTCATGTGCCTACAACCTTCACCAAAGGAAGATGAGCAACAGCGTGCTGCCTTCAAGCTGGAGCCTTTTGGGGAGTTTCAACCTTCATGCCCTTTTCCCCTTCCCCATTGGTTGAGTTGTAATGGTCTTAAAATCTGTAAGTTACTATTAGACTTGGTGCCTAAGCCAGCCATCAACCCAAAGCACCTGTCCCGGATGGCTTCATGACAGAAATAAACCACTTCTTCCTTAGCTAACCACATTTTAAGGATCTTCATTAGGAAGCTTATGTTGCCCTAGAATACTTTGTAACAACCTTCCAGGGCAAGTTGGGTTTTTTAAATTAACCCCATTTTACTAATGACAAAACTTTAACTCAGAGTAGTTAGGTAATTCACCTAATGCCATACTGTTAGAAATTAGCAGCATTGGGATTCAAATCTGGGTTTTCAGACAATCTGTGATGACAGAGGTCAGGATGGTGGTGCTCTCAGGTGCAGTGGACTGACTGGGAGGATTCCAAGGGAGTCTCGGATTCTCACCTCCACTCCTTTTAGGAGAAGGCTGCTTGGGTTAGCAATTATGTATCTTTAACATTTAGACAACGTTTTATTATTATCCAAAGCACTGTCACACAATTGGATCACTTAAGCCTCATGCTTTGTTCACTGTATCGATGAAGACATTGAAGTTTGGATAAGTTAAATATCAAAAGCACAGTTAATAAGAATCGCCTCTAGGCTTTGAACACAAGTCTTCTCTCTAAATCCTGTATCCAATCCATTGTACATGTGCTGAAGCAACTTTCTCAGGTGTAAATTACAAAAACCAGCTCATACTAGCTTAAGCAACAAACAAACAACACCCCACCACGGTCATACACACACCCCTACTTATCCAGTCACATAACCGGGGGTAGGGGAAACAAAATAGAAATAGAACTGGCCAAAGCAGCATGGCTACCATCAGGTTTCTTGTTCTCTTACTCTGCCAGGAGTCTCCATCTACATGGCTGGAGGAAAATGGGGCCAAAAACAGCTCCGACATGCAGCTCCCGAGCTTAGCAACCCTGTAGGAAAAACTGAGTTCTTGTATGCTGCTTTAATATTTATAAGTCCGAGGGAAAGACCCTGAGTGGCTCAACATAGGTCGGTTGCCTCCTCCATGGACCAATCATTGGAGCCAGGAGGATGGGGCAAGACACTGTGATTGGCAGTCCAACTGGAACCACATGGACTGGGTTGAAGGACAGGAACAATTATCCATAGGGAGTGGAGGAAGGTGGATGCCAATGTCAGAATCAAGAAAGGATGTTGGACAGACGAAAACAGATCCATTATACATATCTTGCCTTGTAGAAAGAATTCACCACAGAACTGGCAACAGTGTTCCTAAGTTTTATAAACTCTGTGTGTGTGTTATACCTAATTTCCTCTGGCCTCATTACAGACAGCCTCTGTGGTGTGCACTCTGAGACTTGTCTGTTCACTCAAACCCTCTCTAGAACTTCTTGCAGCTCTCTTTTAGTTACTGGCCCCAGGTAAGTCTGACCTGTGTGCACAGTCCTGTCCCAGGATGACCAGAGTCCCTGATTTAAGGGATGAAGAAGTAAAATACCTGCACGCAGGTGTGGGTGTCTGTGCTCTGTGTGAGGAGTGGGAGACAGGGGTGGTTACATGCACGCTTAGTGTTCCCTCTCTAGGGTTTCCTCCTAGTACTCTCTGAGGATCAAAATTCGTTTTCACCACTGTGCCTCAGTGTGAAGGGCAGACTATAACAAAAGTCAGGTATGCCATTCTGTTTGCTTCTTGGGTGTGAAGAGGTTTTTGGCTGTGTGCTTGCGTGCCCTCTGGGCACAACTGCTGGCCACAGACATGAACTTCATGAGAAAGCAAGCAGTCAGAGCTGCCCAGCCTGGCAGGGACTGCCATCTCTCTGTCCTGGCACATGGCCGTTCTATCAATTTGTGACACAGTTCTAAGACTCTAGACATTTCTGTTCCATGCTTTGCATTAAATAGTGACATTTAAATTTTTAAATTAAAAAAATTAAACCCATAGTAAACAAAAATTTTACATTGACCTTGTACACACACATACACAAAGTGTTACCGAAAACATTTCTTGAAAAACACCTAATAGCCACCCTTCCCCTGTGCGTTGTACTCTGGTATGTTTTATTCAGTGTTATTTCACGTTTGAAAAATTCCAGGGCAGAACCAACTACATGATTTCAGGACAGAGCAGGGCCTGCAGCTGGGAGAACGCACAGCCCGGCCGCTCTGTGCGCTGCCCCGGCTGCCGCGTGAGCTTACACTGGGAGCACCTTCCCACTCACCGCTTCAGGGCTCTGGCCCACGAGTGTGTGAGCTGTGTGAGGTCAGGCGGTGCGTCCTGAGCCTCAGACACCGTCCCCACCCCCTCAGGAGGGGTCTCAGAGTTAGAAGGGATGCTTTCTCAGCTGCATAAACCCCTCTGCATCATACCAGCACAGGCGGTCACCCAGGCTCTGCTCCACACCGCCAGAGGTCAGGAGCTCACTGCTGCTTTAGCTGAGGCATTAAAAAGTTCTTTGAAAACTATAAGATATCACCTCGCACCTGTCAGAATCTCTAGTATCAAAAAGTCAACAATAACAAGTACTGGCGAGGATGTGAAGAAAGAGAACCTTGAGCACTGTTGGTGGGATCATAGACTGGTGCGACCACTATACAAAATGGTACATATGTTCCCCCCAAAATTAAAAATAGAGCGACCATACAATCCAGCAATTCAACTTCTGGGTATTTGTCCAAAGGAAACAAAAACACTAATTCAAAAAGATGTATGAGTATGCACCCCCATGTTCACTGCAGCATTATTTCCAGTAGGCAAGATATGGGAGCAACCCAAGTGACCCTCAATAGACAAATGGTTAAAGAAGATGTGGTCTACATATACAGTGGACTGTCAGCCACAAAAAACGATGACATCTTTCCATTTGTGACAACATGAATGGACCTAGAGGGTGTTGTGCTAAGTAAAATAAGTCAGAGAAAGATAAATACCACATAATTAAACTTACATGTAGAATCTAAAAAACCAAACCAACCAAACCAAACCAAACAGAAACACACTCTTAAATCAGAGAACAGACCGACAGTTTCCGGACGGGAGAGGACGGGGGGGTTGGGTGAAATAGGTGAAGTGGATTAGGAGTTACAAATTTCCGGAATAAATAAATGTCAAGGTGAGGGGGTAATGTACAGTATAGGGAATATAATCAGTCACATTATGACAACTTTGTATGGTGACAGATGGCTATTAGACTTAACATGGTGGTCATTTGGTAAGGTACTTAAATGTCAAATCACTATATTATACATCTAAAACAAATACAACAATGCATGCTAAATATACTTCAATCAAAATGTATGGAGCATTTAGAAAAAAAAAATAGCAATAGATACATGGAAAATAAAGACATTTAAAAACTAAGGTAATTCCTTAGTCCCAAAAATGATAAAGTAAAACATTGATTGATTGATTGATTTTTTTTTTCTTTTTCCAAATTGTGGGAGAAAGCCCAGGCAGCTGAAGATGACATTAAAGACCTGGTTTGGGAGTGTTACCATATTTCACAGATCCAACCAATGAATGGAAGCAACTCCATGGGGACTATAGGAGGCAAAATGAGATGAAACTCATCCAGTGGGCTCTGGTGCCTCTTTTGTGAAGCTGAGGAGACTTGGCACTTACCACAGCTGATGAAAAAGCCCAAGGAAAGAGTCAAGACTGAGAACGATGGTGATACTAGTTTGAAGATGGCAGGGTAGGCAGGTTCTCTGGTGCAGTTTAAGAGTAAGAGGCATTTTTATACCACGTAGTAAGCTAATGGAAGCCTGTTGTGAATGACTGGGTTTGTCAGGGAGGCAGATCAGATTCCGATTTGATGGGCAGCCGATCACTGAAGCAGATGCACCTGCACCGGTGGCAATGGAGGATGAAGATACAACTGATGTGTTCCAGCAGTGTCTACTAAGAAGGGACTGTCCACCTTATCCCAGAACTCTGTTCCAACAGACCGAGAGTACAGACTCAACTAGAAAACCCCAATTTCTATCTGCCACATCCTGAATCTCACAGTATAGTTTCTCTGTGCTTTCATTTCCCCCTGCTCCATCCCCTTACTGTACATAAAGTAACTGGTGCATGTGCTCTAATGTGGTATATTCAAAAAAAAACTAAATAGCCAGCGGTATGTTTTAATGGACACCATATGGAGATGGAATAGGGAAAAATTACTGGTTATAAAGTTGATAAGATGCCACAGGAACTTAATTCTTGTTTATATAATCGGCCTGTGGTAGAACTGTCTGTTACACATTGTTTCACGCAGTCCCAAGAACCGATCGATAATGTTAAGTGAGGACTCACTGTGTCTCCTTTCTCCATTCGTGGTATGCTCACTCAGTTCTTATCTTTATATTCTAGTAAGTTATTTTGCTCTCGCCATTAAACAACAACAACATAAAAAATCCTTGCATAGCTTCTTTGATTATAGAATTTTAGTGTTTTTCATTTGCCATCGTAAAACCAAGGATATTTTTATGGCATCTTTTTTGTATGTTGCTGTTACATGAAGGACAATTTGTCTTTCAATGGGGATGAATTATTCTCAAAGGAATGAATACTAGATAGTTTTCCTTTAAAGTCAAAGTATCTTCTTGTTTAAATAAACTTCTTGTTTAAAAAAAAAAAGACGAAACCAGAAAAAAACAACAACTCCCAGGTGGCATGCTCTCTGGGTGTCCATTAACAATTAAAGAAGTAAAGAGCCGAGCCCATCTGAAACCCATTAAAGGATGAGGCCGGGCCAGAGCACAGGCACCCCTCCCACTTTCCCCCAGACATCACGCTCTCAGCCAGCAGCAGGCGCCGCGCCAGGCCTGCACATCTGCGACCCAAGTGTGGTGCCTCAGTCACGGCCTTGGGCTCTGGAGTCAGTCAGACCTGGGTTCCAGTCCTGAGCCTGACACAGCTGCGTGGCGCTGGGCAGATGTTCCGTGCTCTCGGTGCCTCAGCTGTCCTGGCTGCCGAGTGCGGGTGTGGCACGCACTCACAGGCAGTTGGAAGGGTAAGTGATACAGCACTCACCAGGGCTTGGTGAGCAGTGAGAACTCAATAAACCCACATTGTTACAACCCCTGGTGCTCTGAGCCTGTGAAAGCTGAAAGCCATTTGCTCTGTTCGAGAGAGCCACGTGGATTTTCTCCTCCAACATTTTATTATAAAAAACTCCAAACAGGCAGAAAAGTTGAAAGCTGTACAGTGAACACCTGTGCACCTACCACCTAGATTCTACAACTAGCATTCTGCTATGCTTTATTACATGTCTATTTATCTCTTATCTACCCATCAATCCATCTGGCTTTTTTTTTTATTTTTAAAAAATTTCAATTACAGTTTACATTCCATAGTATTCTGTATCCATTTCAGGTGTACAGCATAGCGGTGAGACAATCGTGTACTTTACAGAGTGGTCCCCCAATATTTCAAGTACTCACCTGGCCCCATACATGGTTATTATGATATTATTGACTGTTTTCCCTATGCTGTAATTTACTTCCCCATGGCTGTTCTGTAACTGCCAATTTGTACTTCTTAATCCCTTCATCTTTTCACCCAGTCCCCCAACCCTCCTCCCTTCTGACAACCTTCAGTCTGCTCTCTTTATCTGTGAGTTTGTTTCTATTTTGTTCATTTTGTTCTTTAGATTCCACGTATAATGAAACCATACAGTATTTGTCTTTCTCTGTCTGACTTATTTCACTTAGCATAATAAACTCTAAGTCGATCCATGCTGTTGCAAAGGTAAGATTTCACTCTTTTCTATGGCCGAGTACTATTTCATTGTGTATACGTACAACAATCCATCTGTTCTTAAAAATGCATTTAAAGTAAGTTGCAGATATCAGTACATTTTCAACTGCATATTATGATCCAGTTTTTTTTTTTTTAAGGTAAATTATACATTTGGTGAATTGCGCAAACCTTCAGTATACGGTGAATGCATCCATCTTGGACCCTTAGCTGTGTCCCTGGCTTCTGCTGCCACAGAGACTGCTTTGCTGTAGGCTGGGCTCCCCAGGGAATGGGTAGGGGGTGCAGAAACATGCAGAAGGGGAGGGGCCGCCCGTCCAGAGGCCATTGCTCCTTTGAGGCCCAGTGCAGCTCCTGCTCCCCTGGGAGGTCCAGGCTGGGTGTATGCTCAAGTCACTGTGCCGCTATTTCATAGGCCCATGCCAGTCATTATTTTATAGAGGTCATTTCATTTATTCAATGTAGAAAATCCTTTAAAAATCCTTCTAAGAACATCCCTAACAGATCTCCATTTGCATGCCTCCAGCAATGTCCCTAGGTTGTTTTTACCAACTTAGAAGTTCTTTTTGTGGATGAACTCAAATTTTTTCTTCCTGTAACTTCCAAGTTCTTTCTCCTGGAGACAGATTCAATATCCCTGCAAAAATAGGAAGTCTGGTGCATCACATGCCCTTTGCGTTCTCTTCATTTCTCTGGGCCTTTCCATCCTTCCTGTCTCGGCACTTACCGTTCTTGCCCGGAATCGTTCATTAGCGTCTCACACAGTGTCTGCTTCAGGGAGCTTCCTGAGAGCAAGGACCAGTCTCAGGCCTCTGCACACCATCCTGAAACACTGCCCTCCTCCGCGGGGCCTGGCGCATGTGCGGTGACTTGGATGGAGACAAAGAAGGACGTTCATGTGTTAGAGGGGAATGTAACTGGTCTTCAAGGCCAAACAGCTTAATGAGCTTTAGTCTTTTAAACATATTTTGGACCAAGAGTGGGAAAGTTTGTGGATCACTCCATGTATATTCTGTAAAGGAAATAGCCGAAGAATAAAGTGCCCTAGTGAAGAGCCTTGCTTAATGAAGCTGTAAGCAAAACCACTTCTGCTAACTCTACGTTGTCAGGATAAGGCTGCCTGAGCCACCATGGCTTTATGTTTTGGATTATTATCGTCATAATTGTGGAGAAGAAAAGCCTGTTGTCCCCAGGAACCTTCTCTAAAATGTCAGCCCAGTCTTCATGTCCACCCCGAGGCTGAGGGCCAAGAAAATGGTTCTTTAATCCAGGGTGCATCAAGGTGCGAGGTTATTTCCAATCCCCCAGGCCCGCCTACCAAACAAACCTCCCCATTTTCCACAGGGGGCCCTGGTTCTGAGTGAACAGGGTAAGTACAGAATGTCCATCTCCACCCAGGCCCTATCCATTCCGCTCTTCCCAGCTCATTCACAGGAAACCCAAGCTGAAATGCCTCTTGGGAAACTTTCTTTGATACCATAAACACCTCCATTTGGGTCAGGCAAAGACGCTGCCAACTCAGCTGGTATTTTTTGAGGTTGTGTTCACAGAAAGAAAAAGATAGAGATATATATTTTTTAACCAAGGCTTTACCTCTCTGTCTCCCGTGAGACCAAGACTTAGCCAGAAGCCAAACAATCGCCCTGACAACATAACTGTGTTGTTACCCTGAACGTGTTTCTTTTCTTCCAAAATTAAGGGGGAAAAAACCCTCCAGAGCTATGATCACGTCTGGTTTCCCTCTGCCTGTCCAGATGGGCCCTGCGGCTGGGCCGGGCTTCCAGAGAGCAGAGAGGAGCAGAATCAGAGGAGGAGCCTCCGGTACACGGCAACGACTCTTGTCCACTAGAAGCTTAGAAAATGTAAAATCAGCCCATGCTGACTTTTACTGCAAAAGTCAGCTACAAGGGACATGTCCAGCAGCACTATGGCACTCAGAAGGGCTTCTTTGGAGAGACAGCTTCTTTAAAAAAAAAAAAAGAGCAACTTAGGATCTCAACGTTTTTGGAAGGACGTGTTGCACATGGCCCTGTGGTCCACGCAGGAGTCACACACTAGTAGTGACTGGCTGGGCGTCAGGGGTGGGCGAGCCGAGAGATGTTTCCTGCAACCTCGCAGAGCAAGGAGCCAGAGGGAATGTGTCCGCCATGCCTGAGGTGCGCCACGGGTCAAGGCGTGGGAAGCTCAGTTCAGGATCCAGTGCACTTCTCATGGAGCCTGGAACAAGGACAAAGAACCCACCACAGTGGTCCCTGAAATGGATGGAAAATGAAAGAAAGATGGGAGGTTGCGGGGAGAGGCCAGGACGGTTTCCGGGAGCATGGTCCCGGACAGTCAGGAGACTGTCCCTGAGCAGCAAGCAGCAGTGTGCCCGTTTGAACTTCATTGCTCGCCCAACACGCAGTGCGTCTGTTCAGTTCACGTTAACACAGCGCCCGGAGCAGCTGCCTTCCAAACGAGGTGGTTCCGCTCTCTGGAGCTGCCCTCTCAGCCCTGGAGGTCCCACCTTCACCCTGGGGCCAACGAGGGCGGCCTCTCAGACGGACAAGTCAAAGCTAAACTGAGTTGAATTTTTCAAACCTATGACCTTTAACCACACTGTGGATTCACAATGTCAAAAGCCTCAATATTCTTCTGGACTGGAAAGTTTGAAGATGCTTGGCACAAAGTCGGCTGCTGGATCCACATTTGAAAGAAGTATCTTTCTTTCTCACAGAGCACTGCTTGAAGGACTGTGTAAACTAAGACTGTGAAGTAATGAACCTTTTAAACAAACACATTAGAATGCATAACCCAAATAAATGTTGGTCTTGAGAAAAATGTTTTAGTCAAATGATACCATTATTGCTCAAAGCATTTTCAAAATTCCTCTTTCAGAATAGCCTTCAAAACTGGCTTGCACAAAAGCGGATGCCTCCCGACTGGATAGTCACAGGTATGCTTCCTTGATCCAGTGCAATTTTCTGCCTTTCTCACTGTTTACAGGTATAAGCCTGCCCTTCTTCCCTCTATCATCTCACAAATTAATCAGCAAGAGATTTCAAGAGACATGCCGCAATAGTGCCACTTGAGAACAAAAAGGTCTGGGGGAAAGACCATGGGGCAGTTATAGGAGATGCATGGGGTCTGGCCACTGCCCCAGTTCCTTCAGGCACCGATGGACTCTAAGAAATCCAAGTGGATAACTGGCCAAGTGTCCACAACCCATATTACGTCAAGTTACACCTCCTCTTCGTCAGGGGACATTCCTTGGCTGTAGCCAAGAGGGGGCACCATGCATCTGACACAGATGTGGCTTTGGTCAATGTCCTGTTTTGTGACAGGCCAGAAGAGGAACGCTGGCCAGCCATGTTGGAGCTGGTTGCCCCTGGATGGCAGGGGAGTTTGTGGCACAGTGATAAGGTAGAAAAGAGCCCACTACTGTTTGGACCCCCTCAATGGTAGCAGCTGTGGGGAGCCGGCATGCGACGATAGATGAGGAAAGATTAGTGCGAGTTCCAGGTGTGTGGACCTGCAGGAGGGGGCAGCACCCACTCAGGGTGGGCAGGCGTAAAGAGAACCTGGGCGTGCACCTGGGTTTGGGACTGACTGGAAGATGGGCTTGCTTGATTTGAGGATTCAATGAAATATTTATGCAAATATGTTGAAACTGTAAAATGCTTTTATGTTATTCATCATCCTTATCACCCACGAGGAAAGCAAACAAACTTCAACCTTTCTGCCCCTCCAGGTACCACTTATCTCCATCCATCCCTACCTCTCTCTCCCTCCCCAGCTTAGTGAAACTGTTCTGTTCTTATCCAAGGCTAATCCCCATCCCTGTGCAACATCTGTGCTCTTCCAGATCCATCCCTTCCTGTGTTCTGAGTTCTTGTTCCATTTAGTTGTGCATAATTCATTCACCTCTTCAACCTTTCCCGGCCCCTTTGCATCATTATTCAAACATGCTCTAAAGTTCTCCTGACATTAAAAACAAAAAAAACCCCAAAAGAAAAAACCTTCTCTCATGCCCTTATATCCTTATGCATAGTTCTTGTTCTCACACTACTGTCTTTTCAGTAGTCAGCTTTCTGGAACGGGCCGTCTCTACTCGCTCTGTCCAGTTGCTTACATCCCATTCACATCCAGGCACATGGCAGCCTGGTTCCTGAGTCTATCACCGCACTGGAAATGGTTTTGGCAAGGTGACCAGTGACCACCTCCCACCATATCCAGTGGGCAGTTTTGTTCTCTCTTAATCAACTACTTAAACTCTCTTCCCTCAGCTTCTATGGGAACACACTCTTGTGTTGCTTCTCCCACCTCTCCAGCTGCTGTTCATTTTCCTTCCCCCGGCCCTTCCTCCAACATTGGGAATCCCTCTTGGCCTCTAGGGGCACTGATGATTCTGCAACTTTTAGGGGGAAATCAGTTGTTATGTAGTTTACAGTCAAAGCCCTTTTTTGAGCCAAAGAGTTTGGAGTTGGTGCTTTCTTCCTCTTGGAACCTCCTCTGGGGTTCTTATCTTCCCAGGCGTCTGGTGTGGTGAGCAAGCCAGGCCCTCTGCGGCAGGGAAACTGGTCTTCCAGGGCAGTTGCCATCAGCAACGTTGCAGGCACCAGGACAACTGCCCCTCCACCTTTGTTTCCTTATCAGTTCCTTATCTTAAGAAGACAGGTGGCCACAGAGTCCATTGGGTCTAAGTCATAGATCTGCCTCCTGCAGGCCAGAGTCTGTGTGGCTCCGTTAGCAACACCCAGCGCACCAGGGCCAGAGTTCCCCCTTCCCTGGGGGCTTCCTTTGCTTGGCTACATTCTGTACGAGCTCACTAGTCCCAGAGTCCTAGCACCAGGTTCAGGTGTAGGAGGCGTCGGTGCCGGCATCCTCAAATGCTTCCTGATGTCACCAGCTGGTGTGCAAAGCTGCCATCTTCTCAATGGGGAGGGCAAAAGTAGGTTTGCCTTTGTGAGTTCATAAAACAGAGTTTATTCTTGTATTATTAATTAGTGCATTATTTTCCACATGAACAACTGTAACCTCCTTTTGCCCACCCTTGTATATGCACTTGTCCTGAGAGATCTAATCTGCCCACAGAGCTCCAACATTCTGCACGCTGGGGTTGGTGCCAAATTACCATCCTGAGCACACAGTCAGGGTTCCTGACCCACAGGCTCATATCTGCTTACATGGTCAATACCCTTAAAAATCAACCCATCAACGCTCCCCAATTTCCTTTTTTTGCCCCTTTCCCCTTCTGTCTTTCTCTACCTCCTACCTCTCCTTTGGTCTGGTCAGCTCTTAATTTTCCATAAAAATGTAGCCAAAATGTCACCTCGTTGAGCCTTCCCTGGCCCCCAAATGGGGTTGGTGGCCCTTCACTCTCCCAGCATGACACTGTGTTGCAGTCACTCACTGCCTTCTCAGCTTTCCCAGCAGGCTGTGCATTTTTCGAGAGCAGGAGCGCTGTCTTGGATATGAAGTCCAAGAGTAAGTGCACATGTGAAGTGCAAAATCTCTCCTGTTGCAAATTGGAATGTTCTTCTTTCTCAAACACGTGTCACTGGTTTATTGAGCAAGCTTAGCTTGGTAAGATTTAATTTAGTTTTTTTCTCTTACCACTGTCTTCAAATGAGTTCTGTCTGACTCTCTGTTCTTGCTCTTCGGTGATTTCTTCAGGCAGATCTCAAAATCTTGACCACTTTCAGATATCAGCACAGTACCATTTTGGGATATTAAAAGCTCCTATCTAAACCCAATTTAAAGTTTCTTCCCTCCATCCAGTTCAGGGCTGACCTGGGGGTTAAGAACCTTCAGAGGGAAAGGGGAATGGCTTATTCTTCCATTCTTCTTGATTGGCCTTCTCCACCCCCCACTCCTACCCTGTCGCCACCACACTCCAGCCTTCTCAGGATCCTCTATACCGAAAAGATGAGGAAAAATGAGAGCAAAGGGGCAGAGGCCTTCATGCTCAACATGAGCAGTTCATGGCTTTTGCCTGAGTGTCTGGAGTCTTTGAACGGCTTATCAATGGCGCTCTTGAGGCCCCCTCCCCTGTTCCCACTACAAGGATTTCCCACACTGCACCAGGATGATGACTCTGCAGCTGATCTGGTCTTGCACTGCTGGGGCTCCCTGCCCCAGAAGGTAGCCCGCTAGCCAACACTGGCCCATGGGAATCTACTCAACCACAGCCTTTCAAATGGCAGAGATACATCTCACTATCCCAGTTGCCATCTCCTCCCTTACCCTGCCACCCAGCTTAAGCTGGCATCCTGCTTTCAGAACTCCCTGAGAGCCACATGCCAGTCTTTGCGCCTCCCCAACCCAAATCCAGGAGACCCACGGCAAGCTCTCCCAGGACGCATGGCATTCTCTGCTCTGGTGGTAGCCCTACGCAGTCTGAAATATAAGCCCCAATCTATGAAATGAGAGGCCAGTTTGTTGAGAGGCCAATTTGTCTCCTGTTCTTGCAAGACTCACCCCTCACCAAGCCCTGAGGTTCTCTTAGCCCCCTCTTTTCTTGCTTTGGGTCACTGGATCCCTTCCCCATGGGAACGGAGGAAAAAGCAGTCTTGCTCCTGTTACAAACTCCCTTCAAAGAACTCCCAGGTACTGCTAGCCTTTCCTTACAATCTGTGGGATTTCTTTAGCACCTCTCTTTAGAATGTAGGGTCCTCATCACACACTGACTCCAGCTTGGAAGCGTTGGGCAACAGGAAATGTTCCTTTCCACATCCTGTTAGCTGGTCTTAAAATATTCTTTCTCCTTTCTTAGACCTGCTGTTAGCTTCATATTACTGCCCCCACTAACCTTATCTAAAATGCCTTAAAGGGGTTTAATTGGAACTTTATCTTCAAACAAAACTAAAAATCATAAAAAATACATTTTGTCTATTTAAAATGTGGACGTTGTGTATGCTCAGACTAACAAAAAAGAATGTGTGGGTATTTTTGGCATTAGCTGTTTGACAAACTTATATGATGGCACAGTATGTCTTCCTTCATTTCACATCAAGGACAGGAAGATAAAGAAGAATCTCTTTGCAAAAATATTCAGGAGTTCCATCAGTTTCCTGAGGGCCTCTCTTCCACCTTTGATATTCAAATCACCTCCCTTTGAAGAGCCTGCTGTATCAGTGTCCTTGTCGGTTTCCTCCCCCTCCTCCTCAGGCCTCCAGTTCTGCCAGCTCCTTCCTTGTGAGTGGTTTGCCCAAGAGGGAGTAGTTCTCCAACCTGACTGCCCACTTGATGAAAGGGCATTTGATTTGCATCTTATTTCTACATACGTGCATCACTGGAAAATCAGCGGGAGGATGGCTGACACGGAGGCTGCGGTGGCTGGCTAGGAAGAGGGCTGTTTGAATTGGAATTGAGGCATTTGCATATGGACGCTTTTATAAGTGGTGGGTAAGTTCATCAGTCACCATGGTGTTATAACATTAGCTTGCCCACGCCATCTTGTAACTTTGGGGCTTAGATACTGAAACCTGAGATAACCCGGGGCCTCTGCCAGCACCCGGGAGGGAGGTGCACCCTAAGTGCTTGTCAGCTGACACGGAGGAAAGGACTGGCTGGGGCTGGCAGAGTTCACGGAGGCGAGGATGACCCGGGGCGGAGGGGGCGTATGCTGAGTCACAGAGCTGGGAAGGGATTGAGAGGGCCTCGCAGGAGTTCAGAGCAAGTCACCCCAAAATGTGCCTTCATGGTATGTGGATTGTTTTGAGCCAAAGGTAACCAAGGGCCTGGGTGCTCAAGAGAAATGCCTGTCCCCTTCCTCCTTAACTTCCTAGAAGAACTTGATTAGGGTCCTTGCCCCATAATGAGATTATCAGAGATAACCCCTTTTTACCTATCTATAGGGCAGGGCAAACTTCTGCTTGTTTATCATTCTGCAATGACCTTCCTCCCCTGTGAAGCCCCAAGGTGTTCCTTAGCTCAGAATGTCAATTATACCTCATTTCCTGTCTCTGAACCTCTCATGTACAATACGTGGGGTCCCTGACTCTCTCACATATGTAGGGTTCCCATACATGCGTATGTTATTAAATTTGGTCATTTTCTCTTGTTAATTTGTCTCATGTTTATTTGATTATTAGACCAACCAAAAGAACTTGGAGGGTAGAGGAAACTTTCTTTCTCCCCCATAGTCTGAAAGGGAAGATGGGGCAGGTATCAAGACCAGCAGGACTCTGGGGCCATATGGGCAGGCTCAGCCCTGACATGGCACAGAAACCATTCTCGTCTGCAAGACAGTTATTTGGTCCTGCACTTTAAGGGGACTACAGGCACCTTTATCAGATGGCAGACTACTTAGCATCAAGGGCTTGCCAGGCTTTGAGTCATTTTGCAAAACGGATCTCCTCTAGGCAAACGTTTCCAGAAATGACCTCCTCCTAGACCTACCACCGCCAACCCAGTACTTGCCCTCTTTAGATGGAGGCTCTGCCAGCATCACCGAGTCCTTCTGAGTCCCCTACCTATAGAAACAGAAAGTCCCACCTAAGGTCCTGTTATGATTTGAGGGCGTTCCCGACTCTCTGCGACACTGAGGAGAGAAGGGAGCGACCGCCAGCCCTTTTCGTAAAGGGCGCCCTGAACTGGGAAGGGGGCAATGAGACAGGAAGGAAAGGGCCTTTATGGTTAATTAATATTTGACGGAGGAGGCAGGAACATACAATGGGATAAAGATAGTCTATTCAAGAAACGGTGTTGGGAAAATTGGAAAGATATGTACAAAAAAGTGAGACTAGAGCACCTTTTTTCATTATACACAAAGATGACCTCAAAATGGATGAAAGACTTAAATGTTAGACTTGCAACCATACAAATCCTAGAAGAAAACATGGCCAGTAAAGTTTTAGACATTTCTTGTAGTAATATGTTTCCTGATAGACCTGCTTGGGCAAGGGGCACGAAAGAAAAAATAATCAAACGGGACTATATCACACTGAAAAGTTCTTGCACAGCAAAGGAAACCATCAACAAAATGAAAAGACAACCCACGAATGGGAGAACATATTTGCCAATGATACCCCTGATAAGGGGTTAATATCCAAAGTTCAAAAAGAACTTACAAAACTCAACACCAAAAGAAATTCAATTAAAAAATGGGCAAAGGTCCTGAATAGATACTTCTCCAAAGAGGTCATACAGATGACCAACAGACATCAGAAAAATGCCAATTAAAACCACAATGAGATATCACCTATCTTTCAAAATTGCTATCATCAATAAATCAACAAACAAGTGCTGGTGAGGATGTGGAGAAAAGGGAACCTTTGTGCACTGTTGGTGGGAATGCAGATTGGTGCAGCCACTGTGAAGGCAGTACGGAGTTTCCTCAAAAAATTAAAAATAGAATTGTCTTATGACTTAGTGATTCCACTTCTAGGAATATGTCCAAAGAAACCCCAAAACACGGACTTGAAAGAATATACGCACCCCTATGTTCACCGCAGTGTTATTTACCATCACGAAGACAGGGAAGCAGCCCAAGTGTCCATCAGTTGATGAGTGGATAAAAAAGCTGCAGTGCATTTATACAATTGAATGCTACTCGGCCATAAAAAGGAAGGAAATCTTACCCTTTGTGACAGCATAGATGGACCTGGAAAGCATCATGCTAAATGAAATAAGCCAGTCAGAGAAAGACAAATACCATATGATTTCACTTATATGTGGAATCTAATGAACATAATGAACTAACAATCAAAACAGAGACAGACTCATAGATCGAGAGAGAGCAGGCTGACAGCTGTTGGGGTTGGGGGGCACAGAAGGGGTGGAGAGATTGAGCAAAAAACAAAAAGAGGAAAAGCTCATGGATGTGGACGATAGTGTGATGGCTGAGGGTAGAGAGAGGAGGAGGAGGGAATGGGGAGATTAATGGTGATGGACAGAGACTCGACTTGGGTGGTGAACCCACAGTACAGTGTACAGATGATGTGCTTGCTGTAGAACTGTGCACCTGAAACCTGTATAATCTTGCTAAACTGTGTCACCCCAATAAATTCAATTTAAAAAAAAGAAAAAAAATTCTAATTCCACTTTCCTTAAGGAAACTAACGCAACTCCTAGTTTATCTCCATTGTATCTACACCAAAACCCCACAAACCCCCATTCCCATTCTGTGGCAGGAGAAAAGCCCCAGTAAATATGAATCCATAATTAATGAGTATCAGGAAACATGCGGTCCGCCCTTTGCAGCTTGTCCTTGGCATTTGCAAGACATAGCTCAGCACGAAGCGTAAGCCAAGAAGCCAGTTTTCTGCAGGAAAAGTCGCACATGGAGAAGCATTTGCACAAAAGTTGAACAAGCGAATGGGGGGAATCTTAGAAAAGGACTGGAAGATGAAGGGGGAAAAGTCTGAGTTTGTGCAAATCTGAGGCCATGGAAAGTGTTTGAAGCCATCAGCTGATACCTTGGAGGAGATCCCAGGGCAAACAAATCCTGCCTGAGGAGTCTGGAGAGTGTAACGCTCACTCAGACTGCACAAAGGTGCTGAAACCCTTCCAGCCGACACAGATGAAGCCCTTTGAAGACAGCTGAGCTCAGGGCACCTGCTCCCGGAGCAGGCAGCAGGGCGGGGCTGCTGTCAAGGCTGAGTCACCAGGGTCTGCAGGTAGGATGGAGGGGATGGGAACAAGGGCCAGACTTTGAAATCAGGGACTCAGCTGTCATCTTGAAATCAGAAAATGGTTCTTTGAATTCAACAAATGGAATATTTCTCCAACAAGTACTGTTTAAGTGCCAAGCCTGTTCTATGAGACAAAGCTACCCATTAAACAAACCAGACGTGAGACTTCCGCTTAGTGGGGAAGACGGCCATTTGTACATGAGTAACAGGCGGTGCGATCTCCACTCCCAGGACGGATGTGCAAGTCAGGAAGAGCATTCCAGTTCAGGCTTAGGGAAACCTTCCCAGGGGACCAGGGCACCTTCCCAGAACACCTTCCAGCTTAGACCTGACGGGTGAGCTAGTCCAGCAAAGAGGAGAAGAGAAGGGAACTACGCAAAGGGACTAGCCCGTTAAAGCCTGAAATTGTGAGAGCGCTGGCTGACTGGCTACAAGACAGGCAGGAAGTCAGATGAAAGGCGCTGGGATTATTCACAGTGGAAAAGGAAAGGCTAAAAGTCGAGTGAAAGTGGTCAGTTATAGTAAGTTATTTATAGAGGCGATGACCTCCTTCTGAGCGGGTTCAAGAGGAAGGAGCCTGCAGGGGTTCTCTGTCAGAGGTCAGGCAGTAAGGGCCCAGGGCCATAACAGCACTGTCACCAGGGAGGGGCAGCTGCAGCCATCCTCACTCCTGTCCCCTGTGGGGATGGGTAGGACATGGCCCTAGGCGGTCAGGTCACCCCAAGGTAAGAAGCAAGTGGTTGTTAAACTGCCTCTAAGAAGGGTGAGTCACTTACCTGCAGGGCTCTTGCTGGCCAAGTGGGGTGTGCCTCAGTGCCAGCTGGGGCCAGACTTGCTGAGTTTGGGACCACAGGGGAGTGACTGGGCCGCTGCTTTCCCTCTCCAGCCTCTCTCGCCCCTTCCCCAGGGCTCCTAGCCCAGTGCTAATATTCCAGTACGACAGGAACAGCACTTTGAAGGAGCGCTAATTGTTAGCCTTCCCAGAGAGCTCACAAGTCTGTTTGGCTCTGTCCATAAGAAAGGAAAAGGATCTTGACCTTCTCCATCTCTTTACTTTTCCCTGCCTTCTGACACAGTTCCAAAGACTGAATTAAAGCAGAGACAATTAACCATCCAAAAAGCACCTCCTGGAAGGGAGGACTGGCCGCCCCAGCTGAGATGATGGTTCAAGTCCAAACAAAGGCTGGGCTTTTCCTGCACTACCCTCAGCAGCTGGGGCTCCTGCTCCACCCCCTCCCACTCCTGCTAGACGCCTGTGAGATTTCAGAGGGGGATGGGACCAATCAGGCCACTCGAAGAAGAGCTGTAGGGGCTAATAAATGCATGGAAAGGTTCAATCTCCTGGCACCAAAAGGAATACAAAATAATGTAACATTTTAAAGCCAGTCAACCAGCAAAATTGTATAACACAATATACTGATAAAAGTAAGGTCAAGTTCTAGTCCCTGATGGTATAAAGTATAAAGCCTTAGTGACAAAAGAAGGGAGGCTAATGGCACCAACTGCTCACTTCTTTCTCCATCCCTGTCCCGAGACGGTATTTCTTCTCACTGGCGGTGGATAGCTAGACCTTGGGTTTGCAGAGGGGTCATCGCTGGGGTGACTGGGTCTAAAACCCAGCAGAGGCCCAGAGCAGTGCAGCCCCTGCAGCATCAGCCGGGATCCTGACCTCAGGAGGAGACCCCTCCCCCTTACCCCAGACGGTGTTAGACATCTTTCCTTCCCAACCAGTAAGAGGAGTTGTGGGCATAATTCCTATGGCTCAGCCACTTAACTTTTTTACTTAAGGCAACAATGTCTAACTATAGAAATCAAAGCATTACTCTAACCAGGTCCCATTAACCAATACAGAGCCCTCTAACTATGTAACATTTTATAGGAAACCACTCTCTGAACCGAAACATAGTCATTATTTGTTCTTCAAGGAGAGACCCTCACAAAGATTATTTCTTATTAAAAAGTCCACATATACACGCTAACCTCTGCATTACCTTCTTTCATCCCAATCCCTGGAGAGAAATCATCACAAACAGAACTGTAAGAAGTATCCTAGGTATCTGAAGTGTTTGTTACTCTTCATTTCAGAGCCGTAAATAAAGAGGGTGAACGAGGTTCTGTTGACTGTTTAAATGAGAATAGTCAGGGTGTCTAGTAGGCCTCCTCCAGAATTTTGCAAGATGGTAACTAATTGTAAGTAAAGATGAAAGGTTGATGCCAACTTGTTACAGAACAAGACATTAAATTTCTAGGGTAGCACCATCCTGAACTGCAGTGAGCTTTACGAACCCACCTGCAAACCTCGCCCCTACTCCTCCAGATCTGCTGTCGGGTTTGCCCCGGGTGTTCACGGGGACGAGGGCACAGGTGGTCACCAGCCTCTGTGACCTGGATGTGGGCAGGCGATTTTCCTATGAAATTCATAAAAAACATTAACAAAAACCCTTTTCAGGATGAGCAATTCCAACTACTTTCAACTGCTTTTTAAAAATTTCTAAGCCCCCAATATCACTCTTTATTCTATTTTCCTACTTCTTTAGGTGGCATTACTGCTTGGTTAAGCTGTTGCGCTTGTCTCCCCACTGGCTTCCCTGCCCACGACTCACCCCAGGCCCTTTGCCTGGTTGATGGTCACAGGAGGCACAGGAGGCTCCCTGAGTCCTAAGTTGTAAGAATAGGACTTCCTACAAATTATCCTCTGTCCTTAAAGGTGCAAGACAAAGGGAAGAGAGGAAACCTAGCACTGGAGATTACGGGAGAGCGCAGTAGAGACAGGGGCTTTTAAAGAGCAATCTAGGTTCCATTTCTAGCTCTCCTGGCTACATGACTTCAAGCAACATAATTTCTCAAATGTGAGAACCATTTAACTAATGATTAAATATGATTGTGAGGAGTTGAGTAGCCACTATAAAAGTCAAATGGTGTCTGGCATACAGCATGTCCTCAGTGAAGGTCCCTTGCCTTATCCCTGTAATCAGCAAGATACGGCACACCTGACGGGTTAATTTACAATACCCAAGGAGGTGGTGGTGAATTTGGGCCAGATGAGGCCCACGTGGGCACCTGGGGGAATGTGCTGGCTGATGAGGCAAAAAAGTAGGAGCAATTTCTAGGCATTGGTGACCTAAAGTCTCCTGGGAGAGCAGCTTTATGATCTAGGGGACCACAGATTACAATCCCAGAATTTTACGATCAGGGACCTTAACCCAAGAAAGTCCATGTTGTCTCTTCCTCCTCTTGATGTTTATTTCATCAAAACACTTCTCTGTATGTTGCATTGCCACCAACTTGTTTGTTGACATTCCCAGCTTCTTCCTTTGGGTGTGTCCCCTGCGATTTTCCCACTGTATTGCAGAGGATGTGCACACTGGTTTCCTCTTATATTTATACATTTAACACATTCCGAATGTGTCCCGGGCTTTGAGGACTGCAGGCACGTGAGCAAAACAAACTTCAAGCAGTGCAGCTGTGGTTCTTCTCGAAGGAAATGGCCCACGGACGGGACAGAAGCACATCACCAAGTCATCAGTCACCACGAGGCACCACACAGCATGTCCTGAAGCCGGTGTGCCTGCCCTGAGAGAGCTTCCTTATCTCCACACCAGTGTCGCCAAGACACAGCCCTGCACTGGTGGTAATAAATCAGTGAAAAGTTTATTCCTTCTTCAACTTTTCCTTTCCTTCCAGGTCAGGAACAGTTCTTAACTCAAATTCAGGAGCAATTGGGATTCACTGTGTGTATTTTTATGATAACCAATGACACCAGTTTCCCCTTCACTGTGGTGATAAAACAGCATCACTTAAAATTACTTATTGTAGTAAAGAAGGTGTATTTGAGGAAAAGCACCGGTTAAGGCTCCCGGCTGTGGCAGGCCCTCTGTGAGGCCTGCAGGTCTGTGCGGGGCCCCAAGGAGCTGTGGGATTGCTGGGGCATCTTCCTGGCCTGGCTGCCCACGGACCTCGACCAGATTTTGGGGGGAGGAAGAACCTGTGGACCACAGTGCAGAACATGTGCAGGTGCCTCAGAGAGGGGCCCTTCTCCTAGGCCTGGAGCCTTCCTAGATGTGGGGCCCACATATTCCCGACATCTGTATGCAGTAAAACCAAGCACGTGCATTCAAGCGCAGGCTTAAGAACCCCCCCCAAAAAACCCCAGCTGCCTTACTGTGAAGCCCTAAGTAACATTTCCGCACCATACAGCTGCTTCCTTCACAGAATCAGAGTATCCTCTAATCAAAGGTTTTAAGAATAGTTTTTACAGAAAGAACTCACTAGTCTCAGGATTGTAAAGTATAAAGCAAAAATTAAGGCAAATAAATTCCTTTGCGGATCTTTAGGCTGGATTTCCTCTGATTTGTAAGCCCCTTCCACCTCCCCTCCACCCTGTTCCAGGACTTCCTGCCTGCTGGGCTCCTGCCTGCTGAGCCTCCTGGGGGCAGGGTCTGCCTGTGCACCTCCCTCCCCTGCTGCCATCGCTGCCCTGCCCTTGCCTCCACTGCACAGTGTGACTCTGGCTACAAATCGATGGCAGAGAGGGCAAATCACAGCTTTGATTTATTTAATATAAATAAAAGCACAGTAAGTCCTGTTTACCTGAGGAGGGGAGGAGTGTGTGTGTATTTACTCTTCCCTGCCCTGCAAGAGTCTGGTGTGGACAAGAGGCAGGGCCTATTTACTGGCTTCATTACTTGCAAGCTGGCTCCTCAGTGCCCAGGCCTGCTTTTGAGGCCCATGGAGAAGAGGGAGGGCGGGAGGAGAGGGAGAGAATGTGAGAATGTGTGTGTGAGAGTGTATGTGAAATCATGACCCCTTGGAGCAAAAACCCTGGGGACATCTATACTTCATCAACAGAATTAAAATGACGATTTCCAGAAGATGTGACATTTTATTTATCTACCATCTTGAGTCTAGATTGAGGACTCAGCTGGGCACAGTGGTGTGGCTCAGTGGATTGAATGCTGGCCTGCGAACTGAAAGGTCGCCAGTTCGATTCCCAGTTATGGCACATGCCTGGGAGGTGGGCCAGGTCCCTGGTTGGGGGCATGCAAGAGGCAACAGATCAATGTATCTCTAGCACATCAGTGTTTCTCTCCCTCTCTTTCTCCCTCCATTCCCCTCTCTCTAAAAACAAATAGGTAAAATCTTAAAAAAAAAACAAACCAGTCTGGAAAGCGGACCACTTCATTACTCTCTTAAAGAGATTTTAAAGAAAGTTTATGGAGGCTATCTCTGGGTGGGTGGCTTATGAATTATTTAATTTTCTTTTATAGTTGTCTGTATTTTTTAAAATTGTTACAGAGATATTATGATTTCTATTGTTAGAAGAAGGACAAGGTTATTAAATAAAATACCTTCACTTCAACGATTGATTACTTGGGTGAATCACTTTGAGGAGAAATCACCTCCCCTGCCAGGCACAGAGCTCTGAGGCCAGGCCCAGGGCAGCTGAGTCACCCCCTCCTCCTCTGCTTTGTGCCGTCTGGTGGCTGCCTCCTATGACACTGGCAACGGAGCAAAGGTGAGAGAGAGGTGGCGGCCACCTCGACGCCGACCGAACACACCCGCATGCGGCGACTGCTAAGGGTGGCCACCAGGCGGGCAGGCTGGTCTTTCACTGGCCTGACAACGGACCAGTCTACGCGAGCCGTGGCTGTTCTCTTGGGCAAAAAATAGATCTTAAAGTTTAAGAGATGACTGAGAAGGATAATAAAAATGGGCCAATACATTTTAAAAATTTTGATAAAAACCACATAACTTAATATTGATCATTTTAACCATTTTAAAGGGTACAATTCAGAGACATTAAGTTCATTCGTGATGCTGTGCGACCGTCACCTCTGCCTCCCGCCAGAAATTCATCACCCACATGCACAGCTGACACATTCTAAAAGATACATTTAATTATTTTTATCACCTACATGTGAAACAACCATGAAGTAACCAAGAAAAAACAATTAAATAAGCAGGTCCCTTCTTTAAAGGTAAACAAATTCAGAAAGAAATAACATTAATACTGCTAATGACAACCTATGAATCTGTCCACATTCTGGTACAGAGACAGAAAATCTAATGAGATGCATTCTATTACAGGTAGAATAAAATCTCAGATAAAAGTTTTACAGAAAATCAGTCTGTAAAATGTAAATCCACTAAGTGATGAATGTCCACACGGCAGCCAGCAACGAAGGTGCCAGAGCCAGGACAGCTGCCGGGGCGCAGCCGGGCGAGCAGAGGCATCGCCGCACGATGGCCTCCAGTCTGCAGTACTGACGGGTCGGAAGGATCCGGAAGGAACGTCGAGGCTCAGTTAGTTCATGAATCTGCCACAGGCTTGGGAGTGAGAGGTAACAGCGCTTGGTCGGCTGTCTGCAACCCAGGAGTGGGGTGAGGCTGGCAACGTGTCCTCAGGTCTAGCACCATTCCCTTCCAGCTGTCGTATTAAAGGCAATCCAAGTTAGTGGTGACCAGACAATATAGCTACTCAACTGAAGGGTGGCTATACCAGGAGCTGTATCTTATTATTCGGTGGTTTTAGTTTCTAGTGTCCTATGAAGCATAGATTGAACTGAGGATTATTAGCAAAAGAAGAGTCCCTTTGGTGGCATATTCCGCCCCGCCCCAGTGGACACCATGACTTCCTTGTGGCATGTCCTATGCCTACCCAGACACGCAGACTGTGCTCCTGCCCCAGGAAGGCAGTGTGAGAACAGAAAAGCGATGGTTGGAAGACATTTATATCATCCCTGTATTCAGCTCACTGTGTGAGACTTTCTCATTTGCTCACTTGTCCATTCATTCGTTTTTTAAAAAGTGTTCTGAGTGCCTTCTGTGATGCACCAGGCACTGGTGATAAGCACTGAATGAGACGGTGGAGCGCATGCAAACTGGAGCACAGTTTCCACACAGATTTCTCTGAGTTGCACTCTTTGGAGTTAACGTAGCCTGATTCCCGTCAACGGGGCGTTGGTGGGACTGGGAAGGGCTGGCAGGCCGCACTGTGCACCCTCTCCCCCACCCCAGCACCTCGGGGAGAGCAGTAACACCGAAAGGGTAAGAGCAACGTGGATGTGCCCTCCTGGCTTTACCGAGGCCGGGGTCCCACACTCGGCCGTCTCCTCGTCAGGCTGCCCACTTCCGCCGCCGCAGAGCAGCAGCACCCTTTCCCGGGGGTTTTCCTCGCTGCTGGAGAAGAGCAGCGCGACTCTTACCATGTTATGAGACAAAGCCACAACCACGATAACAAATCCGAGGTAACCAGAAATAGCCTCACGAGACAGAGGACACAGACCCAAGCCTCGCCCGCCCAGGCCTCCGCGCGTCTGCCATGAGGACACTCGGAGCCGGGCCAGCCGCCTTCTCTGGGCAGGGCTCTCACTTGGGTGCAGGGACAAAAGGAAGGCAGGGTTTGGAGTTCCAAACACCAGTGGTGCTCAGAGTGGAGAAGCAAAGCAGCTTCTTAGGCATAGGACGCCTCAGTCAAAAGGAAAAAAAAAAAAAACACACAGGAGAGCTGGGGGTAGCAGGAAGTCTAGACAAAATGAGCAATGGCTGGGGGAAAACTTGGGCATAAAAACATAGCTCTTTACTGTAAAAACCAGAACCAAGGAGCAGGCATATTGCCATACTGACCTTAACAGTGAAACGGGCCCCATGCTCCATGATGGATGAGTGATGAGGTGGGTGAGCGAGGGGTGACCAGGGCGGGCTATTCACAAGGAAAGCCTGAGCACAATCTCTCAGACAGGGAGAGCCCCTGACCAACACAACCATCAACGATTGTCTGCTCCCTTCATTTGTTACAAGATATGTGAGTTACTCCAATAAAAGCTGGCTATTGGCACAGGGAAATCTAACATCTGACTTGGGAGGCAACAGGAGCCAGCTGCTCCAGCCTCCAGGACTCCCTAACTTCCCATTTCAAATCAAGTTCCCAGCTGACCCACAGCTCCAGAAAAGGGGATGAACCCAATCACCCAGATTTTATCAGCTTTTTAAATGCACTAGGGGTTGAAATAAGACACACCATTGTGGTTTAGGAGGAAGGGAGGGGACAGGTGAACCCAGGCTGGGAGAACGAGAGTCACATGAGTAAAGGTCTGAAGTACCACCTGGCACAGGAAGGTTTTCCAGCCTCCACCCGGGACTGCCCCAAATCCTACATCCAGGGGCCCCAAGCCCCAGTGCCCTTGGGATCACAGCGGGGGTCCTGGTCCGGGAAGTACACGGGCACTGAGTGTTTGTGGTAGAACTGGAGCCGGGAAAGGAGATACTTGACGACATGGGGGTATTCCCTTGACAGGTCATGTCTTTCTTCTGGGTCCTTCTCAATATCAAAGAGCCAGAGGGTCTTGGTTGGTGGGTCTGATGCGGGTATCTCGGAAACATTGTATTGAGACGGTGGAGGGAACCAGTGACCACAGCCTGGCAAAGAAACACAAGAGTTCAGTGGGGAGAGACATGGTACGCAATTTCTAACTTCGAGAAATGAGCCCAGGGGACAAAGCAGAGCTGGGTGGTGGGCGTGGACCCATGAAAAAGATGGGGCCCTTAATGCTGTGTTTAGATCTAAGACTCTGACTTCCGGTGCTTTAATGAGACACATCTCATGCTTCACCACCAGGGGCATCCAGGAATGTGAATGCATGTATGTGTGTGTGGGGGGTGGGGTGGGGCTTTACCTGTGACATGACTTGGGGGGGTGCTACTGGCATTTGGTGGTCATGGGTCAGGGATGCTAAAATGTCTTGTAACATGTGGCGCGGTCCCAAACAATGAAGGGTCGTCTTGCCACAACTGCCAAGACTGTCCTCATTATCAACACTGAGTAATGGCATCATAACCTTAACCATCATGTCATATCTGAAAAGTATTTAACAGACATCCCTCTTAGAGAATGTTCTCGGGGGAGGCAGCCCCTCCCCCAGCCACACCACTGGTTGAGGATGTGTGCAGCTTTCAGAGATTCCCCTTGCAGTGCCTGGGAGCCACACAAATCTGAAATCCTTAGGCTTCCACAAAGCCTGGGACTGGCATTTCTTCCTTTTACTCCTCCTGCAGCTAATCCTTAACTTTGTGGGGAGGGGGTCAGGTTTAGTAGATCCGCCACTCCTCCCTCTTCCTTACTCAGCTGTTTCATTCAGCAGCCCCACAGTTATCTTTTGCGAAAGGCAGTTGTCACAGTTTGGGAAGTGCTGAGCGTTCTACCTGGGTAGCCCGTGAGGAGTTTCCAGTTTCTGTGTCTAATTGCGGCATGGACAGACGTGTTGAAGGTTGCATATTCTGGAAGAGAAGAGTCATCCTTTGCTGGAACTGTGCTGTTCCCAAGACCTGGGAAGAAACAGTTTGGGAGAATTAGATCACTGTTCTTGGAATGTGGCATTATAAATCAACATTTTATTTCCTTCTTGCAGAACAGTAGCTTTTATTCAACGCTGGAGTGTAAATGTGTATCCTGCCACAGAGATGAATCTTCTATTAAGTATATACAGAGCCATAGTTACATTAAACATCAGTCATAAACCACTGCAAATATAAAGGAAATCCCGAAGAGATCAGAATACTAATTCATCCTTAAAATCAGTATGCTCAGCCAATGCACAGCTGGCCGTATGCAGAACAGTGCTCTGTTATGGCATGGTGGGTAGTTTTTGTGTGTTTTGCTTTTGCTGTTAAATGACTGAATTACATACATTTTCTGTGTATACTTATACCTATATAGATAATATAATGCTCTATAAAATGCACATTTCAATGGAGTCTATCTCAAGCTATGAGAGGTCGAGCATATCATAATAAATAGTACATATATTCATTTTTGTAACCACAGGTATGAAATCCAGAAGTAACTGAGTGGTGCTCAGTGAACCCATTCAGACAGGATAACTTCAGGTGAAAGAATAAATGTGGTACACATATTATCAGCTTGTATCGTGGATGACGTTCGCTTATCATCTTGAGGTTTTATATTAATTGATCAATCAGGTTTTTTGAGGAGAACAATTTAATACCTGTGCCCTGTTCCCCTTTCGAGTTTGGAACCAATTGAAAGGTAGAAAATGGACAGATGAAGATGAAAATATTGCTTTGGTTACTGATAAACTTGATTGGAGAGAACACAGTTTCAGATCTGTGACAGAGAGGTCTTGCTCATAACTGAACTTGACTTAGAAATACTAAGCCACCCATCACTGATCTTGCTGGACACGCACCAGGCTCTCTCAGAATCCATGGCTCCGGGCAGAACGAGTGCTTCTGTAGAGCCTGGGGACATGTTGGCTCCAGAATTCCACAGACACAAGGGTCTGAATCGAGCAAGCTTAGTTCCTTCTTTTGGATAAACCCCTCCTTTGTCTGCTTGTGGGGAGGAGGGGTAAGGTCCAGAGACCTGAGCTTTACTAGAGTTGAAGACACTGGAGGGCAAGGTATGGATGTCCCCCGCCTCACTCCTTCCTGTCTGTTTAAAAGCCTCAACTCAGGGCCCAATTCTATCATATTCAGTCTGTTTTAAGTCCACTCAAACATGGTCACAGCAATCCCATTGGGGGCACTTGCAAAGTCAGCCAGACTACCCACCCAATGACTAAGAGCCATAGTTTGCGACGTGTCTATAAAAGCACACACTTCACCAGAGTGGTTGTTCCATCCACCCACCGTCCCATCTTTGAGGACTTCGAGAGCGCCCTCCTTCTGGCCAGAGTGGGACTTCTGCGCTGCTCAGGGCTCAGTGCAGGAAGCACTGTCCATGCTGGAAAGGGCAGAGCCCCATCCTCACGTCAAGTCTCCTGGAAATGACCCTGAAGACATACTGGAGACAGAGCCAATTACTGTTGGCAGTTTCAGACCTCCAGTCTTAACAATCACATACCAACAAGTCATTAGCACCAAAGAGGAAATCTTTTTGACTTGTTCCTCTGTTTGCTTCTGGCTATTTTGGATCCAATACAAAGGAGGCTTCTAGTGACTGAGGTGCCTGCGGATGTCTATCACAGGAAGTGCGTTCTTAAAGTTCAGACTGTGGTGGACCTGTGAGCCCTCATCACACGTCTCTATGAAGGCCACATTCAGATACCAAGGAATGTTAAATAAAACAAGGCTACTTTGTGAACATAAAAAAAAAAAAAAAAGGAAATTTAGCTATCTCACTCTACTTACATTTATATACATTTTTTCTTAAAACAAACAGGAACATAAAATACCCAAACAGTAAATAAGACTAAATGATGAAAGATGTTGTTATCTCAATAATATTTTTCGTTTTCAGAAATCAGACAATGGGAAAATTAGAAGGAATACTACAACTGACACCCTGTGAGCTGCCACCCAGAATCAATAGCTGTTACCATTTGCCATATTCGCTTTTTTTTTTTTTAAAAGAAAGAAACAGGACAATAAAGATGAAGTGACAGGCCCCTCTGTTCCCATGCTCAGTCCTGGTCCCTTTGCGTCCGCTCCCCAGAGACCGCTCCCCATGACGCCAGTGCGCAGGGTCCCTCCAGCCATTCAAAAATACGTTGACATCTGAGCGGGGGACCCAAAAAACCCTGGAGATTATGTATAAAACATTGAGTATTTATTCTTACATGTTTAAACTTCAGTCACCTTCAAAGAACCCTCATTTGAGGTAATACACCTATCGAGACGTTTTTTCCACGGCTCAAAACAGTTTTGAACTCATCGATTTTGATGCCTTTCAGTGCTTCTGCCGTTTTTTGTTTCACTCCTTCCACATTGGCAAAATGCTTCCCTTTGAGAACTTTTTTCCATCAAGGGAAACAAAAAACATTGCTTGGGGTGAGATCAGGTGAACAGGGAGGGTGAGGCATGGGGCGGGGCTCTTGCCGTTTTCAGTAAAAACTGCTCCAAAAGCAGTGCAGTGTGGGCCGGTGCACTTGTAAGTCACCCATCATGAAATGGGCAAATGCACTGAGAGTCTTCAAAAAAATTCACTGAAGCCCAACCCGTTGCTGTACCAACAACGCCAGCTGGTACACTGATACAGATGTGTTCCTAGAACACTCACCTAGTTGGGGGAAGCCTGTACTACAAAGTGCCTGCCTTCCAGAATATAATTCCAGTGTTTTTGGGACTTGAATTGAGGTCTGTATATATGAGGTCTGTCCAGAAAGTATCCAACCATGTATTATGAAAAATAGAGACATTTATTCAAGAAGATACAAGACACAAAAAACATTGTGTCTTGACACCATAGGACAGTGACACCTCAGTCCCATTCACAGTGGGCACCTTTGGATCTCACACAGTTCTCCCAATCACCATCAGCTCTCACGTCATGTTTTCCTGAATCTCATTGATGGGTCTGAAATCTCTTCCCTTTTAAAGGTGATTTTAATTTTGGGAAAAGTGGGAAATTGCAGGGCACCGAATCTGGGCTGTAGTGGGGCTGAGTCACCTGGGTGATTAAATGTTTTGCCAAAAAACTCTGCATGAGACGTGATGCACGAGCAGGTGCGTTGTGATGAAGCTGCCAGTCACCAGCTGCCCATAGCTGTGGCCTTCTGAATTATCTGAATAGTTTCTGCAGAGGAATGTTCAAGCTTAATACAAAATTTGATGCAGATTCATTGCTCTACTTGCTCATTTTGACTGTGACAGCCACACAGAGTACACATGCTCACTCAATGGTGTCTACCGCCCCCACTGACTAGTACAGTGAAGGTGTCATTGTTCATACATGTGCATTCCAGTCCACTCTCCTTGGCTGCCAGGTTACACTGATGTCATGCAAACCATTCTCTTTATATTAACAATGGTTGAACTTTTTCCAGACAGACTTTGTATGTGTTAAGGAATAATGTACAGTACTGTTTTATACTTTTAAAATGTACGTGTGTTATGCTTTACATATTCTGCATTTGTTTTTCATTCACGATAGTATTTTTAGAGCTCTGTGATTCTAAGTGTGTATATATATATATGTAACTGTTCAGAATTTCACCATATAAAAAAACACATTTTTTATCCTGTTGATAGGCTCTTAGGTTGCTTTAATTTTATGTTTTCCTATTATAAGCTACCCCGAAATAAACACGTTGCCTGCAGCTCCTGGTGCACATGTGCAGGAGCTCCTGAGCACGTGTCCGGCCAGCTGCAAGGTGCACACATTTCCAACTTTATAACACGCACTGATTGGCCTTCCTGCCAGTAATGTCCCTACTTCTCCACATCCTCTACCTGACACTTTCAGATTCAAAATTTTCTGCCTAGCTAAAAATTTTAGAGAGAATCTCTAGCTTTAAAAAAAATCATTTGATCAGCAATAATATCTTTCTTTTTCTGTGTCAATCCAAAGGTTGCTCTAAAAACATTTTAAAATAACACTCAGAGAAACGAGCACAAATCACACTCGATGAAGAGTGGATTCTCCCTTGCAAACACCAGCCCACTCAAGAATGAGAACACTCCTAGGACTTCCGAACCCTGCACCAGCAGTTCTAGGTACTTCCCTCTGTTCCCCAAGGTAACTGCTATCCCAACTTCAACTGGCGTTTTCACTGTTAGCAGTGTATGAAATAGACTATCGAGATGAGAGCTAAGAGGCAGAGATTTCTTAGAATGTTAACAAACTTTTAGAATTTCTCTGACAGAGTTGGACTAGATACATACTTAAATATTTATTGATGAACAACTGTGTGGTAAGAAGCTTTGCATTTTGAAATTCTATGACACGAAGTACCGTATTTTGCCATGTATAATGTGCACTTTCTTGCCCAAATTTTTGAGGAAAAAATAAGGATGAGCATTATACATGGGTAGTACTACTTTTGTATCTATATAAATGTTTTTAATTCTTTTATTTATGTTTCTGCAGTAAAAGTATAACTCTAGAAAGCAATAATGATATCCATATGCAAAATAATGCCCTGGACGATAACAATCGGTTTTGTTTCTAAATGTCAATAAAGAAAAAAACTGAATTACAAAATTTAAATGAAAGATTTTTTTTCCCCTGAGAATCTGGATCCAAAATGTGGGTGCCCATTATACATGGCAAAATACAGTCATAGGCAAAGAGATGTCTAAGAGAAGTTTTGAATGTAAAAGCTAAGATATTTTGGGACTAAAAGTTGTAAATAATAAAACTTCAAGGTTCCAGGTGTGGTGATTAGGAGAATAGGGTTGCTGCTGGCAGAATAGAGACGTTACTGCAGGAAATGGTGCTAATAAGATTCTGAAGTTAGGCATACTGACTTTAAAGAATTAATATGAGCTCACGGTGGAAATATCTACTACGTATTGCAGCTAAAACACTGGACCTGTGTGAGAGACTGAAGCACAGTTCGATTCAAGCACCATCTCCAACGAACCCTGGAACTGGCTGAGTTGTCTGGAGACTAGAGCAAGAAGAAATCAGTGGCCCAGAGACAGAACACTAAATGCCAAAAAAAAAAAAAGAAAGAAAAAAAAAGCTGTTAGCAAATGAGGCAGAGAAGAGGAAAATAATATGAGGATGAGAGCAGTTGGACAGGACATCACAGAAGTCAAGAGAGCAGAGAGTTTCAAGACCAGGAATCACAAGTACCAAATATTCCTTCCATCCATCAGCTTGATGAATGAAAAAAACGGAGATGCATCTGTTAACCTTTGGGGGGAAAAAGTAGGGCGTTCAGATAGAAGCACAAACAAATAAATCCTTCTCTTCACCTTCTGAGCTGGAAGCCATCTCTGAGATAACAGGCTTTCTGGCCAGACACTACTAACCAGTTAAAAGATGGATGTCATGTGTATTAGTTTGGGATGTGAAAAAGGAGATCAGCAGAAAATTTTAGAACAAATGAAAAAAAAATCAACATCTTACAGAACACTTAGTAAACTTTCAGAGCTCCTGATCTGAACAACCTCTGGAAATCTGAAGGAGGTCCCATGTCCAGAAGGCGGTGGGTCAGTGGTCTCAGTGGAGAACCGTGTTTTCCAGACCAGAGCGGGTTCTGGACACACATCGGAGCGCGCTCTGGTGGGATGGTGAGTTAGTGGGTGGGGACCGGGCTCCCCATCTCCGCTTCAGTCGGCACAGTTTAACCTTTAAGGAAGAATCTGTAGTATTTGCTAAACACACTGTACTTCTCTACATTTTTGTTTGAAGAAAGGCTCTGTGACTAAAACATAATTTGAAAGACACTAATCAGCGACAGGTGACGGATTCGCCAAATGGGGACGGGACTGAGAAAGGCCCGAGGACACATCTGATCTGCGTTCAATGCGTTTCTTGGCTGTGCAATACATCCTCCCAACTCTTTGGAAATACTGTCTGTACAGTCTATGATTGCGTTTTATAAAATATATTCATTTTCCTGACTATGTACTTTGTTTATTGTATATACACTGGAATATATATAAAACAGGGATGAATAGGAAAATTAAAATTGCCTGTAAATTTATTAGCTGCTGTTTACATTTTGGTGTATTATCCTTGAAATTTAATTGCACAAAGCTTAAATAAAATGAACATGTTAGCTGACTTGCAAATAAGAAAAGGGCGCTTCATAGAAAACAAACTTTTTATGCCTAGAGAAAATTGGGGAGGGTGGTGAGGAATCCCAAGCACCAGTGCAGGGGTGAACAGATGGTCTGGGTCCTTCCTCTCTGGAATCTTGCTCAAGCGGAATGAGTTGGGCATGGCTGGGGAACGGGGCTTAGAAAGAGCTAATGCTGTGACTGTGAAGGAAGGCACTGTTAGAGACGGCAATGAAGACAGGGCTGCGGGACTGACATGAAGGACCGCCTCCCCTCTACCAGAAGGCCACAGTACACAGCAGTGCGGAGCACACACTTTTGGAGCCATGTGGCTTGGGTTCGAATCTTAGCTCTCTCGCTCACTGGTTGTGTGACCTTAGGCATTAGCTGCCCTCCCTAAGCCCAGATTTCCTCATCTGTAAAATGAGGATTAATATCTCTTTAACAGGATTGTTGTGTGACCTAAGATGATATAATGAAAATGTATTACCATTGTGCCCAGCATATATTAAGTGTGCAATAAATGTTATTATTACCAATTGTGTAATCTTGGGCAACTTTCTTATGCCCCAATTTACTCCCTATAAAATTAGTATAAGAGTACCAAATGAGCTAAGGCACACAGAGCACTTACCATAGAGTCTGGTATATGACGAGACTATGGTCAACATTAAAGATAACAGCGAATACTTGTCAGCACTTATTACTTGCTTACAAACATAAAACACTGTGTTAAGTGTTCTGAGTATGTTAACTCATTTAATCCTTACAATAGCTCTATGAAATAGGTAATAATGTCTGCCCACAACTGTCACTAAATGCTAGCTATTAGCAGTACGATACAGGTTTTTTCTTCTACTCAAAATCTTCCAAATAGGAGAAAAGTAGGCAGAAACAATTATTATATCTGCAAAAAAACCCAAAAAACAAAACAAATCACTTCTTTGGTCTGGTTTTGAAGAGGCCCTATATTTGCTCCCCCATTCACGTTCCAGTGTTTGAATGGGGAGAGGGGAAAAGGCATCAACGGTGGAGGTTTCAATTTGCCACTTCGGGGGTTTAGTCCCTTCTCTGCTCTGTTGAGTGGCCTGCCATTCACTTCCACTGAAGCCTCTTTGTTTCTGATCACTTTTATAATATACAAAGATTCGTTTAAAATTTTATTCTGCTTCTAAGGACCCATCTTATTCCTCTGCTAGTGGGAAGCCATCTTCACACTCTGACGGCACACGCCCGTTCCTTACAGCACCACTCACTCACTTGGGCTAAGTGCAGAAAACCCTGCAGCTTCTCCAGATACTTGGCTGTCAAGGCATTTCCTAAAATGGAATCCTGTCACATATGTTTTGTGTGTTTGTTTGTTGTATTTTAAGAGAGAGGGGAAGGGAGGGAGAAAGAGAGGGAGAGAAACACTGATGTGAGAGAAAAATCAATTGGTTGCCTTCTGTAGCACCCCGAACAGGACCAAACCTGCCACACAGGCATGTGCCCTGACTGGGAATCAAACCAGTGACCTTTCGCTTTGTGGGATGACGCCAAACACACTGACCCACACCGATCAGGGCTATGTATGTTTTTAAAAAATGAATAGGTAAACCTTCAATCTAAATAGCACAATTACCTTCATCTTCCATATTTACGTTATAAGTTCTTGAAAGTAGTTTGTTAGTTTATTATGTGAGTCAATATGCTTCAGAGTTTATTTATACTAAACATTTGATTGGCGGACCATTTCTTCATGGCTCAATCCAAGAAAAGGACCCCAATTCAAAGTGAAGTTCAAGTCACTACGTTGTTTTCTTTTAATAATTTTTTTTTTAAATCCTCACCTGAGGACATGTTTTTACTGACTTTAGAGAGAAGGAGAAGGAGAAAGGGAGGGAGGGAGAGAAACATTGATCAGCTGCCTCCCATCCCACACCCTGATGGGGAATCAAACCGACATCCTAGGAATGTGCCACGACCAGGAATTGAACCTGAAACCCTTTGGTGTAGGGGACGATGCTCCAACCAACTGAGTCACCCGGATAAGGCAAGTCACTAGAATCTTTATTGTGCCAGCTTGTTTGAACTCCAATGCCCACAGCCTACACACAACCCTCCCACTCCAGATCACAGTGCATTCAGGCTACATCTGGCCGGGTGCATCTGGGCTCATGTGGATCAAACCTCCAGCATGCTCGGGGTTTTACACGGCCCCAACCTGTGGGCTCCAGCCATGGCTGCCTCTCGTCTCGCTGTGTGGTGAAGACTTGCATGCTCAGAGGCAAATGTGTTCATTGTTGTCTTGATTCTTGTTTTTGAAAATCATTCTGAATCTAAAAATAGAAGTTTTCTCTAAAAATAGTTTCCAAAAAACACTGGCTAGAACTCCCGCACTCTGAGCTGATGCTTCACTGACCCTCTTTGCTTAATTTTCAAAGATGAAAAAAACCTCAGTAGCCATACATATGGCCCTGTGGGCTGGAGAGCTGGGATTACAGAACTGTTCGGAATTAGCGGCAGCACTCCCTGCGCTGTGACTCAGGTTCTGGAAAGGAACTCAAAGAAACCAAAGTGCATTTTTGCAGGCTGTAGAATGCATCTATTATCTTTTTTTTCTTTAAAGATCTTATTTATTTATTTTTAGACAGAAGGGAAGGGAGAGAGAAAGAGAGGGAGAGAAACATCTGAGCATGTGGTTGTTTCTTGCACGCCCCCCGCTGGTGACCTGGCCTGTAACCTAGGCATGCGCACTGACTGGGAATTGAACTGGCCACCCTTTGGTTCACAGGCTGGCACTCAATCCACTGAGCCACATAAGCCAGGGCCTGATCTTTCTTTTATCTTATTAAGTTATTGAACCACTCTGAATTCTTGCTTCCTTGTACGTAAAATGGGGGTAAAAATAACGCCTACCTCACAGGGTGACTGTGAGGATGAAAGGAGACCCTTTGCGGGCAAGCGTGCTGTCCACTCGAAGCATGAAAACCCTGGTTACAGGTCTCTTGATTCCCACAGCGGTTGCTAGAAGACTGGGCGCACAGACAAAACTGACTGACCAGCTGAAAGAAATCTTGATTGGTAGCCATCTAAATCAAGGTGTGATCAACAGCCCAACTCTGTAATGGCCATGAGATCTGCCAAGGGAAGAAGATGGTATCAGAAAATTATGGGTAAGACGGGATGAGGAAATGCAGAGGTATTAGTCAAAGGGTACGAAGTGTCAGTCACACGAGATGTCCCAGAGATCTACTGTACAGCCTGGTGCACAGTTAACAATACTGAATCATCAACAGTGTATCATGTACTTAAAAACCGGCTAAGTGTTCTTATCACACATACACACACAAAATAATAAATAAAGGGGGCAGGAAGGAACTTGGGGAGGAGACGGATATATTTATGGCATAGATTGTCATGACAGTTTCATGGATTACATTTATCTCAAAAATCATTGCATTGTATACATTAAATATGTACAGCTCTTTGTATGTCAATCATACCTTAACAAAGTAGTTTAAAAACAAATGAATAAAAATAATGTGAAAAAATGTAGCAATAACACCTAAATTCTATATGCTAACCCACAGGTCTGGCCAAAATTGTGAAAGTTAAGTGAAATAGAACAGGAATTCCCAATTACGGTTGTACACTGGGACCGCCTGACCCCCATGGTCACCTTCATACTTGACTCTGTCTTCCTGAGCCCAGCATGGCTCAGCCCTGGGCTCTTCTGGCCTCTCAAGGGCTGCTTGGCCTTCCATCACCTTTGATGACCTGAAATCACCATCTTTGGCAGCAGCATCTATTATGCTTGCAATGGTCTTGCCTCCCTGCAAAGAAACTTCATGTAGCTACCCATATAAAACAGCTTAAAGCAGAGCCGTCCAGTGTCCACCTCAGTTCATCGTCGGCAGTCCCCAGAGGACCCCTCAGGCTCCATGCATCTCAGGGTGACAGACCATGGCCAGAGCACTCTGCTGGAGGCACTCGTGTGGGCACAGCTGCGGAGAGTAAGGGGGCCTGTGGGCCGGGGAGCAGGTCAGCACGGGGCAGGGCGGGAGGGGGGGTGGAGCTGGTTTGTGGTTCTGGGTTATAGCAGTCCACAGGCCTATAGCCGGTCAGGGCCGCTCCCACCCCTCAGGCCCTGAACAGCTCTGCTGTGTGAGCTCTGGAGAAGGGAAAATAGGGAGGCCTGACACCATTCAAAATCCCTCCTAAATTCATCCTGCCCCTTATTTCTGGATTTAAACCTGATTGCTGCAAGTTTTCTGTTATACCCATACTACTTATTTAGAATCCTGTCTCCTGTTGGTGAAATCCTTACAACCCGAAACAGGAGTATCGAGGAAAATATGCCAGACATAAAGCTAATCAGAAAAAGGTGAGGAGGAATATTACAGATGGTATTTACTACCTACAAGGGAAAAATAAAAAGGCCCGTAATTTTTATACATGCAGTCCACATGACATATTTCAAGTGAACCTAAGTTTATGATTTTCAGTTTACAAAGTCAGTTTCTCTGACACCTACTCATTCAGTTCATGGTTGGGATTTTAAAAGTCCTAGTGAAAAAAGAGCTTTGATGTGGTTTGCTCAGCCTAGATGGAGTTCAAATGTTAATCATTACTGAATTGTGCATAATAAGTATTCAGAGAATGTGCCTGTACTACAGGGAACTTCAACAGTTGGTTAATGTCTGACTCAACCAAGGACTCAGTGAATCCTCAACTCTTGACTCTCCTGGTAATTAATCCATTTGTATCTGAAATGGGTTGATGAAAGGTCTTCTCATACTTTGGTTCAAATTGTATCTTGAATAAATATGTTTTATATTACTCATTCATTTGCCTATTAAACAAATACTTCTTTTATTGATCATTCTAGGTGCTACATATTAAATCTTCAAAATGAATAAACCAGAGTCCAGCTGGTGATAATAAAATAATTTGTGAAAACATCATAAACTCTAAAAGAGTAGAAAATACATTTGTGACTGGGTGAGTCAAATGCACAAAGTGCCTGGGAGGTCCCGGAGGGCAGTGCCCACTGATCTGGGCCCTAAAGGGCAGGCTGAATGTGACAGGTCAATCAAGTGGGACAGAAATGATCCAGGGAGTGGGCAGTGTCTCCTTGAATATGTATCCTCCCTATGGACACTTCCTTCTTTTTGTAGTTTACGTATCCTCCTGGCTTCACCACATTTCCGTGCCCCTATGAGTTACCCTGCCTTCTCTCAGCTCTGTGCCCAGGTGAGGAGCAGGGGCAGGAGGAAGAGAAATCCTGTCTATCTGTCGCCCGTCAAACAGACAGCTTCCACAGGAGCTCCTCTCTGATGTGCCACGTGCACTGGCACGTCCTGGCCCCCCAAGCTGGGAGCCTCACCTCCACATCTTCCTGTCGTAGTTCAAGTGGTAGAATCATACAGACTGAGATGAAAGGCAAAGCAGAGGGGAAGGAGCCTCTCAAAGACCCAGGAGGAGTTAGACTGGAAGAATGCTTCAGCAGCCACAGGAAATACTCCATGGAGAAATGGTTACTGTCAAAGAGAGGGAAAGTGTGAGTGAGCAGGGAAGGAGAGCCCTGGATGCGGCGAAGAGGATGTCAGTGAAGACTGTGGGGACAGCAATCACCGGGCTTGTTACGTATCATGCCCACAATAAACATGAACGAGGGCCCAATGAGCTTGCAATAACAAAGACAGAGAGAAGAGTGTGCATTTTCTCTAATCATCCTCCAATTAAAGTGAAAACAGATGATCATTTCCAGTTCTGACATCACTGTTCGTGTGCCAACCACCGTTTCCATTCTGGTCCTACCCCACAGCACGCTAATCTAATGCAGAACTATGGCTGTCCTTTGAATTCACATTTTTAGTTTGTCTCTCTCTAAATACAAGTTTTTCAAGTAATTGGTAGAGTCCCTCAGCAAATCACTATAAATGGACACTTGTGTATATAAAAAAAGAGAAACTAACCAAAAATATTCATCTTCAGCCTGTGATTAAGATGATGAGCATGAGCCAGGCTGAGTCGTCTGTTCTCTGGCTAGGGATGAAAGGAGAAAGGCTCCCCCACCCGCAACATGGCATTTAGCAAAATCCCAGCTTTCACAAAGCCCCACGGTCCAAAATGCCGCGCTGAAGGCCACACTCCTCCTGTGTCGTACAGCTCACGTCTTGTGCGCAGGGAAGACGTGAGTAGGCTCTGAGCACATGTTTGGATAAGGATGAAATAATGCTAACTTAATACTTAATTTGGAAAGGGGGCCCTGCCCGTGGAATCAGCCTGGGATGGCTGTCAGGCGCGCCTGGCCGCTCTCGGCAGCGTGGTGGTGCCGTCCTTCCAGGCCCTGGGAGCAAACACTGGGGCAGCGGTGGCCACAATTTCAGTGCAGAAAACTAAAGCTGGCCGGCGCGCTTCCAAGGACAGCCCTCTGTCGCACTGCGCTTCTGCGGCCCAAACCCCAGCACGTTACCCAAAGCCCTGTAATCACTGAAATGAGGGCCACGAGGTGCTGCTTGCCAAAGGTGAAAAAGCAAAGATTTGAGACAACGCTTTCTAGCCTACCCTAGTTTTTGGCAGCAGCACAGCTGAAACCAGGGATGTTTTATATTTCCAGCCTATCAGGGTCTCACATAACCCAGGATTCACAGCATAATCTCCCTTTCCATGGAAAACTGAAAACACATCTGAGACGGTCAGCAAAGATGGGGCCTTTAAGGAGGTGCCACCAATTCTTCAGATCAATTCAAAAAGTTCAGTTGCAAAGTGCCCGCCTTAAATGTTCATGAATTTGGAGATACTGATTTGAATCTGGTGGCTTGATTATGGGGTCCAACGGCCAGCCAGCCTGACATCCTGAAGCCTCGGTCAGTCCTCCTCCTAAAGATGCTTTGTAAACTGTCATGTCCATAACCTGCAAAGTGCTTCCTGGGGAACGCTGGCTGTTAGGCACCGCGCACACATATGTGGGATGACTCACAGGAGGGGCGGCCTCTGAATCCATACTGGCCAGCCCAGACCAGAGAGACACTCTCTCCCTACCAGTCACGTTGCCATCATTTTGAAGCCCTAAGTAGGTGGGAGGAACTCAGCTTGACTGAATTCGATGATCACTACCTACTTCTCTTTTCCCTGACAGCACTGTTTGTTTTCACAGTAGGGAATGATGTGTACAGATAAACCTCACTTCTGAGACCTGCATAAAAACCCATTAAGATTGGGGGAAAAAACTCAGAACTGAATTTTCCATCTGACTCAAATAAGAGTGTTGAGAATCTTCAGGCAGATTAGGAAACAGAATGCAGAGCCTACTATCATATCAGGACCTCGTGTTGCCAGAGGGAGGTACTCTACAAAGGCTTAGGCAGTCAACCCCCTCAGGCCCAGGGTAAATTCTGAAAATATGGTCATTTGCTCTGATGCTCTCTCCTGGTTCTAGTACAGTTCGTCGTATGAAAAATCTTCGTAACATGGAAAATGAAAAAGACAGACCCCCTCCCCAGCCCAGGGCAACACCCCTACCCCTTGCAACCTCTTTTCTGGGAAAGGAGCACTGTAAATAGGAAAGCAGGAGGACTTGTAACTGAACACTCCATGACAAACACTCCAGACGGTCATCTCTACTTCCCACCCAGGATTTCTTTGGGGCTGGAATTCCCAGCAAAAAGATCCCCTCCTTTAACTGACCAAGGCTTTGCATTTTAGAAAGAAACATACATTAAAATAGCAACAAGACATCAGCAGGAATGTTTGAAACATTTGTTTTGTTGAAGGAACTGTCTAAGGTATCACAGGAATTATAGAAAAGCATTAATTATTATTTTTTATAGATGTGCCAGGTTATAGATGTAGGGAAAGTATCTCTACTCACCAAGTTTAGAATGAGTTGGAAGGATAAATGTCAAAAAAAAATATAACATATGACAAATGCCAAAGGAGTGTAAGACGTAATTTAAATAATTTACGCATTTCTTGAGCACTTAGGTTTGCAAAGTCATTGTGCAAAGAACTTTGGGGAGTAAGTATTACAGAACTCCAGGAACAGAAAGGTTATTTCTGTTTGTGTGGTGAAGGCAGGCTTTCTGGGGAAGGTGAGACTGGGGGTGAGGGCTGGCATGGAAGGATCTGCAGGCTTCAGAGAAGTGTAGGGAGGTGATGTCCCAGGTAGAGGGGAATAGTATGAGACAGGAAATCATCAAGACTGCTTTGACTCTGGAGGGTTGCCGGGAATCCTGGAGGGCTGGAGGGGGACAGGGTAAGGACAGTTTGGGAAGGATTAGTTGAATCAGTTCCCCTAACTTACAGAAGTTAGAACTTTTTTCTGTAGGTAATTGGAAACCAGTAACATTTTCTTGAGCACATTTCAGAAAGATTCATTTCCACGCCCACTATGATGTAATTATTAAGCTTCCCAGGTGATGTGATACTGCAAAAACATTGCAGCGAGGAATGACTATCACCAGGACAGGAAATTCCACATTGCGAATGTGTAAATTGGCATTCTGCATCAGTGCAGGAAGAAACCATAGAGCCTTGTTGGGTAGGTCCCCAGACAGACCAGGCCTGGGAGGTAGAAGGGAAGTCTAGGTGACCACCAGAGCAGGAGAAAAGGACCCTGAGGTCTGAAAGGACATCACTGAAAGAAGAGACAGTGTTGAGGGGAGATGCTGCTTTCTGAGAGGATGATGAATTAGGTTCAGACTCATTGGGTGACATGAGCAATCAAACATGTGGGCTTAGATGTGATGACAGATTTACTGCAGGTGCCCACCCCGGCACTCCCCTCAGTGCACAGGAATAAAGCCTACACTCTGCGACACAGCCCACAGGGCCCATACCATCTGCTCTGTCTCCTTCCTGGGATCACAGTCCCACCATGTTTGGTGGCCTCTCTGGCAGTTAGGTACATGCCAATGGAATGTAAATGAAGTACGAGCCTGACTCCCAGGCAGGTCTGGGCCCAGAAAACCCTCTTGTGCACAACTGTCCACGCAGACAAGCATGCCAGCCTTGGCAGCTCATTTAAAACTGCAGAGCCACAAGGTGGAAGAAGCTGTAGTCCTTTGCACCCTGCTTGCAGGAAAGCCGTCCACAGCTCGGGAGTACCCATTTTGTACCTGACATGCATGAGAAACACCTCTGTTGTTTGGATGATTCACAGTTTCAGTTTGTTCCAGCAGCCAGTGTTTTATCTTAAGGAATCCACCCCTCCTCTATCTCATCTCCTGCCATTCCCCACCTCCCCCTGACCTGCCCCCAGTATGTCCAGCCACACTGGTGTCTTTCAGTCCTCTGGACACACTAAGCTCTACTTGGTGGTGTGGCCCTTCCCCGCCACAGGTTCTTTGCATTTGCTTTTCTTCCTACTCAGAGCACTTTCTACAACTCTTTGCTTGGCCAACTCCTCTTCCAGGTCTCAGATCAAAATGAGAGCTGCCTTTTTTGGCCTCCCTAATAAAATTAAGTCAATCCCCACTGATCTTTTATAACCCATATTACAACCTGCAATTGTATATTTATTTATTTATTTAATATGTTTCCTATAAAAATATAAGATCCAAAAAAGGGCAGAATCATGACTATTTTGCTCCCTGGTGTACCATTCACTCAGTGCCTAGGCATCTGATAAATTTTACTGAATAAGTTGATGAACCAGAGCTCCAAGGTCATGGGCAGATTTTACAGTGATCTAAATAAGGACAGATGGAGACATAGCAGGCTGAGACACAACCCAACTGGGGGAAACACACACTTCTCAACTGCACACCCCCAAACAAAAGACACTTGAAAAATTAAGGAGATAATTATAGAATGAAGGAAGTTAGAACTAGCGAGGGGCCTTGCACATCAGGTCACCTGATCTGCCCTTTGCATAGATGAGGAAATAGAATTTCCCTGACCCAGCTAGTTGGTGTCCACACTGGGAGTTGCTGGTCAGGTATCCAGCTCTGTATTAGGCTACTCTAAAAAAAAGTTTGGACTCTTGTTTGCAATGATACTGGGAGAGAATATAACTTTAAATACATGGCCAGGGAGGGACTTCCGCCAAGATGG
>PVJI01000091.1:207533-401234 GCA_004026765.1 Micronycteris hirsuta | reverse complement strand
ATTTTCTTGAATTTGTTGAGGCTTGTTTTGTGTCCTATCATATGGTCTATTTTTGAAAATGTTCCATGTGCATTTGAAAAGAATGTGTATTTAGCTTCTTTGGGGTGAAGGGCCCTATATATATCAGTTAAGTCCATTTCTTCTAGGGCATTGTTCAGTGCCACAATGTCTTTGCTGATATTTTGTTTGGAGGATCTGTTCATTTTTGACAGTGGGGTGTTGAAGTCCCCTACTACAATTGTGTTGCTATCAATGTCTTTCTTGAAGTCCTCCAAAATTTTCTTTATGTATTTGGGTGCTCCTGTGTTGAGTGCATATATATTTACAATATTTATGTCTTCTTGGTGGATTCTTCCCTTGAGTATTATAAAGTGTCCTTCTGGGTCTCTCTTTATGGCCCTTTTTTTGAAGTCTATTTTGTCTGATATGAGTATTGCTACCCCAGCTCTTTTTTCTTGTCCGTTTGCTTTGAAAACTTGTTTCCAGCCCTTCACTTTCAGTCTGTGTAAGTCTTTTGTCCTGAGGTGGGTCTCTTGTGTGCATATGTGTGGGTTGTGCTTTCTTATCCATTCCGCTATTCTATGTCTTTTAATTGGAGCATTTAATCCATTTACGTTTAAGGTTATTATTGATAGGTACTTATTCATTGCCATTTTTTTTTTCTTGTACCTGTGTTCCTCACTCTCTCTTTCCCTTTATTTCTTTAAATCAGTCCCTTTAGGATCTCTTGCAGAGCTGGTTTAGTGGTGGTGTATTCTTTTAGACTTCTTTTGTCTGGGAAACTCCTTATTTGGCCATCTATCTTGATTGAGAGCCTTGCTGGGTAGAGTAGTCTTGGTTGCAGGCCTCTGGTTCTCATTACTTGGAATATTTCTTGCCATTCTCTTTTGGCTTGGAGTGTTTCCGTTGAGAAGTCAGCTGCTAACCTTATCGGGGCTCCCTTGTATATTACTTCCTGTCTCTTTCTCACTGCCTTTAAAATTCTCTCTTTGTCTTTGAATTTTGCCATTTTAATGATGATGTGTCTTGAAGTGGGCCTGTTTGGGTTCCTTTTGATTGGGACTCTCTGTGTTTCTTGGACTTGTGTGACTTTTTCTCTCATCAGATTCGGGAAGTTTTCCATCATTACTTTTTCAAACACACTTTCTATTCCTTGCCCTTCTTCTTCTCCTTCTGGTATCCCTATTATACGGATATTATTACGTTTCATGTTGTCCTACATTTCCCTTAATACCTCTTCATTCTTTCTGAGTCTCTTTTCCTGGTCCTGCTCTTTTTGGGTGTTTTTTTCTACTTTGTCTTCCAGCTCGCTGATCCGATCCTCTGCTTCATCGAGCCTACTTTTGATTCCTTCTATTGTGCTCTTTAGTTCAGATATTGTATTCTTCATTTCTGCTTGGCCCTTTTGGATAGTTTCTATTTCCTTTTTCATGCTGACATAGTTTGCAGTGAGTTCATTGTAGTTTCCCTGTAGTTTCTGGAAATTCTCTGCAAGATCATTGAGCTTTTTGAGCTTCCTGATAATCAATGCTTTGAACTCAGTATCTGATAGTTGGCTTGCCTCTGTTTCGTTTATCATTCTTTCTGGGGTTTCTTCCTTTCCTTTCATTTGGGAGTTGCTTCTTTGTCTTCCCATTGTCTGTGAGACTCTTCTTGCTATCCTCTGTTTCTTAAATTAATCTGTCAAGTTCTCTGGAGTAGCAAAGTTAATTTTGTCTCACTGTCTCTGTTTTTTGGACTGGCCCCTCTCCGGGACTGACTCTGGTCTTTTCACAGCTCCAGGTTTTTATGTCTCACCGTATGAATGTTCAAATTCCCCTGTAATCTTGGACATCAATCATCATGTGCGTTGGAATACTGCTGGGTTTTTGCCCCGTTCCTCAGAAAAACAACCAGTGGGCAGGAGGAAGTAAACTCTGTTCCCCCTATCTCGCCGCCATCTTCCCTCCTCTAATGGCTCTATTGTAATGCAGGTAAGTTTAGACTGCCCTCCCATGGTCATTCCTACTTATACATGCACAGGGGTCAAGGTCATTAGAGTCATGCATCATGGAATGACAGGGACACATTCTGAGAAACATATCCTTAGGTGATTTTGTCATTGTACACACATCATTGAGTGCCATGACATAAACCTAGATGGTATAGTCTACTACACACCTAGGCATATAATATAACCTATTCCCCTAGGCTACAAGCTTGCATAGCACGTTACTGTCCAAAACAGCATGAGATCAAATCAAAGCACAGGAGAAAATGATGTAATAAGTGGTTAACACAAGAGGTATGAGGCTGCTGCTGGTGTATGTAATACAGCATATAGGTTTACAGAAAACGTTTTTTTATACAAGTAGAAAGAGTAAACTCTAAAATAATGATAAAACGTGTAGTTAATATGTAAGCCAGTAACATAGTCATTTATTACCATTATCAAGTAACATGTACTGTACACAATTGCATGCGCTGTACTTTATATGACTGGCAGCACAGTAGGCTTGTTTACACCAGCATCGCCACAAACACGTGAGTGATGCCTCCCACGTTATCATGGCTATGACATCACTAGGTGATAGAAATTTTTCAGTCCCATTTTAATCTTATGGGACCACTATCATATACACAGTTTATCATTGACCAAAATATCCTTATTCAGTGCATGACTATATTCCATTCAGGGCGTGAGCCGGCCCAGGAGACGATGGACTGCGTGGAGGGAGAAGACAGAGCAACTGAAGAGCACACATTTGTCACTACTGCCCTGATATCAGGTAAACCACACCCTGTCACTAGCGTATTTTAGGAGGAGAGGCGGGGCGGGAGTCCATGGGAGAGGCATTTTCATCCCAGGCAGACTTCACCTAAAGAGATTGCTAAAAATTTGGAGCTAAATATTCTGGAGCAAAACAATTTAAACTGGATTTTAGAAATACTATTTTTTCCTTGCTTAAGAAGTGAGTATGGGTTGTGGCAAAAGGCCACATTAAACACAGGAAACTTGGGGATAACAATATTATCTGCACATTTTGTTTATTCTGTGTTTGCACATGGCCAGAGCAAACAAACCTTGCTGACTGGTTGAACTTCTAGTTCATGACCAACAATCTCAGGTGGACCTTATTATTCATGGCAATCATTCCATATTTCACAAATCTGTTTACTCTTGGACTCTTCTAAATGAGTATTTTATACTTTCTTCTCATGCAGTTTGGAAACCTCCTCCCTCAGCCTCTTTCTCAGCTGATCCTGTACCCATCCTGTACTTACAAATCAAGTAAGTAAATCATGGCTGGTGTGGCTCAGTGGATTGAGCATGGGCCTGCAAACCAAAGGGTCGCCGGTTTAATTCCTGGTCTAGGGTACACGCCTGGGCTGTGAGCCAGGTACCCATAGGGGGGCGCGTGAGAGGCAACCACACATTGATGTTTCTCTTCCTCTCTTTCTCCTTTCCTTCCCCTCTTTCTAAAAATAAATACATAAAATCTTTAAAAATATATAAAGCAGTCAAAAAAGAACTTCCAAAGACTTTCAATACAACTTGGATGCCACTCCACCCATCAGCATCTGCATCCACCTAAGGTGTGTTCACTTCAGTGAACATAGATGAATCCTTGTGATTCTGTCTGAACTTAATCTCTCTATTTGTTCACTATGTCCTCTTCCACTCCAGGACTTCATTCCAGCATCATTGTTTCCTTTCCTTCTTACCTCATCATTTTTTTTTCTTGTGTATTGGCTTATGCTCATTGGCACATAAAATGCTGTTTCTCCTACATTTAAAAATATTTTGTAAAACTCTTCTTTGACCTTATTTACTCCTCTAGGTAGCTCCCATTCTGAGCCATGGTTTAAAAATGCTCTTAAAAATTGTAGTCATTGTTTGCCATTACCAATTCTCTCTTGCAATTCTTTCTTAAGCCTACTCCAAAAGTTTCTCTCCTCTCCTATAAATCTCATTCATAAAGGTCTCAGTACCATTTCCTACAGTCCATCACATTATTCTCTTTGAAACACTTACCTTGGCATTCTAGGTGATGCATTCTATAGAATTCCCTCTTATCTTACAAGTGGTTTATTTTCATTCTTATGCTGAATCCTCCTCTTCTCCTCTACCTTTTATCTTCCCAGTGATTCAAGGTTCATGATTTTCTCCTCCTTTATGTAACTATACTCCCTTGTTGGCTATTTCATCCAGGTTCATGGTACCGTCTTATTTTAATTATTAATTATGTGTATGCATGTTTATAAATTCAGCCCAGATTTTATTCCTGCATGCCAGGCAATGTATCCAACAACTTGCTTGAAATCTTCAAGATACCATTTAGTAAGTATCTCAAATAAACACACTCAAAAACTAGACTCTCATTTCTTGTCATACTTGTGTCCATATCTCAGTAAATAGTAGACTTCATCCCTCCAATTGCTCAGGACAAAAACTTCAGAGTTATTCTTGGCTTCTCCTTTTATCCCCTATCCCTCATGGATTCAATCAGGAAGTCCTGCTGTTTCTATCTTCCAAATAGAACCAAAATCAACCACTTTATATTCCTTCTACTACTAATATCCTCGTTGAAGCCACCATAAACCCTTACCTAAGTGTTTTCAAAAGCTGCTGAATGATGTTACCCTTTCCATCAAAGCATGAGACTCCTCTGCTGAGAATCCTCTTTTATTTCCCTATTGTCTTCAGAATCAACCCTACCATTCTTATAGTGGTGTACAAAATCTTATGCGGCGTGGCTTCTCTTTCCTTCAGAACTCACCCCCTGCTTGCCCCCAACCCCACCCAATCCTTCAGTCCTCTAATATTCTCAGGCACAACCCTTCCTGAGGACTTTTATTCCTACTGTCTCCTCCAGAACTCTCTTCCCCTTAACATCCACATGGTCAGTGCATCCTCTCCTCAGTCGATTGCTCAAATGCTGCGTTTTCAATGCTGCTACCTGGGCACCCTATTTCAAAGAGCAGTATCCCTACCTTGACTCCCCTCCGGCTAGTTTAGCTTTTGTTTCTTTTCCTATGGCACATTGTGGCTTCTAATATATATTTAAATTAATTCTTTATTTTTATCACATTGTCTATCTTCTCTTTATGAAATACAAATTCCATCAGGGTCATATTTTTTCTTCTGACAGTTTACCTCCACGTAGCATCACAAACATGTCGAAAAGGGGCTGAGATAGGAAAGAATGATTCAATTAAAATCTGCGGTATGAAATTCATAAAGTGTCTTGCATGCTGCAAGTTCTTAATAAATATTTATTTCCTTCTCTCTCTCATCTTCCTATTTACTCCCAGGAAACATTTTATATTGTCTATGTTACATCTTATACAGATAAAATATTATTTGGCTATAAAGTCCGCAACTCTGTCCTCATCGACTGCAGACTGCATTGCAGACACAGAGCGGTCTGTGTACATCTATGTACAATCCTGGCTTGAAGAATCAGGAGGAATTATCCCAGATTTGAAAGATCAGCGTTCTGTTTCTTACTTGAAACTGGGATTTATTGTAGAGAACAGAGTGTCTGTGCAGGGACTCAGTCTTCTGATTAACTCAAAATTGTTTACTCTATTCTGCCATGGAAACGCTGCGATTTTTAACAACCGTGAGCATATTTTCAGCTAAAGATAGTGCCTTAGGAATGACTAATAGTGCTGTCTGAACTTGAGCCTCCCTCCCACCCCATGACTCCCATCTTCCCATTTCTACCTTAATAGGTATCTTTCCAATAAAACGTCGTAGGCCAACAAATGGCTGAAACAACAGCAATAGCTCAATAGCTCTGTGTACTCCAGTGCTGGTTCTGAGATCCAGGCAGGACTCAGCTTTGAAATGTCAAATTGCATTTGTAGCATTAGCATATTTGAATTTCATTGTATGTGCTTTTGACACAATTTGTTAACAGAAAGGATGTTTCTATCAGTCATGGTGATTTGTAGGCTGACAGTCCCCTGATAACAAATTTTCTTTGGTTCTTGGCACTGGTGTTCTTTTCCACAGTAGCATGTGCAGCATGGCATAACTGACTTATCCAGAAAATTTATAGAAAATTTAGAGAGATAATGGAGCAAAGAGAAGAAAAAAACTTAGATGAATTAAATGGCATCAGCCAAAGGATAGACTAAAGAACATGTTTCATCACCTCCACTGTAATTATAACCTTGATTATCTGAGGGATGTTTCCTGGAGACAGTGTGATAGTTCATGCTGAAATTTTTGTATTTTTGAATTTTGCAGTTCAAAGTGAATGTATGACAAATTGGCCCCCAAATTAACTTGGCATCTCCTTAGTCACTGGCAACTCTCTGCCTGGCACGGTTTTCCTCTTGCCTTGCATTTTAGCCTCTCACACAACCCTGCCTTGTGTGTTTTTAAGCAAATAAACCATGTGACATTTTTGTGGCAGAGAGGTTTTATTCATAGGGTCTTGTGATCTGTGCCTTAATCTGAAAACAATATAATTTTCAGATTTCCCAATTTTAGATATTTTCTCCTTAAATTTATAGAAACTAGGGAAACGTTTTCTCAAGAAGGTCACGCATATGAGGTGTTTAATAAAAGACTAGCCTACTGTCCCTCTTCTCTGTCTGTTCCAAAACCCTCTGAATAATCTTCTTTGTTAAAAGCACTAATTCATTATCTCCTCTTACCTCTAATAGAGTGGGGATTGGACTTCAGTCTGCAGCTTACACAGATTTATGCAGAGGGAAAACAACTACCCACACCACCATCCACATAAACACATACATACACCGAAAATCTATATTAAGGGATGCTGCATAGGCATAATTAATATACGATAAAATTAGAAGTGCAAGGAAGACAACAGGGCTGATTTTGTTTAAGTTGAGGAGGTAGCAACCTGCCTCTTAACTGAGTAATTCCAGAAACTTCTGAGTCTTCCTAAATATCTTAAAACATCATTTTTTCTTTTTCTTTTTGGATTGCATACCAGTTCTATTTATTTATTTTGTTGTTGTTCAGGTATAGTTGTCTCCATTTTCCCCCCACTACCCCCTGCCCCACCCATCCCCATCCCCACCCTCAGTCCTACCCCTCTTTGGCTTTGTCCATGTGTCCTTTACACATGTTCCTTGATTACCCTTTCCCTTTTTCTTATTTCACCAACTGATATCCTATATCCATGAAAAATAGGAATTAGAATTAAAATTTAAAAATTGCCTGAAATATACAATCAGTGATTTATATTTATTTGCTTTAGTCATTCAGTTTAATCCTTTATGAATTAGGCAGAGATTAGATAGATGAAAGATAGATAATTTTAATAATATGTGATCTTTCCAAAATTCAATTTTTGGGGAAAGAATATGCAGGTGATAATAAGTTACAATTGCCTAAAGGGGAAGGAGGAAAGAAAAATGTCCATGCAAAAGGAAGCACTGAAATGAAAATATAGGCAGCAAAAATAAATTTTGCTCTATCATATGATCTTTTGCAGCTCAAGCTTTAATTATTTTCATATTCATGGATACAAGAACTACTTGAACATTGCTATACCTGAATGGAATTCAAATACGGAAATCAGAAATCTTTGTCATAATAATGGCAGTATCAACTAAAAAGAAAAAGAAGGCTGGCTATAAAATGGTGGAAATTTAGAGATAAATTAGAGATAAAAGTAACATTAGAAACAAATCTTTACACCAGAAGGAGGAAGCTGGATGATTCTCAGGTTAGAGGAAAATCTGGGGGTAAGTTCCTGGTTTTCTGAATTCTAAATCTCAAACCTCCTAATTCACCTAGAATAAAAACATACTAATAGATCACATTTGTTTAAAATTAAACATCAAATTTAATAAATCAAAGGACTAAAGAAGAGCCAGTGTTGAAATTCAAAGGTTTATAGTACCATGTGTTTTTATCTGTTTTTATTTTAGTTCCAAATGACCTTTGGACTTTTTAAAATTTATTATGATGAAATTATATTATCAACTGAAGGTATGGGCATGAGATTCAGTCATCCCAACAGTTACTCCAGGATCCTTCCTTCTCTCTATACCTCTCATGTCTGAGCTCGAAGTCATCTCTAGATCTCTAGCCCTCTGTTGTAACAGTTCTTTTATGTTGTTGTTATTCAATTCTCAAGCAGAATTTAGTGGAATTATAATGTAGCCAGGGCTTGCTAGAATGAAAAATAAAAATGATTATTATTCACTGATTCTTCTCCTACTGTAAAAGTTCACAAGTTATAAATGACCTCAGGAAAAATAGTCAGTGCTGGATACTGTCACTGTAACATGGCCTTGGGTTAAAAACCAAATTAAGGTATAGCAGAAAATGCCATGTTAATACCTCTGAAAGATTTAAAGTGAAACTCTCAGCTGGGTCAAGGGCTACTAAGAATCATAAGAAAATTATTCTATAGTATCCTGCCTTGCATCTTAACGTAAATAATAAAGAGATTTGAAAGTGTTATTTTGACCAATGGAGTAATATCTCATAAGATAAGATACATAGAAAACTCAAAATTTTTAAGAGCATCATATTGGCAGAGGCACTGAAAACTTTAGATTAAAAAGGAATAGCTATCTGACAATGAAGCCTCTGGGCCTTCAATACATTATGGGCAGGAAACAGGTGAGAAAACTCTTTATCTGCAAACATCAATCACTTCTTTTTTTTTCTTTTTTTAAAGATTTATTTTTATTTATTTTTAAAGAGAGGGGAAGGGAGGGAGAAAGAGAGGGAGAGAAAGAGCAATGTATGGTTGCCTCTCACATGGTCCTCACTGGGGACCTGGCCCGCAACCCTGGAATGTGCCCTGACTGGGAATCGAACCGGGACCGCTTCGTTCCCAGCCCGCGCTCAATCCACTGAGCTACACCAGCCAGGGCCAACATCGGTCACTTCTTATGAGAAAGGGAGAGAGTCACTCGGTGTACATAGCCAAGAGCCCAGAAAGTAGTGTTAAAGGTTGCAAAGAACCATTTCCAGAGCAAATCACATCATCATCAAGGAACATTCTTTGTTCCAAAAGCAATAACATCAGAACTTTAGAATGAAAATGAAGCAGTAACTGCTAATATCTTAGCTTCTACCACTTTTTCAATGTAAATGTCGATTGTGTTTTTCTGTCCCACTGTTTTATGTTTGTTATTGAGGAACAGATGTCACTAGCCCCTTCACTCACGAAGCATACTCTAGGAGCAGCAAACCTGAGCAGACTCATCTGCCTCTGGAACACATCTAGATGCCAGAATTCTGAACTTCAAGCCTGAGCCAGAAGCTGCAATGAGAAAGGATTTTGGGGGTCTTGGGAGGCTTATATGATAGGTTCCATGTGGGAGGGACATGAGTCCTCTAACTGCTGGAAGGAAAACAGTAGTAGACTGGTACATTGGTGGGTATTCATTGTTTTTCCAATTTAATTTGGGGGATTGTCAGGTTCAGTTTGATTTTATAAATTTGTAGTGGAAGAAAGCATAAACAAGCACATTTACCTGAACTCCTCTTTACTTTTCTTATTTCACATTATCCCAATAATGAATATTAATTAACCGTTAGATTATACACTCTTGTTTCTATTTGTTTTGAGGCTTTTGTAGAACCTTCTTGGCTCTGTGATGGAACAGTTCCAGATAAAATTAAAATACCACTTCAAGGAACAGTGGCAGAAGGAAATAGAAAACTATTGCTCAGTTTTCTGGTGGACAGTTTTTAAATGAACTAACAAATGTTGTAAAGGTAAATGAATAAATAAAATAACACCAGGAGGAAAAACGTGGAATGTGCTTTGTTAATCCAATTGAAAATCATTTCAATAAGTGTCTATTTCTTCGGATTCTGGCATTCATTTCCTCATCTGTCTTGGTTTTCCAGATGCCGTTTGTATATTCATTCAGCACATTTGTACAGAAGGCCTTCTATAGCTCAGACATTGTGCTAGTCATTGAGGATGCAGCAGCAAATCAAACAGACTAAACTTCTATTTACTCTTGAACTTACATTCAGGTGAAGAATAACAGAATTTACAAAATAAGTAGGAAAACTTCATAGTATGTTAGAAAGGGATAAGTGTCATAAAGAAAAATATAATAAAAAAGAAGAAGAGGAAATGTGTGTAGTGTTGTATTTTTCAATAGGCAAGCCAGGAGAAGTCTCTTGAGGTGTTGAGTGGCAATCTAAATGAGGGGGGCAAGAAAGAGAAGTAGGAAATAGGTTAGAGAGATAATGAGAAGCAAGGTAAAGAAGGTCCTTGGGCTAAAGTAGAGACTTTGGCTTTACCTAAATAAGATGGGAAGTCACTCAAGTATTTTGAGCAGATGTACAATATAACCTAACTTATTTATTAATAACATCAGTCTGGTTGTAAAAATATAGACATGTATGGCACGTCTGATAAGAACTTCATTCATGTAATCAAATGTCCATGCTCGGCGGAAGCCCAGGCCACAAGGGGAGGCCACAGGGAGATGTTTTGGTGAAGTCCCTGTTAGGCAGCTTTAACCATTAGTTATGTGACATGCTCCAGGATGCCTTCAAGAGAACTGTAGCACTAGCCATGTAGCACTTGCATATGATTGCAAGAAAAACCTGAGTGAAGACTTCTTGTCTGAGCCCAGGCAACTCCCCAAACCATGAGACATAACAAAAGAATGATAGGTGTTTTCATCCATTAAGTTTTGAAATGATTTATTACATGGCATCAGTAGATAAGTAGAACTTTAATGACACTTTTTCTTTCTCCAACCTCACTGGCCACTTCTATTCAGGCCTTTGGCTTGCTTCTCCATTTCTGTCTGAGCCGTTAATGTTGGAGAGCCCTCGCACTGACTTCGGTGCTATTTATTACACGTTCTACCTAGCCAATTCATGGCTTTAGATATCTACAGCGGTGACTCCCAGAAAATGTATCTTGCCCTAACCTCTTCAATGAGTCTTCATTTGTATAATCAGCTGCCTTTCGGATATTGCTATTTGAATGTCTAAAATTTACCTTCAAACAAATACTCTTCCTTATTCTTTTCCATATCAGTAAATGCTACTATCACCCACCCAGTTGCAAATGATTGCTAAATCTAGAAATAATATATCATCTTGTGCTTCCCCTCAACACCCATGCTATCCAATGCCTCAACAAATCCTCCTGACTTTGCCTTCAGAATATATCCCAAGCGCTGACACTTTTCTTCACTTCCTCTGCTACCAGTGTGGGTCCATTGCATTAACATCAGCACATACACCTTGCCCTGAACCCTACGATTCATTCTCTTTGAGGCAATGAGTATGCTCTTTAGAAAAATAAAGTAAATGATATGATGTATTCCTATTTAAAATCTTCCCTTGGTTTGCAATTGTTATTAACACATAATCAAAGTTCAGGAGGCCATTCCTGACTGCTCAATATAAAGTGACAATCTTCCAATCATTCCTTTGCACAATTTTCTTTTTAATTTTCTTTATAGTCTGAAATTATGTTTCACTTATTATCATTATTATTATTATTATTATTGCTGTCTTTACTCATTATCTCTTTACTCATTATCTCTCAAAACAGGGACCCTTGTTTGTCTTATTCACTACTTTGTTCTGGTACATGAAAGAATGCCTGGCACAGAATATATATCCTCAATAAATTGTGCTGAATTAAAGAACAAATACTTTGTATTTTCCAAGGGGTAAATTGTCCCTGGTATGCCCAAGAATTATTTTAGATTTTAAATCTTAAAAAAGAGGGGCCCTATCACATGCCCAGTTTCATTCACCTCCTTATTTCATAAATGGGGATAATACGGACCAGAAATGCTAGATCTACTGGTAATGGAATTTGTTAGTTTTCAAATGCCTTGTAATAGTACTCTAAACATAGTCAATAATATTTTGATTATTTTCACATTTCTAATATGAGAACCTGCATTTGTTTATCTCAATATATAAGTGAATATATTGACTCAAACTCAGCTTGACTTTGCATTTGGAGTCTCAGAACTAAGACAGCCAGGAGCTCTTGGAGGGGCCTTCATTACGGTCACTGTCTCCTCTTGGCAGCAGCTACACAGATTTATGTTATAGTGATTATACACCGCATGCTGACGCTCCTTGACTTTTTCTTAATTTTATGTATTTTTAGAAAACATTAAATTATTCTGTAGCTTCTGAACTTTAGAGTCAAACAATCACTTCAGAGTTTAAGATTTGATGGACTATTGGCTAATACCCTAAAGTAGTCAGCAGAGTCCCTATTTCAAATTTAGTTGTTCAGTAAAGAAAAAAGTATTTATTGGTACATTATGGTGATATAAGAAGTATGATATATATATTTTTTAATTATAAAGTCCATCTGGTAAATGAATCCAGGACTTTTACTCTTTTTTTTTTAAAGATTTTATTTATTTATTTTCAGAGAGAGGAGAAGGGAGAGAGAAAGATAAATATATGGTTGCCTCTCACATGGCCCTCATTGGGGACCTGGCCCGCAACCCAGGCATGTGCCCCGACTGGGAATCGAACCAGGACCCTCTGGTTCCCAGCCCACGCTCAATCCACTGAGCTACACCAGCCGGGCAAGAAGTATGATCTTTTTTGAAAGGACTAGTTATCCAAAGATTCAAGAAATGTCAGTTTTCTGAAAATTAAAAGGAGAGTTTAGAGACCACTTCAGTTTTCTTTTTCCAGGTTTTTTTATTTTATTTTATTTTTTTGCATGAATAATTGATGGCTTTAGGTTGGAAATTCTGGGAAAAGCAAATATGTAACAAAAAAGTATATTCGTGAAAAGCATATAAACACCTGAATGAAACAATAAAAAGTTCAAAACAATATTTTGAAGGGATGTAATTATATATTATATATGTTATGCTGTAGAACTTTTAAATGATCAACTGTATATTTCAATACATATAATTATATATTATATTACATATTATTTAAAGCAGGTATAGTCATTTCTACCATTATAATGACCTAATGAAATGCTAGATTCTATTTTTCTTACACTGACTACAAGAAAATTTACAGCAGAAGCTGCCTCGCTCATTGGACTAAATCAAACTAGAGAGGCCAAAGAAATAATTGACATTGTCCAGAACAGAGAGTTAACAAGACTTTCTTAACAACAAGATTAAAACCATTACTATTGAAATATATATAAATGTCAATCAAATTCAATTTGCCAAGATTTTTTTTCTGTTCTTCTCTACTTGAGTAGCCAATGAGAATTTTTCTACATGAGGTAATGCTCATCACTCACATTTTATTGGACGAAGAAGTGCCGTGCCGTGACTGACCGGAGAATCCTGCTGTGGGACACTCTCCAGCCGCTGCTACACCTTTCATCTTGTAGCCAGTATGGTCAATTGGATTACACTTTTTTTTTAATAGAGTCAATTATTTTTTTCTACCTTTCCTCTTGACAAATAATTTAATGCCAAAGACAAATGCCTTTTCTTGTTTAGCAGGAGTATTGCAAAATGGAATTTTTACTGACATTTCAATATCTCCTTGTCTTTTTCACTACAGCTTAGAGCACTAACAGATCACCAAGTCTATTGGCTCAAATATATTATTGTTTTTTAAACTTAATTTATAGTTTAATAAATGACACAGATTTGTTTATGGCCTAGATTTATTTTAGTAAGTTTTGTTGTTGTTTTTGAAGTGATTTGCTTACCTTCTTTTTTTAAATGTGAGGTTTTAATTCACAGCAATTCTCGTATGTTTTTAAGCAAAAGTCACAAAAATGTATGTTATGCTCCCTTAAGCACTGTTATTTTTCAGAAAAATGGATTATGTATATATATAGCTTGTCACCATTATGTGTTATCTTCAATTTATGAACCAGAGAGAAAAATTGACTTTGGATTCATGGATGTTAAATGAGATTTTAGATTCATGACACTTCCTAGTTACATTCCAAGAAAAAGTATTCATTTTGTTATCAATAGTGTGTGGGAATAAAAACAAAGTTGTGCATTTTGCATTCAGTTTCAGGCCATTTTGTAAAAAACTGAAGCTTATTGAAATAATTTCTAATGCATATTGTTTTGGGAATAGTTTTCAATACTCTTCTTAAACAGAAAAAATAACTGAATAAAGAAAAATACATAATGTATGAATAGATCTTATAAATCATGGAGACATACCAGGATGGAAGAGAAACAGATTGTAAGAATTAAGGAAAAAACAGAAATTAAAAGAATTATTTATCTTTTCCATGTATTGTATGACATATAGTAGGAAAATGTCATTTTCCTTCCTATCTACCTTTTCTGTATCCCAGTAGTCTAGAGTCTATCAGATTAAAATTTATAGTGTAGCCAAGAGGCATGCATTTCGAGGGTGCGTTAAAGCAGTGGGTACATAGAATGTCATATATGACATCTCAAAACTTCAAAACATCAGATCTTCCAGTATGCACTGCACAAACTCTCATAATACTTACTTTTATGTTCTGTTTTGATATGAACCAACTTTAGTTTAATCCTCATGGTGTTAGAAAGGACTCTTAGAACACACACTATATAATAGAATAAAGTATCACCCACTGAGGTAGTTCTGCTGAATATTATTCCTGAAATTTGGGATTAGAAATCTTAAAATTTTTCTAATACAAACTTAGCAAAGTTCTTTTATTTTAGATATAAGTCTAAGGTAAATTATCAACTAATAAACAAACTAAAATTAAATCCCAGACTATAAAGGATGAATTCCTCCCATCCAAATTAAACATGCTGTACATCCTATGATTCTTTTTTTTGTTCTAGCAATGTTTATTTTTTAACTTTTATTGTATTTTTCCATTACCATTTAACACCATTGTATATCCCTCCCCCTTGCAATCACCACACTGTTGTCCATGTTCATGAGTCCTTTTTCCTCTTTCCTCAGCCCTCCAACCCCTAAGCTTCTCCCCCAACCTAGCTGTCATCCTGTTCTCTATATATGAGTCTGTCTCCGATTTGCTTCTTACCTCAGTTAGTTATATGAGTGAAATCATATGTTATCTGTCTTTCTTTGACTGGTTTATTTCACTTAGTGAATATTCTCCAGGTCCATTTATACTGTTGCAAAAGGTAATTTTTCTTCTTTTTTATGGCTAAGTAGTATTCCATTGCATAAATGTTCAACAGTTGTTTTATCCACTCATTCACTGATAGACACTTGGGCTATTTCCATATCTTGGTGATTGTAAATAATGCTGCAGTGAACATAGGGGTGTTATGTTCTTTTGAATTAGCTTTTTGGGTTTCTTTGGATATGTTCCCAGAAGTGGGGTTGCTGGGTCAAAAGGCAGATACATTTTTAATTTTTTGAAATATCTCCATACTCTTTCCACAGTGGCTGCACAAGTCTGCTTTCCCACCAACAGTGCAAAAAGCTCCACTTTTCTCAACATCCTTACTAGCACTTGTTTGTTGATTTATTGATGATAGCCATTCTGACAAGTGTGGGGTGATATCTCATTGTGGTTTTAATTTTCATTTCTCTGATGATTAGTGATGTTGGGATATGTTCACGTGTCTATTGGCCATCTATATATCCTCTTTGGAGAGTGTCTATTCAGGCCCTTTGCCCACTTTTAGTTGTATTTTTGTTGTTTTTGTTGTTATTATTTTTTTCTTGGTGTTGAGTTTTGTTAAGTTCTTTATAAATTTTGGAAATTGACTACTTATTGGTGAATATGTTCTCCCATTCTGTGGGTTGTCTTTTTATTTTGTTGATGATTTCCTTTGCTGTGCAAAAACTTTTTAGTTTGATGTAGTACCCTTTGTTTATATTTTTCTTTTGTTTCCCTTGCCTCGGAAGATATATCAGATAAAATATTGCTATGAGCAATATCTGAAATTTTACTGCCTATGCTTTCTTCTAGAATTTTTATGGCACTGGGTCTAACACTTAAGTCTTTTATTCATTTTGAATTTATTGTTGTGTGTGGCATAAGAGGGTGGCCTACTTTCATTTGTCTGCATGTGTCTGTCCAATTTTCCCAACACAATTTATGAAATAAACTACCTTTAGCCCATTGCATGTGCTTGCTTCTTCTGTTGACTCTTAATTGACTCTAGAGGTGTGGGCTTTCTGAGGTTTAAACCTCTCTAGAGGTTTATTTCTCGGCTCTCTGTTCTGTTCCATTCATCTGAGTGTCTGTTTTTATGCCAGTACCACGCTCTTTTGATTACTATGGCCTTGTAGCACAGTTTTATATGGGCGGGGTGATTCCTCCAACTTTGTTCTTCTTTTTCAGGATCGCTGTTACTATGTGGAGCTATTTGTGGTTCCATGTAAATTTTTGAAACATTTGTTCTAGTTCTGTGAAACAACATTGCAACTTCATAGAAATTGTGTTGAATCTATAGATTGGGTTTGGGTAAATAACATGGACATTTAAACAATGTTAATTGTTCCGATCCATAAATACTGTATGTGCTTCCATTTATTTGTATTTCCTTCAATTTCTATCTTCAGTATTTTATATTTTTCCAAGTACAGGTCTTTTACATTCTTGGTTAGATGTATTCCTATTTCTAGGTATTTTATTCTTTTTGAAGCAATTGAGAATGGGATTGTTTTCCTAATTTCCCTTTCTGTTAGTTCACTATTGGCATATAAAAATATACTGATTTCTAGATATTAATTTTGTATCCTGCTACTTTGCTGAACTCATTTATAGTCCTATAGTCTTTTGGTGGAATCTTTGGGGTTCTTTATGTATAGCGTCATGCCATCTGCAAATAAAGAGTTTTACGTCATCGTTCCAATTTAGATGTCTTATGCCTTACTGTCTGATTGCTATGGCCAGCATTTCCAGTAGTCTGTTGAGTAAGAGAGGTGAAAGCGATCATCCCTGTCTTATTCCTGATCTTAGGAAGAATGTTGTAGTTTTTCCCATTGAGTCTGATGCTGGCAGTGGTTTTGCCATATATGGCCTTTATTATGTTTACTTATGTTCTGTCTACTCCCACTTTGCTGAGTTTTTATCATAAATGGGAGCTAGACTTTATCAATTGCTTTTTTTGCATCTATTAGTATGACCATGCGTTTTTTATCCTTTATTTTGATTATATGTTGAATCACATTTATTGATTTTGCAAATGTTGTATCAACCTTGCATTCCCTCAATAAATCCCACTTGACCATGGTATATGATCTTGTTTATGTATTGCTGTATTAAATTTGCTAATATTTTGTTGAGAATTTATCACCTATGATCATCAAGGATATTGGCCTGTCATTTTATTTTGTAGTGTCTTTATCTGGTTTTAGAATTAGGATAATATTTTCTTACAATCCTTTGTATTTCTTGGTATCTGTATTTCTTGGTATCTGTAATATTTTCTTACAATCCTTTGTATTTCTTGGTATCTGTATTTGCTATTTCTCCTCTTTCATTTCTGATTTCATTTATTTGGATCCTCTCTCTTTTCTCTTGATTAACCTGATTAAAGGTTTGTCAATCTTGTTTATCTTTTCAAAGAACCAGTACTTTATTCCTTGATCTTTTTTTCATTTTTTACACTCTACTTCATTTACATCTGCTCTGATCTTTTTCATATGCTTCTTTTTACTCACTTTAGGCTTTGTTTGTTGTTTTCAAGTTCCTTTAAGTGTAAAGTTAGATTGTTTGAACTTTTTCTTATTTTTTCTTTTTGTTTTTTTTAAAGATAGACCTGTAATGCTATGAATTTCCCTCTTAGGATTGTTTTCCCAGTGTCTCACAGATTATGGATTATTGTGTCCTCATTTTCATTTGTTTCAAGCTCTCTTTTGATGTCTTTCTTGATCTCATTGTTTAATAACCTGTTTTTAGTATCCAGGTTTTTGTGTATTTTGCAGTGTTAGCCTTCTGACTGATTTCTACTTTCATAGTGTGGAGGTCATAGAAAATGCTTGTTATGATTTCAATCTTCTTAAATTTATTTAGAATTGCTTTATGTCCTAACATGTGGTCTATCTTAGGAAACATTCCATGTGCACTTGAAAAGTGTGTATATTCCAATGTTTTGTGATGATATTCTGAAGATATTAATTGTATCTATTTGATTCAGTGTGTCATTTAAGGCCACTGTTTCCTTGTTGATTTTCTGCCTGGAAGATCTATCCATTATAGTCAATGGGGTGATAAAATCCTCTACTGTGACTGTGTTTCTGTCAATCTCTCCTTTTATGTCCATCAAGAATTACTTGACCTTTTTAGGTGCTCCTGTGTTGGGTGTACAAATGTTTACTAGGGTTATATCTTCTTGTTGGATTGTTACCTTTATCATTATGTAGTGTCTTCTTTGTCTCTTATGATAGCCTTGGTTTTAAAGTTGATTTTTTCAGATATAAATATTGCTACCCCAGCTTTTTTTTCCTTTCCATTTGTATGAAATATCTTTTCCATCCCTTTACTTTTCATCTGTTTGTATCTGAGATGTGTCTTTTGGAGGCAGCATATATATGGCTCTTATTTTCTTATCCATTCAGCTACCATATGTCTTTTGGTGGGAGCATTTAAGCCATTTACATTTAAGGTGATTATTGATAGATATATATTTAGTGTCATTTTATTGTTAGACTATTTTCCTCTGTTTTTTTTCTTTCTATTTTTTTTTCTTCTTCTTAAAGCAAGGCCTTTAACATTTGTTGTTGTCCTGGTTTGATGTTAGCAAACTCCTTTAGCTTTTTCTTGTCTGGGATGCTCCTTATTTCTCCTTTTTTTTTTTTTTTTTTTTTTTTTTTTTTTTTTTTTTTTTTTTTTTTTTTTTTTTTTTTTTTTTTTTTTTTTTTTTTTTTTTTTTTTTTTTTTTTTAGATTTTTTATTTATTTATTTTCAGAGAGAGGGGAAGGGAGGAAGAAAGAGAGGGAGAGAAACAGCAATGTATGGTTGGTTGCCTCTCACATGGCCCTCACTGGGGACCTGGCCTGCAACCTAGGCATGTGCCCTGACTGGGAATCAAACCGGGACCCTTTGGTTCCCAGCCCACGCTCAATCCACTGAGCTACACCAGCCAGGGCTTCTCCTTTGTTTTTAAAATGATAGCCTCACTGGGTAAAGTAGCCTTGGTTGTAGGTCCTTGCTCTTCATCACCTTGAATATTTCACACCATTCCCCTTTGGCCTGAAATGTTTCTGTTGAGAAATCAGATGACAATCTAATAGGTGCTTCTCTTGCAGCTTTAAGGATTCTCTCCTTGTCTGTAAGCCTTGATATTTTAACTATGATGTGTCTTTTTGTGTAGGCTTCTTTGGGTCCAACTTCTTGGGGACTTGAGTTTCCTGGACTAGTATGTCTTTTTCCTTCACCAGATTAGGGAAGTTTTTGATCATTATTTCTTCAAATAGGTTCTTGAAGCCTTTCTCACTTTCTTCTCCTTCTGGTATTCCTGTGATGTGGATGTTGCTATGTATGCTGCATGTGATCCCAAAGCTTTCTTAAACTCTCCTCATTTTTTACAATGTTTTTTTTCCTTTTGTTGTTTTTCTTGGGTGTATTTTTCTACCTTGTCATCCAAATGACTGATTTGATCCTCTGATTCATCAACCCATTGCTTATTCCTTCCAGTATATAATTTATTTCAGATACTGAATTCTTATTTCTGACTAGCCCTTTTTTTGTGATTTCTATGTCTTTTTTCATGCTGTTGAGTATTTTATAATCATTACTCTAAACTTTATGTCTGATAAATTGCTTGCTTCCTTTTCATTTAGTTCTTCTTCTGGAGTATTCTCTTGTTCTTTCATTTCAGCCCTGTTTCTTTGTTTCCCATTTTGGCTGCCTCTTTGTATTTGTTTCTGTGTATCAACTAGATCTGCAAAAACTCTGGTTCAGACCTATGTCAGACTCTGCCTGTGACTGACCCTGGGCAACTTGTCTGAAGCTATCAGTGATCCACAGTTTGTGGCTCCCTCAGCTGGGCTTGTTTATATGCAGACAGAACTAGGCTGCACACCTAGTCTGGCTTTTACCAGCACCAGGCTTGCATGAGGCTCAGCTAATGTGTAAGAGCTCCCAAAGACCCTCCTTAGTTTTTCAATTTAATCACTTTTATATCCTCAAGCTATACTCAGCAGCCCTGCTTCTACCCCACAGGGTGCGTAGAGTAATTCTTGGGGGTGGGGCTATTGCTTTCCCCCAGGCTGAGGACACTTGGAGGGGAGTGGTCTGCCTAAGAGAGATGGCTTCCACGTACAGGGAATGACTCAACATAGGGATTCTTGTGGCTGTTCCTTCAATTTTCTCCCCAAAGCCTCCAGTGCCAGACTCTCCTCATATATCTCTAGTCTACTCTGCCCTCCCTCTGCCAAAGTCCAAGGTCCATGGCTTCAAACAGAATTTTGTGCATTGGCTCTTTAGGAGGGTCTCTGATTCTCAAGCCTTCTCTCCCTGGTGAACTGAAGCCTGGTTGCTTTTCACAGCTGGATATTATCTGGTTTCCTTTCCCAGCTCTGGTGTAGTAGGCCGGGGAGCCGAGCTTAGGGTTTATACCCCAAATCTCTCAGGGAGAACCCTGTAGCCACTAAAATATCTCTCTGAATCTTCAGCTGCCACACATGAGAGCCCAGCCAACCTTCTCATATCTCCTCTGCACTCCCTACCAGTCATATTTTGGTGAAGTGATTTCTTCCTTATGCCCTTGGTTATAAGGCTTCTCTATGGCTAGTGTTCAATTGGTTATTCAGAATGATGTCTCTACAGTTTAATTGTAATTTCAGCTGTGTAAGACTTAAGACTGCATAAGACTTAATTCCTCCACTATCTTGGATCTCTCCTGTACATCCTAAGGTTCTTATTTTGAAGATTATATTTGTTTCTTTCCTGTGTTTCCTGGATAAATGATTTCAGTTTCACCAATAGTGGTTTATGTTATTTAATATTTTATATTTTGGAATATCATTATTAATATACAAGATAATGATTCAGGTATCTGGTCATCCAAAAAGTAATAGAGAAGGTAACCTTTGTGAATTGAAAACTTGACTAGAAAATAACTCCATTGAGGTGGTTTTACTCAGGCAAAACTGCTATGAAAGGAGCACATTTTACATATGCTTTTTAAAATGTATAAATTCTGGATGAAAGAGCAAAGAAACACTGCATTTCAAACACTTTATAAAAGTTTGAATTTTCCATATGTGCTGAGGTTAATGCTAGTTAACTCGATACATTCAAAGAAGCAGCAGCTTAGCATAGCTGTTGGGCGAAAGTATTGAACTCTGGCATATCTCCATCAATTGAACTTCATCACGCACAGTTAATCTAAAATAAGAACCATACTAAGTAGTTTGGATGGTGTGGGTGCCAATATTAATGCTCTACACAGGAACCACTGCCCTGTGTAAAATCAAAATCACCAATTTTCTTCTAATCTTTAAGCCACTGTTAATTTTTGTCTTTTAGTGAAAACTTCATTTGCCATTCTCATTCTTAGGTTTTGTTTTCCTAAGCCAAATGTAAGATGGAAGCATAAACCATTGTGGTCAAAGATTTTCATTGCTTCACTTACCAGAAACACGTTTTTACATTTTTAGATAAATAGAATAAATAATGTTTTTCCTGCAGAAGCCGTTTTGTTGAACTCTTGTTCTCATCAGTTACACACTGTATAAAGATAAAGTAGCTCAGCTAATTGAGTGTTTAAATAAACTTTTTATTTTAGAATAACTTTATGTTTACAAAAACATTATAAAGATAGCATAGAGAATTCCCATATACCCAATAATCAGTTTTCTTCAGTGTGGACTGCACATAATGGCTTCCTTCCCAACAGTTGAAAAGATAGGAGGGGGAAGAACAATTTTTAATGGAGAAATATGACAAATACTACCTGAACTGGGTCAACATCCACTGATAATATGTATCTTTGGTACGATATGATGAAAATGGCACTTTACAGCAGTGGTCTTTCTCTCAAAAACCCATAACCTCAGTCTTATCATGAGAAAAACCTCTATAAACATCTGACCAACACTCTTCGAAACTGTCAAGGTCATTAGAAAAACATGGGAAGTCTAAGAGTTTGTCACAGCCAAGAAAGAAGAACCTCAGGTGATAAGAGAAATACACATGACAAAATTTCCTGGATGGAATCTTGGTATAGAAACAGAAATCTGAATCGTAGTAGTGCTTGTCTACACTGTAAAATCACTCTTTTTCTTCTGCCCTCCATACTGGCCCCTTTGGAAGAAAGTCACTATCTGTAGCCAATAAGTAGTAGGAAGAAGTGCTCCAACTCCTTGAAGATGGGATATCTACATAAATTATTTGGAAGTCTTCTACAGGGTCCATTTATTTATTTATTTATTTAGTCATTTATTGTTATAAAATATTATTTTTTAATTTTGTTACTAAAATTGTTTCAGCTTCAGCCACTGGGAACTAACTCACTTGGTTCCTGTGTTCTTTTGACAAACCTCATCAATATAAGTTGTTTTTTTTTTTTTTTTTTCCGAGCTTATCCTCATTTTCTGACATTAACATTAAAGACATTCCAAGTTTATCTTGTATTTATTTATGCTTCATTTCTAAAATCAGCCATTTCTTTAAGGATCTTTGGTTCCTTTTATTACAGAATGGTATTAGAAACCAAGATCTGGGATCTGGATGTGCTCATTGCTATTGGAGTGTAGTTGTCTAAGACAGTGCTGCTTTTTAAAGTACAGCAGTATAATACTTCTCAATAGGTTTTCTTCATTAAAGTACTCACTTTGAATTTTCTACAATTACCCCAACAATTTTATATTGTTTTCTAATACAAATCAGAAATTGTAATTTAGACTGTTTGCAAATAATACCAAAGTATTTTCAAATAATACAAAGAACATTGCTGTTATTTTTGAACAACTTTCCTCTACTTAAACAGTAATAGTATTAGGAAGAATAATGATTCAAAAAATCAAACCAAGTCAGAAATAAAATTGTTCATATTGTTGTTCAAAGTAATGTCCATAACTCTAAAAACTTATTCCTAAAAATAGTTTTAAAAATGGTAAAATATATTCTCATTGTATTACTGGTAATTTTACCTTTTCTAGCAGATTATTTTAAAGGGGGCCAGAATGTGCATGTTAGGAAGTTGTCTAGAGTCAACAAACAAATAGGTTGGAGTTAGGTCATTTTCTTTTCGTAGGATCAGAAACTTTATTTTCCTACTTGGATTGGCTAGGCCAATCTGGACTTCAGGGCACTATATGATTATAAGCTATTCAAGTGAGGTGGTTGTAATTGTCAAGTTGAACATTATTGAGGTCTGCGAAACAGAGCCAGGGGATGGTTGCCATGGGAAGAAGTAGTGGATTGGGTGTTAAACTGTGGAGATTTAAGAAGAGCTGAATTGGTTCAACTTTAAGAGTAATAAAGCAGGCTTTATAGTTAGAGATGGTAATCTATGATCAATGGACCAAATAGGAGAGATTGCCTACTGGGGACTATATGGTCTGAGTGGAAAAATTATTCCTTCCAAATATGATTTTATAAAAGGCTATATAAAATTTCCCCTACATGATTCAGTTTGACTCTAGAGTGAGTGGTTGTATTACATAATTGCCAAGGTCACCTCCTATTCTGTTTTGCTTTAGCAGATAGCCTAGGATTTGAACAGACTAGGTTGGGGTTGTTATTCTAAGGTAAACCAAAGGCTGCATTCTGGATCTCATTTCAATTTTTCCTTGTTCTAACTTTGTCCCTAGATTCTGTGAACATGAGCCTGAATGTGATGAAAGATAATTATTCCAATAAGACCAATTTATTCAATAACCTATTTATGAAGATCCTTGAAAAGATAACCGACTGGGCCAGCGCTCAACATGGAAATTTATAATCTATTTATAAAAGATCCTTGAGAAAAGAACTGACTGGGCTGGGGCTCAACATGGAAATAGGTCCACGTCTGTCTCAGCTGGATTTCATAGTAAAATGCAATCATATATATTTTTTTAAACTTGAAGGGAAAAAATTGCAGAGCAAGAACTCAATCAGAGCAGGGAAAAAGAAAATAAAAAGGAAGACAGGCTTTTCTTGATTTCCCATTATGTTTGGAATTCTTTGCACAGCTTCAGCTTTACTTTCAAGGCCTTGCTCTTCAGTAACTATTAGCATATGAGAAGAAATGAGGAGAAGGATGGAAACCCAAATGAAACCTTCTAAGTGCCTTTGCGGGTCCCAAAGTAGAAACTTAAAACTATGGAAGCATTTGAGGGGTCAAGCCCAGGGAAAGTTCCTTTTTATTTGTTTGTCTAGAAGCTTTCATCCCAATGTTTGTGATAGCACATATAACATGGACTAACTGGTGCAGCGCTTTGTTATTTATAAATAGCATGCACTATCGGGGCTGAAATTCTGTAAGCTGAAAAGCAGCACAAGTTTATCAGTGTAAAGGCATTGGATTACTAAGCATTTGAAATTAACAAATAAAACATTCCTCAGTAACTAAACTGAAAAAAGCCTATGTTTGAATGATAGTGAAACAAACTAATTTCTTAAGTCAGTACTATGAGTTAATGAAGAAGAAAACCAAATTCATCAGCATTAGAAAGCACATCAGGATCACAAAATCCAATTAGTCCAATTCATGGACGGGGTGGGGATTGATGTGAATTGAAAAAAAAATAGTAAAAACAATTGATTAGAAAATGTAATGAGGAAATAACTCCATGTGTATTATAACTAAGAATACTAAACACCAGGGAATTAACCAAAACTCTAGAGAATGTATGTGAAGAAACTATAAAATTTATTGATGTATTAAAATTTTTAACTAAAAGGAGAGCTATACCATGTTTTACATGGGAATGCTAAATACTTTAATAATGGTATTTCATTCTCATTTATTAAATAGCTTTAAAATAATTCTACATACACTCATAACACAATTTCTCTTATAAAATTACAAACTGTTTTAAAAGTTTAATGGAAATTATAAGTGGGCAAGGTTTTCCAAGACAATTTTGTTTTTTAATGAAGAATAAAGAGGTATAAAACATATAGGAATATATAATAAAACTTGACAATTAATAAGCAGCAATAAAGTGGAAAGTATACAAAATAATACAAGTGAAGAGGTGTCCTCAATACAGGCACTTATATTTAAAGTAATGCAATATATTATAAAATTGTCATTTTAAGTCAATAGTGTGAGGGAGGATTATTCAATTAAAAAACTGACTATTCAACATTAGAAGACATTACCAAACTTTAGAAATCAATGTCATAACATATCAATATGTATTTTTAAAAAATCATCAGGTAAATGTAAGCAGGAAACATTTTTTCTAAGTATCAATACCTATTTTAAAAAATCATCCTAGCTTGTTTGTTTTGTTGATTAAGTTCCACTTAAAAGGGAGTAGGTTCCAGGGTGGGAGATGGGGATAGGTATGGTGGGGGGGCATGGGTGGGTGATAATGGAGACAACTGTACTTAAACAACAATAAAAAAGTGTTTTAAAAATCATCCTAGGGAAAGCTTATCGTGTTGAAAACAACATAAATTTAATTTAAAAATTCATATTGAATTAAATGATACACATAAACTTGGCTAAATATTAATATATTGAAATAAATGTACCAGCATAAAATTATAAAAGAATTTGATTAAGCATTTGTTGGAATGTGAGTTTCATGAAAAGAGAAATTCTTACGTCTCACTCACTGGAGGGGATGCTCAATAAATATTTAAATTAAGGAGTAAATAAATAATCACCAAATACAAGAAGAATAAGGGTTCTGTTTACTAATAACCAAACAAATGTCAGTTAAATGACACTTTAGAACATTAAAGCACAAATATGCAAAATATCACAGTTATTTAGTAATTGTAAGAATGCTATGACCATAACTGACTCACATTGAAAACATGCAAGTGCCCATCAGTAAATGAATGGATCAAAAACCTGTGGTATATTTACATAGGGAATACTACGCAGCTGAAAGAAAGAAGGAGCTCCTACTCTTTGTGCCAACATGGATGGAACTGGAGAGCATTATGCTAAGTGATATAAGCCAGGCGGTGAAAGACGAATACCATGTGATCTCGCCTGTAAGTGGAACCTAATCAATAAAACAAACAAGCAAGCAAAATAGAATCAGAAACATGGAAATAAAAAACAAACTGACAGTAACCAGAGGGGAAGGGGAAGAAGAGTAATGAGAAAAGAAGGGGAAGAGTCATTAAGGAACATGTATAGAGGACCCATGGACAAAGACAATGGGGGGAATGGAATGTGATAAGTGGGAGTGAGGAAGGGCAGGGGGAGACTACTGGGGGGGGGAAATGGAGACACCTGATAATTGAACAAGAATAAAAAAGAAAATACACAGTTTTAAAATGTGCATATTAATTAATAAATAATTTTCCAACCTGAAATTCATGCAGATAAATTTGTACTCTTGGTCCACTGGTTTGGTTATTCTAATTGTCCTATTTAACAGTCATCTCCTATCTGCAGTTGAATTCATTTGAATGATTTTATAAACCTACATTTTTTCTTCTGCATATTGATAAGAGCTTTAGTTTCTTAAATTATTTTATTTTTAAATTTTTATTTTATTTTGTAAAGATTTTTAAAACTGAAATTTTCTTTTTTTAAAGATTTTATTTATTTATTTACTTATTTACGTATAGAGAGAGGGGAAAGGAGGGAGAAAGAGAGGGAGAGAAACATCAATGTGTGGTACCTCTTGAGCATCCCTTATTGGGGACCTGGCCTGCAACCCAGGCATGCACCCTCACTGGGAACTGAACTGGTGACCTTTGCTTTGCAATTGGTGCTCAATACACTGAGCCATGCCAGCCAGGGCTCAGTTTGAAGTTTGTCAATATGAAACATGAAAATTCTTTAATGCAATGAGGAAAAGTGGCATCTAATGAGAAAAAGAACTTAATATAAGATATCTGTGATGCCAAGTGACCTTCTAATGTTTCATACATGTGTTGATTTGTACTAAGTCTAAAACAGTAAAATGGTGGAAGAAAATTATCAAAAAACAGACAATATAAGCAAGAGCAAAAAATATTTACTATCAGGTAGTAGTATATTTATAATACAAATGGCTTAATCACTTGATTTCTGTCTTGACATAGATGCAAAGATTTGTTAGTAAATAGTACTCTTACTCTAAATTTGACTATGTGGATTATTTTCCAATAATAATTATAGCACCTGAACTAAAAAAAGAAGACTAAGGGCTAATTTTAAGAGCTTAATATTAAAAAAAGACTGTAATTAGTATTTTCCATTAAATTAAAAAGTTGAAAACAAGTTAATTATTTCAGCTTCCTGACTCAAAATCACAAAATGTTTTGAAGCAGGGTATTGTGTACTTGATGTTGTTCAAAGTTATTTTACTGTGTACATTGTATAAAAATATCATTTGTTCCCTTCATTTAGGTTGCATATATTTAGGCTGTATCTATGTAGGTCTGAGTATATAAGAAATGACAAGATCATCTTTTTAATTAACTTTATTTAGGTAGTATTTACATACAAAAAATTTACCTATTTTAAGTGTTCAATGAGTTTTAAAATATATGTACCCATGCATCCACCTGTATACCTCTATTTTACATATAGTCTTTTCTGTGTGTATATAGTTCTCTGAGTTTAAATGTCCATATAGACTCATGTAATTATCACCAGAATCATGGTAGCAAACAATTTCGTAACCTGAAAAAACATTTCTTCGTGACGCCCTCATAGTCAATGCCTCCCTTTTTATCTAGTCCTATGGGTGACCCAATCTACCAATCCCCAGTTCATCTTATGTCATTTTTATAGGCGTGGCCACTGTTCTGACTCAGAGGGGGTAGAATTTACAAAATGTCTTTCTCCATTTATTAAACTCTTCTTTTCAAAGAAAAATGTTACCTCTAAAAATTTATTATAATTACATGAAAAAATTGCACAGTATCCAGCAGACAAGTAATTCTGTTACTGAACATAAGAAGCAAATACTTTTGGAAAGTAGTCCTACACTTGAAAACATATGGTACACAATCCGTGAAGCTACATTTTGGAAACCATGATGCCAGATGAAAAGAAAAATGATCAGATATTGACCTTTAGTCAGCATTTTATCCAAGGGCTTCAAAGAAATTTACCAGTGAAAATTATTAATCTTTACAAAAGGCAAGGTAAAGATAACAGTGAATTCTAAAATCCCTGGACACATCAGACTAAATTGCATGGGTCTGTTTGAAACCACACATTTAAATTTATCTCTTAGCAGAATCAGAGTTCTCTGACATGAAATAGATCTTCCAGTTATCTGTATTTGTTTGTTTCTGGGGAGAACGAAAACATATCAAATGAATTCCATATCATGATGATCTCCTACACTTGAATGAATATATGCTATAAGTCTGATTTCCCTTCTTGGGAGAGGATGTGTCTCTGGGTCTGTAAGCAGAGTAGGAGCTTCCTAGGTGTCTGTTTCGCATTTCAGTTCATTATAGTCACTGGAAGACATTAGTGACTTCTAACAGCTATTTTGAATTGATTGCTTCTCCATTTGCACACACTATCAGTTCTTATATTACACAGTTTATGTTTGGGTTCATTTAAGGATAACATGAAATCTTATTGCAGACATATATGTCCTGAACTCAAGTTTAATTCTCACAAGAGGAATCTAATGAACAAAATAAACCAACGGGCAAAAGAGAACCAGGGACATTGAAACAGGGAACAGACTGACAGCTGCCAGAGGAAAAAAGGGAGGGAGGAATGGTGGAAGAGGAGGGATTATGTAAAAGAAAATTGACAATTCTGCTTGCTGATTCTCTCTACAAGACATCAGTTATTGTCACAAGGTGTCTATAGCTTCAAAGAACATGTATGAATGATCCACAGACATGGACAACAGTGTAGGGATGGACTATGGGAGCAGGGGTGGGCTGGACGGAGGAGGGCAAAGGGGGGAAAATTGGGACAACTATAATAGAATAAACAAGAATAAAAAGACAACAGAAGAGAGGGAATGTTTCTCCTATTCCAGTAGCTCATTTATTTCTCTCTGTTACCAAGCTCTTCGAGTCTCTAACAAGTAAATTGCCACACAAAGAAAGATCTAAATATCTAGCCTCAGGCATGCCAGTTTCATCTGACCCTGCCACAGATTCTTTTGTGAGTCACCGAGATTTCCAACAAGTGGTAGAAAATGACCAACAAAGTCACGTCCTTTGCAAAGTACACTGTACCATGCCATCTGTTTCTGACTGCCTATTCTTTCCAATAGTCATCAGAGAAGCTATAGACACCTTGAATAGTCACTGATGTCTTGTAGAGAGACTCAGCAAGCAAAATTGTCAATTTACTTTTACATCAGTCAGATAGGTGAATATATTGTAGAGGCACTAGATACATTTTTTTTCTAGCCTCCATTAGATGTGTTTATACTTAGGTATTATTAACCTTTTGTTATCCCAGGAATGCTTCCCCATTAGTCAATTACCAATATGATGAAGGTATTGCTATGAGGGGAAACCTTGAAGATGTATGGCAAATACAAGCCCAATTCTCATATCAATCTACCGAAATATTCAATAGCTCTTAATAGAAATAAAATTTTAAATTATTATTGTTGTTACCATTACTCTTAATATTATTATTAACGTTTACTCTTATCATTTTAAATAATTGTCTCTAGAAGTTAATTTCACTTTTTCTACCAGTTTCCCCACGTGAAATTAGTAACTTTACAGTGGTGGGGGAAAAAATATCCAGGAAACACCTGCAAATTGCAGAGCAACACTGAATAATTTCTTGCCCATAGAGTTTATTTTTGTTACCTTATCTTTCTTCTCTATAAAACTTAATTTATAATATGTCCTGATTTTTTGAAACACATAAATTAGGGTATATGTTTCTATTAGTTCTAGTTTCTATTATGTTCATTTTGGCAACGTTAACCTGTTAGTTTAATAAAAATGTGTTATGCTTATATACCTCCAAAATCTCCATGATAAGGGAGTGATTATATCTAATTGTGTTGGCTCACCTGAGTATAATATTCTTATTTTTCTAATCTTTATTTTTGATTATGTAATTAATGACACAATCTAACACAATATATATTTCATAAAAATTTCATTGCAATTTTCATGCATAAGTGATTTAATTGGGAACTCTCTATAATAATTTTATTCACCTATCTAAAAAGATTTCCTATAAGTTCAAATTAAAGTGTTATGTTAGGAGACCAGAAGGAGACATGGTAACGCCAATCAGTTTTCTGCTCCACTATTCACCAGCAATGCTGTCCACATCACCAATGATCTATCTTGTTGTAAACCATTCAAATAATGTTTTTAGTCCCCACATTGCCTTACCATTCCCTCCTCCATGAGACTCATGGCCTGTGCCTTTCTTAACATACTTTCTGAGGTGACTTGGCCAGCACCTTCTCTTCCACCAGACCCTTTAATGTTCATATTGCTCCGTCTCCACGCTTCGGCACTCTCCTCTTAACCCTGACATGTCTTGACCAATCCCTAATCTTTCAATTACTGTCTCTGCGTCAATTTATTTCAAACTTGTTCCTCTGAATGTTACTTTACGCCTGAGCACTATACATACAGATTAGGTACAAAGTATTCTTCTTTTTTAACTTAGGGGTGGATGGGGCAGGGTAGACTGGTGGGAGGAAAGTGGAGACGACTGTGTTTGAACAACAATTAAAAAAACCCTACTAACTAAAAAAAAAAAAAGCCCATAAATTTTCATTGCTTTATTGGGGCAACATTGGTTAGTATAATTATATAGATTTCATGTGTACAGTTCTGTAACACATCATCTGCAGCCACTGTGAAAAGTGGTAGAGAGTTACTTCCAAAAATTAACAATAGAACTGCCTTATGACCCAGTAATTCCAATTCTGGAACATATTAGAAGAAACCTGAAACACTAATCCAAAAGCATGTATGCACCCCTATGTTCACCGCAGTGTTATTTACAATAGCCAAGATTTGGAGCAGTCCAAGTGCCTATCAGTAGATGAGTGAGTAAAAAAGCTATGGTATATCTACACAGTGCACCATGAAAAAGAAGGAAATCTTACCTTTTGCCACAGCATGGGCAGATCTGGAGAGTATTATCCTAAGTGAAATACATCGGTCAGAGGGTCTGGCTCACTTCGGTTACCAGAGCATTTGGAGAGTCAGCAGGATCCCTATGCAACCTTCATGAGTCACTTCATAGAAAAGGCTACATTTGCTAGATATCATACTGAAGATTGGGGCCAATTCATGTAAATTTGTGACATAATTGACACTACCAATGATGTCAAAAGATAAAGTAAAAGCTTTGAAGGAAGGATTTCCAAAAACGATAATAATAAAGAAATAGAACTTACCTTGTCATAGCGTCCTCAGGAGGTCACAGAATGGGGGAAACTCTGGAGAGGAGTAAGGCATGTCAGCAGATATATCTGTATAATGGATGGATGATGGAAATAAAGCTTTGCCTGATTCTTGACTGATGCTCTAGGAAAACAAAAGTGCCATATGATTTTACTTATATGTGGAATCTGATAAGATAAACTAACAAAATAGGAAGAGACTCATAGATACAGGGAACAGACTGACAGCTCTGGGGTTAGGTAAAAAAGTTTCAGGGATTAAGGAAAAAACTCATAGACACAGACAAAAGTGTGGTGATCAACAGAGGGAAAGGGGGTAGGGAAGATAGAATATGGAAAATGGGGAATAACTGGTGATAGATACACAGAATTCTTTTTTTAGAATAATTTTTATTATTACACTATTACAGTGTTCTCAATTTTGCCCCTCTGCCGTCCTCCACCCAGCCCACCCCCTGTTCCCACAGTCAATTCCCACCCTGTTGTCCATGTACGTGGGTCATTCATATATGTTCTTTGTCTAGACCCTTACCCTTGTTTTCACAATTGTCCCCCTCTCCCCACCCCTTTGGTCACTTTCAGTCTGCTCCATGTTTCCGTGTCTGTGGTTCCATTTCATTCGTTATTTTATTTGTTCATTAGATTCCACTTACAGGTGAGATCATACGGTATTTGTCTTTCCCACCTGGCTTATATCACTTAGCATAATGCTCTCCAGCTATATCCATGCTCTTGTGAAGGGTAGGAGCTCCTTCTTTCTTTCTGCTGCATAGCACTTTATTGTGTAAATGTACCATAGTTTTTTGATCCACTCATTTGCTGATGGGCACTTATGCTGTTTCCAGCACTTGGCTATTTTAAATATTCTTAAAGGTTAAGAAAAAACTTTACAGAGTCAGAAGCCTGCTGGTTATTTTTGATAACAGTTTATGGGTTGAGAGATAATGGTGGCTTGGAATAAGCAGTGAGCCTAATGATAGTATACTAAGTGGAAGCAAAGGGAACAATCTAAATTCCTGATTTTACTTGAGAGCTTTGTTATATTATGAAAGATTATAGCTTTTCCAAGTCTTAGTTTCCTCATTAAAATAATATTAATAACAGCAAATAATTGCTCTAAATAGTAAATGAAATAAATGGCCTGTAGTAGTATTTAATGTAATTTCTGTAATGAAGAATTTTTTCATCATAAATTTCCTACAAATTTTCTCATAAGAAAATCTATTAGAGTGATAAAGAGATGCTACATCATCTAGAAGGATTTAAAAAGGGCAGAGTCAGGAGACACAGAAAGCCAGGGCAGCCATTTTTAGGAAGGGAGCTATGCATAAGGAAGTTGTGTTGAAGATGACTAAGTGATGAGGCTATTACCACTGAATAAGGCATTGTAATAATGAGAAAAAATGAGAATCCATACCATTGGATGAGCAAGAGAATTTCTGTTCATATTTCTCAGCTCTATTGACATATAAATGACAACATTGTATAAGTTTAAGATTTGCAGTACTAAAGTGAGGGAGTGCTTACCACAGTAAGGTCAGTTAACATATACTTCACCTCACAAAATTGCCATTTTATTATTTTTGTTCTTATGGTAAGAACATGTTAAAATCTACTCAAATAGTAACTTTCCAATATACATTAGTATCATTAGCTATAGTCACCACGGTATATACATTGGATGTCCAGAAATTATTTCTCTTATAACTGGATGGCTGTACCCTTTGACCAATATCTGTTGATTTACCCCAAACCCCAACACCTGGGAACCACCTGCTCTTATCAATTAAGCTTTTTTAAAAATTCAACATGAGTATTTGTCTTTCTCCGACTGTCTGAAATTTCACTTAGCCTAATTACCTCATGGTACATCCACATTGTCCCAAATGGCAGAATCTCTTTTTTATGGATAATAATATTCCTTTGAGTGTATGTGTTTATATAGTATTTTCTTTTTTCACCCATCAATGATCACTTAAGGTGTTTCCATACTTTAGCTATTGTGAGTAATGCTGCCATGAACATAGCAGTGCAGCTAGCACTTCAAGATTTTTATTTTATTTCCTTTGGATATAAACACACACGCGCGCGCACACACACACACACATATGTGTATATGCAGTAGTGGGACCATGGGATCTTATGATAGCTCTGTTTTTAATTGTTTGAGAAAACTTTATACTGTTTTCTGCAGTAGCTGTACCAATTTATATTCCCATCAACAATGCACAAGGGTTCTTTTTTCTCCACATGCTTGACAGACAACATTTTTTATCTCTTGTATTTTTAATAATAGCCATTCTAATAGGTGTGAGGTAATACCTCACTGTGGTTTTAGTTCACATTCCCTGATGATGAGTGATGTTGTGCAGCTTTTCATATATCTGGTGGCCACTTGGACCTTTTTTTGTAATGTCTATTCAGGTTTTTGTTATTTATTTATTTATTTATTTATTTATTTATTTATTTATTTATTTCTTCACCCAAGGACATGCTTATTGATTTTAGAGAAAGGGGGAGGGAGGGAAAAGGAAAAGGAGAGAGAGAGAGACATCAATATGAGAGAGAGACATCGATCTGTTGCCATTTGTTCATGCCCTGACTGGGGACCAAACCCATAACCTAGGCATGTGTCCTGACCAAGAATCAAACAGGTGACCTTCCAGTTTTCAGGGAGACACCCAACCAACTGAGCCACACTGGCCAGGGCTATTTTTTTTATTTTTAATTAGTTTTCTTTTTAAATTTCTGTTTACATTCAGTATTATTCTGTATTCATTTCAGATGTACAGCAAAGCGGTTAGAAAACCATGTACTTTACAGATGCTCCCCTCAATGTTTCAAGTATGCAACTGGCCTCATACACAGTTATCACAATATCATAGACTATATTCTTTATGCTGTAATCTACATCTCTGTAACTGTTCTGTAACTGCCGATCTGTAGTGTTTATTTCTTTCCTTTTTTCACCCAGCCCGCCAAACCCCTCCCCTCTGACAGCTAACATGCTATTCATTGCAGTTATTGTTTCTATTTTTTATCAGTTTGTTTTGTTCATTAGATCCACATATGAGTGAAATCATACGGTATTTGTCTTTCCCTGTCTGACTTATTTCACTTAGCAAATTTCCTCTATGTCCATCCTTGCTGTCACAAAATGTAGGGTATCATTCTTTTTATGGCTGAGTAGTATTCCATTGTGTGTATGTACCACAGCTTTTTTTTTTATCAGCTCATCTATTGATAAGTTGCTTCTCCTCATTTTTAAATACAGTTTTTATTTGTTCTTTTGCTTTTGAGTTGTAAGAATTCCTTGTATATTTTGCATTAACTCCTAAATCAGGTATTTGTTTCCAAATATTATTCCCATTCCATAGGTTACCTTTTAATTCTGTTGATGGTTTCCTTTTCTATGAGAAGCTATTTACTTTGATGTAGTCCAACTTGCTTACTTTTGTTTTTGTTGCTTATGCTTTAAGTGTTATACAAAATTATTGTCAAGACCAATATTAAGGAACATCTTTCTCTATGTTTTCTTGTAGGAGTATTATCGTCTGGTATTATGTTTAAGTCTTTAACTTATTGAAACTTTGTTTTTGTGTGTGGTATATGCTAATGGTCTAATTTCATTCTTTTGCATGTGGCTCTCCAGTTTTTCCAGCATCATTTTTAGACTCTATATTTTTTCCATTGTATATTCCTGGCCCCTTTGTCAAAAATTAATTGAACATACATGCATGATTTATTTCTAGATTCTCTATTCTGTTCCATTAATGTGTGTGTGTTATTATGCCCAAACCACATTGTTTTGATTATTATAGTTTTAGAATACAGTTTAAAAATCTGGAAATGGGATGTCTCCAGCTTTTTTCTTTCTCAAAATTGCTGTGGATTTTCAGGATCTTTTCCATACACACTTTAAAATTGTTCTATTTCCTTGAAAACTGATATTGGTATTTTGATAGAGATTTCATTAAATCTATAGGTTGCTGTGGGCAGTATGATCATTTTAACAATATCAATTCCTCCAATCCATGAACATGAAACATATTTCCCATTATTTGTATCCTCTTCAATATCTTTCATTAATGTCTTATAATTCTAAGAGTTCAAATATTTTACCTCTTAATTAAATTTATTCTTAATTATGTTATTCTTTTTGATGCTCTTATAACTAAGATTGGTTTCCTCATTTCTCTTTCTCATAGCCTGTTGTCAATGTGTAGAAATGCAACTGAATTTTGTATATTGATTGCATATCCTAAAACTTCACTGAATTCATTGATTATTTCTAATAGTTTTCAGGTTTTTATGTATAACATGTCATCTGCAAACAGAGACAACTTTACTTCTTCCTTTCTGATTCGGATTTTTAAAATTTTATTTTCTTGTCTAATTGCTCAGGCTAGCTCTTTCTAGGACTGTGTTGAATAGGAGTGATGATAATGGGAACCCTTATTTTATTCCTGATTTTAGAAGTAAAACTTTAACAGCTATGATGTTAGTTGTGGGCTTGTCATAAATGACCATTTTTAATGTTGAGGTCTGTTTCTTTTGAGCCCAATTTGTTGAGCAATTTTATCATAAAAGATTGTTGTATACTTCAAATGCTTTTTCTGTTTCTATTGAGATCATTATATGATTTTTATATTACAGTCCATTAATGTAATGTATTACATTTATTGATTTGTATATGTTGTACTATCTCTGCATCCCAGGGATGAATCCCATTTGATCATGGTGCATAATCATTTTAACATGCTATTGAATTTGGTTTACTATTTTGTTGAAAATTTTTGTATCTATATTCATTAAGGATATTGGGTTGTGGTTTTCTTTTCTTATGGTAAACCTAAATAAAGTTTTCTGGGTTTTTTTAAGTATGATGTTCATCTTGTAAAATCAGTTTGGAAGTACTTCCTTCTCTTCAATTTTTTTAAAGAATCTGAGGGAAAGTGACATTAATACCTTTTTTCAATTTTTTTAGTAGAATTAAACCATGAAGCCATCTGGTAGTGGGCTTTTCTTTTAGGAGATGTTTTTGATTACTGGTCCAAGCTCTTTTCATGTTACTAGTCTGTTTAGAGTTTGCATTTCTTCATGATTTTTCTAGGTAGATTGTGTTTTCAAGAATTTATACATTTACTTTTGGTTTTTTATTTTTTGTCATGTCGTTGTTTATAGTAATCTCTTAGGAGCCTTTATATTTTGTGCTATCAATTTAATGTCTCCTTTTTTAATAATTTGATTTATTTGAATTCGCTCTCTTCTTTTCTTGGTAAGTATAGCTGAAGATTTGCCAATATTGTTTCTTTTCTTAAAAAGACAACTTAATTTTGCTGATCTTTTCCATTGTTTTTCTATTCTATAGTTAATTTATTTTTGCTCTGATTTTGTTATCTTCTTCCTTCTGCTAACTCTAAGTCTTTGGGTGTAATTTGTTCTTTTTTTTTGTGGCTGTTTATTGAAGTGTAAAGTTAAGTTATTTATTTGAAATATTTCTTTTTTTATGTAATAATCACTAAAATTTCTCCTTAGAACTGTTTTTGTTGCCTTTCATAGGTTTTCATATGCTGTATTTCCATTTTTATTTCTTTTAAGATATTTTTTGATTCCCCTTTTTATTTCTACTTTGATTAATTGGTTTTTCAGTATTGTGTTGTTTAATTTTCACATATTTATAAATTTTCCAATTTTTCTCTTGTTATTGAATACATAATTTGGTTGTTTTATTTCATTTTTAATTTAAACATTTTTAGAATTTTGAGTTATTTCAAAATGTATTATATATTTTTATTATTAAAATTTCAAAATAATACAGAAAAACGTTTACAGAGAAGTATTGTTTTCACACTTGAATCTTTCCCTCATTGCACTTAACCAACCAATTATAACTCCTGGTGGGAGCTAGAGACTATACCTTTCATTCCCTTTCTAATCATTTCCTATAAACTCTTTTATTAGTTCTTTTTAATATCTTTAATTTTTTTGCAAATTCTATCAAATCCATTCTTATTTTTTCTTCCACAAAAGGTGTAAGCATATTGAATATTATATACTATTCTATTTCATGTTTTCAGTCACTTAAGAATACATCCTGGCGGTGAGGGACAGATACCATATGATCTCACCTTTAACCGGAACATAATCAACAAAAGCAAAAAGCAAGCAAAGCTTAACCAGAGACATTGAAATTAAGAACAATCTAACAATAGCCAGAGGGGAGGGGGAGGGGACAATGGGGAGAAGGGTTTTCAGGAACCACTATAGAGGACACATGGACAGAACCAAGGGGGGGGGGGAGGGAGGCAGAGAAGGGAGGTGAGATTGGAGGGGGATGGGAGGGGAGAGTATGCAGACAACTGTAATTGAACAGCAATAAAGTAAAATTAAAAAAAAAAAGAATACATCCTGGAAGCCTGTCCGTATCAATATCACGTCATAGAAATCATCGTTGTTGTTTTTTTTTTAAGTTCAGTAACTTTGTATTTAGGAAAATAAATTTACATAAAAATGTAAGGAAAGCTCCCATTTATTATCCATATACTTTATAAAATAAAAATATTTTAATAACAAAACAAATTAATGAAAAAGATAACTTCAGACAAAAGATTTTTACAAACTGTGCAAATTCTGTCCTATAAAAAACTTCTCTATCACCCATGGTTTTCTCATTTTGATGTAAACTGGTCAAAACTTTTATGTTGAACCAACACAAGGCCCAGTACTAGTTTCAGGAAACCATTGACTCTGTGTGGATTTTCCATTCAGGGGTCATCTTAGTTCAATCCAGGAAAAGTAGAACAGCAGTGAAAAACTGCTTTATTCTAGACATTAATAGCATCCCATTTTAAATCCTATTTTTATTTTAAAGTTGGAAATTTAGAGAAGTTTGAGTTAAAAATACTAAAACCTATTCTTCATTACGATTGAGAATTCCCCTTTATTTGGGTGATGGCTCCTATACAATTCGGTCTCCATTTTCTTTGTCCAGCAATTCTGATTTCTGTGAGGTCCTCATATTTAGGGAAGTAAAGGACATTTAACACGATAGTTTGTCCTTTAAAAAAAATATTGTTCTATTACAGTTGTCCCAATTTTTCCCCTTTGGCCTGCTCTGCCCAGCCCACCCCTTACCCCCACAGTCAATCCCTAGACTGCTGTCCATGTCCCTGGGTCCTTCATGCGTGTTCTTTGACTAGCATTTCCTAGCTGTTAGTAGTGTTGGCCACCAACACTTCTCAGTGGAGAACATCTTTAGGACTTGCCTTTGCCTAAAGGACTTTACCCCAAGTCTCAGCCCTTCTCAATGCTCAGTCAGTGCACAAGTTCAAATGCAAACCCAGTCACTGCAATTTGAAAGGATTCGGGGGGAGGGGCGCCAGACTTGCTCCAGTTCTCCCATTAAAATTGGCTGAGACCTTCGCTGTGACTTCATCATACTTCAACTTGTTCCCTGTCCAGTCCTGCTTATTTTATCCCCAACAAACAATCTTCTGCAAGATCCTCCCTGCACAGTTTCTTTGCAGATTCTGTGGCCATGGAACTGAACCTGTGGCATCTTATGGAGAACATTCTATGATGATCTCAATTTTACAGATGAGAAAATTGATACACACATCAGGCAAGTAATTGCTCCCAAGCATCAGCTGCTAAGTGGTATGCCCAAGTTTTTTCGTACTGTTTGTACCACTTTACAGCACTATCTGATCCATTTAATCTAAGCAATCATTTCTCCATCTGTCCTGAAACACTCCAATTTCCTTCTAATAGATCTCCTTGCCTTTACTTTTCACCCACTCCAGTCTACAGTGCTCTTTCAAAACCTTAAGGGCAATCACTCCCACATTTAAAAGCTTTGAACACATTATTCTTGTACTTAGGACACCGTAAAAGAAAAAGATTTTACGTGGAACATAGGCTCTACATTTCCTAGGGACTAAATTTTCCACCACTAGAATTTGTATGATAAAGCCCTAACTCCAAGGTGACTGTATTTGAAGTTAGGACTTTTGGAACCAGCTTTCAGAACTGTGAGAAAATAAAAGTCTGTTGTTTAAGCCACTGAGTCATGGTATTTTATGTCAGCCCGAGCAGACTGAGACACCACTATCTGGTCTCTGCATCTTCTTCAAGTATTAAGTTTCCCTTCTTTCCCGCTGTTCTCCTTTCAGCTGTGTTCACAGTGCTCTCTCACTCATCATCTGGATAACTCTTTACCACCTTCATCTGAGTAGCTGCCATTTCAGCCTCATCTTGTCTTAAAAGTTAACTACATAGAGTATCTTCTCCTGAGCCGCTAGTTAGCTTAACTCCATTTTTATTAGCCCTCATCATATCTGCCATTATTCGTAATGCTCACCATGTTTGTGATCATTGGGGGTTTTATTGTCTTTTGTTTACTCTTTATTGAAGTATAACCTACACAGATAAAATACATAAACCATACACACACCACTCAAAGAGTATTCACAAAGGGAATATACCTGTGTAATCAGCATCCAAATTTAAAAGTGGGACATGACCAGCATCCAGAAGCCTCCTTAGGTTCCCTCCCACTTACTATCTTTTCTTGCCAGCCATGATGATGAGTCTGTTTCCAAACTCTACTGTGTGGCTTTATAATGTGTTTTCAATTTAGCTTTGCTAACCTGTGTTCTCAGGATCTCCTTTCATACACATTTTCAATTAGGATGAGGCACAAAAGAGGTTCTTACAGAGACCGGGAGTGCAGAAGTGAAGTGGCTGCTGCTTTGTGGTTCACACACATTGTTGTTAATTGCTGATTCACCTCCTTTCCTGGAAATAGGACCCTGCTCTGTAACTGCTCCAGCTTCTCCTACATCCTCCTGCCGATTCTCCAACTTCTGGGTCAGGTGTGAGAGCATTTAATTAGCTCTGTGATGAAGAGCCCCAGATTCTACAGGACACCCATACCAACACGTCAAAGACAACCAAGCCTGACATTAGCTTCAGTCTATCCTCACAGCCTCTGGCTCATGCTTCTAGCTCGTTCTCTCCCTCACTCCCTACATACACATTAAATCTAGTTTTCCTTTTCAAATGCCTGTCCCATAGAACTCCATCGCAAGTTTTAGCTTTACAGAAGCTGCTTAAGTCTGATCCTACAATTAGGTAAATTCATGTCCCTATAAGAAAGCATATCTATTTTATTTCTCTATCTAGATATATGATGTAGTTAAACAGATATATATATATATATATATATATATATATAATTTATATACATATACATATATGCATATAAAGGTTTTGCTTCCCCGATTAAAATTTATAATTACTCAATTAAAGTTCATATTTCCTCCCAGTCTTTAAGCCTCATGATATCAAGGATCATTTTCCTTTCTCCTCTATCTAAAATTGGTTCAGAAAATTGGCAGGGAATGTCATTCTATTTCCTGCTAATGTAGAAATGATGCCCTCCATGGTCTTCCAATATTACATACTCTTCCTTCTTCTCTAGTTATATCAGCACTCAGTGTTGGATATCTATTTCTCACACACACACACACACACACACACACATACACACACTCCAGTATAGAGAATGAATGATTTATTTTGCAATGAGATTGTTACTACTAGTTAACATTGGCTAGAAATTTCCTCCATGAAAAACAGAATTTTCTTCAGATAATATTTGGATATCTGCCCTTTAGCCCCTATAATAAAATATTGTGGAAAATAATATACTTTTTTAAAAACCCTCCACTATATCCTTATAATGTAATCTACTTGGATTGGCTTTATAAAAACAGTGTTAGTTTTTCTGTCCTTGCATCTCTCCCAACACCCCTCTCCCAACTCTATTTTCACATCCTTTGCCTGATTTAAAATTATCTTATATCTTCAGTCTAAAACTTACCTACTCCTCCAAGAATCTGTTTTCGACTTCTCGCTCTAAAGTACCGTATGTGGCTAATTAGACTAAATTGTCATATGCCCACAGCACCATCACGTTACTCACGCACCATGTAGTTATAGTTACTGCTTGTTTACTTGCCTGATTCCCCACTTCTCCTTAAAGAGTGTAAATGCCTTATTTTTTTTTTTCAGTAATCTCAGTACATAGCACATTTCTTGGTGCATTTGTTTTCTAAATAACAAAAAGTTAGATAAGCTAATACAAAAAACTTAGACTCAAGTGAATTATCAAGTGTTCCCTGACTGTATCACCTTGGAAGCATACCCAAGAATGAGAATAAGTAAACTCACGTTTCCTGAAAGTTAACCAGTGATATCTCATTGTTTTACCTGCTTCTTACCTCTTGAGGTTGTTCCCACCACCACTACCTAATTTTTTTTTTCCCTTTGTTCTGAAATCCTGCAAAGGATAGAAGCACCCATGTTATGTGAGCTATATGCTGATGATATTACTTGTTAATGTTACCTGCTAGGGCAGAATGTCCTTATAATTTTCCCACAATATGAGGCTTACTACAATCAAGCCTCTGTGGTAGATGAGCCGTTACTGATGAGCTCGTAGGCTACTTTTAATGATCTTTCAAACCACTATCCTTCTTCTTACAGCAGTAGTGGAAATCCTTTTAGGGGATAAATTGCTCATGGCGAGCCTCATTCTCTAGCCATGCTGTCTCCCTTTCTTCATCACTCAAGATGACTCAGGGCCCCTGACAGACTACTCTACTCTCATTGTAGAACCTCACCAATGTCTTTCTCTTTATATTTTTACAAAATATAAGTTGTAAATCCTTGTGTTTTTCATTAATGTAATCATGGTGGTTATTTTCAGAATTGTACAAAACTTATCTCACTTTTAGGTGCATGTATGGCGAAGCAGGGGGTATAGATATTGGTTATTAAGTTCCATGTGGGAAACAATTTAACCATGACTATATAATCGGCTAACACTTCCAGATAGGGAGATACAGTACCTAATACACTGCTCTAGCATAGAGAAAAAGATCCGTGAGAAAATGTACACTTGAATGAGAAAAGATGAATTATTAGAGCCACATTACTTAGGTGGTCATTAGAGTATATTCTATCAGTGTAGGGCTGTGGATGCCCTTGTCCAGCCACATGGACCACACGTACTTTTTGCATTTTTCCTAATATTCCTTATAATGCATGGGCAGAATTAATTTATGCTTTAAAGTAGTTTTGTGGCAGAGCTAAACTATACAGCTTTTAAGAGCAAAAAACTGAAGTGTGAAGTAGAAAAATTGAAGAGTTGAAATTCATCAATGTAAAGGGTCTCAACCTTCAGTAAGAAAAATGCAAACATATAGGTTTTTAACCAAAGCAGAAGAGGTAAGAATATCATTAAACCTCTATGGATCAGAATATTTTGTACCTAACTTTCCCATGAACTGTGCATTCTGTGTAAAAGTGACTCAACAGCCTAACAAAGGCCTCCTTGCAAATAAAAATCTCAAATATAAAGCATGTTTTTCAATACAAACATCTACCTAAATATTTCTATTATTTCATTTTCATAATTAAATATATATATTTATATATAATAAAATTTGCCAATTTAACCATTTTAAGTGTGCAATTCATTCACAATGTTGTATACCTATCATTACTTTCTAACTCCACAATTTTTCATCAGCCAAAACAAAAATACTTGACCCATTAGGCAGTAACTCCCCACCCCCTCGCCCAACCTCCTGCCTTCAGTAACCTTTACTTTCTGTCTCTATTAATTTGTCTTCTTTCAGATAATTTCTGTTAGTAGAACCATACAACATTTGTTATTTTATGTCTAGCTGATTTTATTTTGCAACATGTTGTTTAGGTTCATCCATGTTATGGAATGAATCAGAACTTCATTCCTTTTTATGGCTCAATATTATGTCATCAATATACTACGTTTTATTTTCCATCCATCTGTTGATGGAATTTGTGTTGTTCCTGCCTGTGTCTGTAATTCTGCTGTGATCATTGACCACAAGTATCTGGGTCCTTATTTTCATTTCTTTTGTAGACTTAAGATTGGTTTGAATATACTATCTTATATTGTATGATGTCAAAGGCAACTCAAATTTAAATTGGAATATTTTAAAATTGTTATTTCTATGTATATTTTTATTTAATATAGAAGACTAAAAACAGGTTTATAAAATAAAATAAAGCATTACCAAACTTCTCTTTTCTATTAAAATTTGATATAATTATATAAGAATGCTCTATTATTTTAATGTTTTAATCAATATTTAATTTAGTTATTAATAGTTAAAATTAGTAGCTAAATAATCATTAAAAGTTAATAAAGCACCCTAATATTGCACCTTTTTTAATGTTTATGCTAAACTAGTAGATTTGTTACAATTTTCATCATGACCAATCCCATTATTGAAAATGTGATTGCGAGGACTTCCAGTCACAATGGTGGTGTGGGCAGACATGCCTCACCTCTTTGCACAACTGCATCAAAATGACAGCTAAAATATAAAACAACCATCACTCAGAACCATCAGAAATAGAGTTGAACAGAAGCTTGACAACTATGGAATGAAAGAAAGCACATCCATCCAGACTGGCAGGAGGGGTGCAGATGCAGAATGGGTGAATATGCAGTTGGTCCGACTCCAACATGTGGTGGATAAAAATTTGGGAGGGTTGTCTCGGGAGCAAGAAGTCCCAGCCCCACACCAGACCCCCCATCCCAGGGGTCCAGTGCCAGGAAGATAAGTTCCCACAACATCCGGTTGCAAAAACCAGCAGGGATGATTGAGTTGGTAGAGGAAGTTGCTAAAGCCCTGTGCCGTTCCTCTTAAATAACCCACCCACAGACACACCTACTCAGACTCACTCCCTCTGAGTTGCAGCACTGGGATAGCAGCTTGAAAGGCATCAGTGGTATATAGCAAGAAACTGAAGTGTCTAGCATCAAGGCAAGCAGAAGCCGTTGTTCCTTTTATAAACCCTCCCCCTACAGATCCAGCAAGCTATTGCCATATCTGAGACTTCAACAACCTAGCTAACACTGTTTGACCTGCCTTGGAGTTCCCAAGAGACTCTGCCCCACCCAAATTATGGGCACATGGAAGCTTCTTTTCCATATGAATGGCTGGTCTTGGCTCTTGCTGCACAACTTCCTAAATCCTCTCAAACAAGCAATGGCTGGCCTCACTGAGCCCCAGGCCCATTACTAGCAGCAGCCAGCCTAGACTCACAGTTTGGCTTTGCCTGGGAATCTCCAAGTCCAGCACAAGCAGCAGCCACCTCAGATTGCTTTATAACTCAGGTAGGATGGCCTCGGGGTAAACACAGGTGCAAGCTAACCTTGGCCTGCACCAACCAAGAAACCCCAGGGCCAGCACACCCAGTAGAAAGCTATAGACCATGTTGGAGCACCACCACCCTGTCCCTGCACAGCTGATCCTCCACAGAGGGCAGAGGTTGGTGGTCAGTGATCACAGCCAATCTTGCAGCTGATTGGCCTGTATAAATCCCTTCCATTGATCTGCCAACAGCAACCAAGCCTCAACTATATGAGGAAGGTGTACTCAACCCACATGAAAGGTGCGCCTCAAGTACTCATTGGGTGGCCCCAATGAAAGAACAGATCAAAACTCCAAAAAGAACTAAACGAAATTTAGATAAGCAATCTACCAGATGCAAAGTTTAAAACACTGGTTATAATGGTGCTCAAGGAACTTAGCAAGGACCTCAATAGCACAAAAACAGCTTAAAAACAGCATAAAAAAGTCAGAAATGAAGGATACACTAATTGAAATAAAGAACAATTTATAGAGAAACAACAGTAGAGTGGATAAAGCTGAGAACCAAATCAATGATTGGGAAGATAAGCAAGCAGAAACCAACCAATCAGAACAACAAGAAGAAAAAAGAATTAAAAAAAATAGGGTAGTATAAGTAGCCTCTGGGACAACTTCAAGAGGTCCAACATTCACATTATAGGAATGCCAAAAGGAGATGAGACAGAGCAAGAAATTGGAAATCTATTTGAAAAAATAATGAAAGAAAACTTCCCTAAGTTGGTGAAGGAAATAGACATTTAAGTCCAGGAAGCACAGGGAGTCCCAAACAAGATGGATGCAAAGAGGCCCACTCCAAGACACATCATAATTAAAATGCCAAAGATCAAAGATGAAGAGAGAATCTTAAAATTAAAAAGAGAAAAATGTTAGTTACCTACAGGGGAATCACCATAAGACTGTCAGCTGATTTCTCAAAAGAAACTTTGCAGGCAAGGAGGGACTGGCAAGACATATTCAAAGTCATGAAAGTCAGGGACCTATAGCGAAGATTGCTGTACCCCACAAAGCCATTGTTTAGACCCAAAGGGCAAATAAAGAGCTTCCCAGACAAGAAAAAACTAAAGGAGTTCATCATCACTAAACCATTATTATATGAAATGTTAAAGGACTTATTTAAGAAAAAGATCAAAACTCTGGAAATAGAGTAGCTATATATATATATATATATATATATATATATATATATATATATATATATATATATATCAACAACTGAATCTAAAAGAAAAAAATAAACAGCAAATGAGAAGAACAGAGACAGAATCATGGATACAGAGAGCATTTCGACGGTTGCCAGATGGGAGGGGGGTGTGGGGAATGGGTGAAGAGAGGAGGGGAGTAAGAAGTACAGATAGGTAGTTACAGAACAGTCATGGGGATGTAAGGTACAGTATAGGAAATGGAGTACCCAAAGAGCTTATACACATGACCCAGGGGCATGAACAATGGCATAGTGATTACCTGAGGGGGTGGGGATACTGGGTGGAGGGGAGCAAAGAGGGAAAAATCAGGACAACTGTAATAGCATAATCAATAAAATATAATTTAAAAATGTTATTGCATAGGAGAGGACATATTTAAAATATATTGGGTTTGCCATAAAGTCTGTTTAGTTTTTTTTTTTCCATTTAAAAAACACATTATTTCATTTTCATCAGTAAATTTATTGATTTGGGTATTCTGAGTATGCTGGCTATCACCTGTGTGGTATAGTGTTGATTGTTCTCAATTAATGTCTCAATGTTCTTACTATCAACTTCAGGTGGTCTGCCTAACCAGGGAGCATTATTCAATGGGAACTCTCCGGTGTGAAACTCACAAACCACTTCTGACCCGTTTCGATCAGTCACAGCACCTTCTCCATCACTGCACGGATGGATCTTTTTTTCGTTTCTGTTGCACCTTTACCTTTCTTGACATAATAAAGCCTAATATGCCAAAAATGTTGCTTATTTTCTTCCATCTTTAATATTAAAATGGCTACACAAAAATTACCAGTTTTGATAAGTTCCTTTTTAATGCACGCTCTTATGGCAGCTGTTACAATGCGGTCTATGAAAATTGTTTCAAATGAAGTTAAACACATCTAAGCACTACTAGAGCCATCTCACAGAAAAAAAAACAAACTTTTGCTAACCCAATAATTAGTACAAATATTTATATTACTAAAAGAGAATATGTGCATCAGTAATTGAGACCAAGAATGAGATTTTATGAGAAATAGAGATAAACCCTAGGAAAAAAAATAATAAAACTAAAATTTTTGCAGTATTTTAGGTGCCAGAAAGAAAGAAAAGGAAGGAAAGAAAGAAGGAAGGAAGGAAGGAAGGAAGGAAGGAAGGAAGGAAGGAAGGAAGGAAGGAAGGAAGGAAGGAGGAAGGAAGGAAGGAAGGAAGGAAGGAAGGAAGGAGGAAGGAAGGAAGGAAGGAAGGAAGGAAGGAAGGAAGGAAGGAAGGAAGGAAGGAAGGAAGGAAAAGCACAGAAGGGATTTGAGGAAACTAACTGCACATGTTCTACTTCTGGTGGGGCTGGTAATAAGATCTCCATTTTGTTCTTGTTACTAATGAGCACAAATGAAACAAATAAAATAAATGTTATGGTTTCGGTAAATTCTTGCCCTCTCCAACGTATGAGACAGTCTGAGAAGTATTTGAGAGAAGCTTTGCTGCAGATAACAGTTGATGTTACTAAGTAGGATACAATACACTGACTTCCTTGGGGGGGAAAAAGAGTTTGATTGATGTACAGTTGTCTTACTCTAGTCTGTATGGATGCATCCAGCAAACAACTGGGAAAAAGAACATACCTTACATACAAAAATCTTAACTTGAATTTGTATGCTTAAAAGGTATTCTGGATATTATTGAGTTTTGTCTCTCTCACTGAATGCTTGGAGTAACTCTTGAAAAATGGATTCCTAGTTATGCGTCCACATGGTATAACCTGCCCAGAATCACTACTTGGAAGAGAACCCAGAAATGAGGAATCTTAGATAAGAGGTGAGATTTCTCTCTCTCTCTCTCTCTCTCTCTCTCTCCCTGCTCTATATTAAAGTTTAGAGAAATCTAAGGTACTCGTTTTTTCTATTGCTTTATATGCCTTTTCCATCACCCCTGAGGACTCTAGAGATGAGGGAAATATGCATATGAAGCTAATAGGAGTCTGTGGTCTGACTTATCAACTAAATGAACAAATGAATGGAGTTAAGTAACTGACTCATGTTCTCCAAGCTAGAAACTGATAGCATTCAAACTCAGGTCCTTTGCTTCTAAATTCTGTCTACATCCACTGAATCACTATTGTGTCAGATTGTGTAAGACTGTTTTATTATATGAGGAAAAACAATGAAGTGTAAATTACACCTAGAAAAACATCCACTAACACTAGTTTTCATAACAAAAACTGCAGAGGTGGGGTAATTTCAGGATTGGTTACTTCAACTGCTTAAAGAACATCAAGTTCTTTCTGTTTAACTAGCCTTTCCTATGACTACAGCTCAACCGCAGCAGCTCCATCCATCACTCAGTGGAAAAAGGCAGGAAAAGGGGGAGAAGGATTTGTCCTTTACTTGTGTCTTTTTTTAAGAGCAAGAGTAACTTTCCCAGAAGTCCCCAGCCAAGGGGCTTCAGATTATTGGCCAGTAATGTATCACATCCTGCTCCCTAAATAAGTCAGTGACAACCAAGGATATAGTTGTTGAGATTTGCTTAGATTAATCAAGATTCAGCCCAGGAATGAGAAAATGTTCCCCTAGAAGCACATGCTTCCTGATGTCTGAAAAATTGGGCAATCTATAGTATTTGTCACTTGTACCTTACAGTCTCTGCACCCTATCAGAGTGGATAAGAAGTAAACACTAGAGAACTTTTTAATTTTTGAGTCTTATTTTTTCATATCTTTCTACTAGAAGAATAAAAGAAGATGAAGTCAAGAAGCAGGGTTCCTCAATTTCTTGACAGACCACAGCCAGGGCGTGTGAGCTTAACCTGTAATATTTGGCTTATCAGTTTAAAGTTGTGTTTCACATGGAGATGTCAACTTTTTCCCAAGTGAAAGCATACAATTACTTTTACAAGGGAAAAGTTGTGTTTCTTTTTAAATTTAGTTTATGATATTTGGCATGCAGAAAGAGTATTACACAAGAAAGTACAAAGTATTTGGAGGTCTGGTGTTTTAAGTAAATATAATGTGACTATTTTATATTGTAATTAAAATAGCCATAATGTAGTCTATCATGGGTTCAAAAACATGTTTCCCATTCCCATGTGTGGCCATTTCAATCCTCAAAGTGTAGGCAACGTTTCCTTCCAGTGTTTTTCCCACCTTGAATGGCTCGGTAGTGCAGACAACAGCGAGCCAAGCACATGATTAATGAGGCTGTGCATTGAGGATGGGACAGCTGCTGGATCACAAAGAGAGGCTTTGTGGGCCTGTTACTCCATGTACAAGGAACTCTACAAATTGATCATTTGTCAAGCTAATTGAATACCTCTGTGAGTTTTATTATAACTTTTAGTGAGGCTAGGACATAACCAAGTGTTTATACCAATTTAGGGCAGCTAAAGGCAAAGCCAGCATGTGTTACTGATAGAACCAACATGCGCAGCATTCAACACGGCTGAACCTTAGTGCAGCAATCAGACTGTGCGCACACCCTTATTAACTCGGTTGCCCCGCTTGCACCCTCTGTTCCCTCAGTGGAGGATTCGGTGTCTCTGCAGGATGTTCAGTTGCTCTGCCTGCCTTCATTGCGCATTTCCAGTCTAGCCTGCCTCATATCGATGATCCATGTTTATTGGTTTCCAAATTTCTCCTCATTGCTATCAAGAATACCTGCCTCATGTAACATCTTTTTTTCTTGGTCAGAATAAAAACCGAGAAGGAAATGGAGATCTAATCTATGGTAGGAAAGTACAAAATTACTTATAATATTATGCTTTTGTTTCTACTTACCATCCTCCTCTCTATTAACAGAAATGTGATTATCTTTTTGTGTCAGGAAGATTGCTAAGAGCTGAACTAATACTGGATGCATATAAGTAACTTCCAGGATGACAGCAATCCTGAATTTGCCAACCAACCCTCATCAGCTTTCACTCCTACCACTCCTTGAATCCAGCTTTTGCCAAACACAGACTGGTAAAAACAAAATCTGTATCCCAGTTCTTGTCCTTATTGCTATAGCATTTAGATAGGACTGATCTGTCCCTTCTCCTTAAAATACTTTCCTTGCTTCTCTCTTAAAACACTGCTCTCCTAATCTTCCTTCCACTTCATAGACCAGTCCTTCCTCAGTCTCCTTTTCTGACTTTTTTCCTTATCTTGTCAGTTATATCTCTGGTTGGCAAGATTATATTTTCTTTCTGTGGTTTAAGTATGTATACCTTTGCTAATGAGTTTCATACTTTCTTAGGTGATTATGTTGCTATTTAGGGTTCTTTTGTCTGAACTTAAAGAACTCCCTTCAGCATTTCTTATAAGGCCTGTCTAGTGGCGATGAATTCTCTCACCTTCTGTTTGTCTGGGCAGGTCATTATTTCACCTTCGTTTTAAAAGGACAATTTTGTCAGGTATAGTATTCTTGGTTGGTAGGGTTTTTTTCTTTTGGTAATTTGAAAATATATATTGTTCCACTTGATATTTTCCATAAACTTGTCATCTTGAGTAAATAAGTAGAAGTAGAATTCTGGGGAAGTATGGCTAGTGAGTGTATGTGTGACTTTATAAGAAACTGCCAAACTGTTTCAATGTGATTTAATTATTGTATACTCCCAAAACTGTTCTACTTCCTTGCCAATAATTGAAAACTTACTTAAAATTTGAGGAAGAACTTCAAGTATATGACAAAGTTTTCATATGGATATCAAGGGGAACAGCTCTTTCGGCAAAGGGAATAGCCCTTTCAAAGACCTTATATAAAAATACCTGTAATGTATCTGAGAATCTGGTGTGGCTGGAGTGGAGGGACCCTAGTGAAGAAAAGTGAGATAATGCGGGGGTCATACTTTGTGGGATGCTGTGGCTATGGTGCAGGATTTGGTTGCAGTGAAAGCAATAACTATTGTAAGGTTTGAGGAGTGAAAAAATTAATCTGGCTGAGCTATTGGAGAAATTATAGAAGTGTGCAGAGTAGACAGGGAGACATTAAGAAGCTATTGAAGTTATCCATGCAAAAATAATGGTGGCTGAGACTAAGGCAAAGTCCGTGGATTTGGTGAGAAATGGTAGGATTTTGAATGTATCTGAAAGTAGAACCATTATAATGCCTTGGATGTTGTGAGGAAGAAAGTTGACCCAAGTTTTCTCCTCTAAACAACTAATTTGCCATAAACTAAGACTAAAAAGAGTGCAGTTAGAGAAAGTATGGGAGAATATTAGGAGCTATGTTTTAGACATATGTTTTAGAGAGAAATCCAAGTGGACATGTTAAGTAGGCATTGTGTTTATGAATCTGAAGTTCAGAGGAAAGGTTCCATCCAGTGGGATAATTAGTTTAGAGAAAGTTTTTAAAATTAGAACACTGTTTTACTATTTTATGCTATACTCAAGCTAAGTTTAGTGTTGTTAGCTTTTGTTTTCTTTTACATAATAATTGGGAATCCCTCCAATTTTCACCTCACTTTGTAGAAGTGGGCACACTGTTTAGTAATTTATCAGCGATTGTATCTGTTGACATCCCAGCTGTTACTTGTAGCATCTTCCCCTCTCAAAGTCAGAAAATCAAGAATAACGTGATGCCTGACAACCTCACCAGCTCAGCGCATCTGGAAGCACTGAGTTTGTGATTTGGGGGTGTGCCGCTGTCGTATGTGGAGAGAAAATCCACGTAACATCAAACAATCATGATTTTCAGTACTTAAAGATTTTAAACATAATTATAAAAATAAATATAGGAGAATTATATTTTTAGGTGACTAAAAGATTCCCTCCACCCATGGACTATTTGAGGCATCTTAAGAAACCATTTAGTGCTGTGGAAAACATTTTAGCTCATTGAAAACATCACACAGTCTTAAATGTGTATAAGGTAGATACAAAAACCAGTTTTTTACTGATTCAAGTCTGGAGCAACAAGTATAATGAAAGCTAATTTTGGGTAACTATCCAACGTAAACAAAGGGAATCTTTTCTTTTACACTTTAGGAGATTTGACTTATAAATATTTATATATGTTTTTCTAATTAGCATTATTCCAGGATTATATGTGTACAGTTGATGATACAAAGGTAAATTCTTGATAACACAACTCTGTCATATTTTTAAATTTCATTTGTTTAGGGTTGGAGGGAGCTGGCTGCAGCAATGTCTTGAGATTTCTTTGCTATTCACTTATGTCCTGCTGGGCTTTTCTCATGTTCAAAAACACAAATTGTAGTTAATAATTGATCATTATTCTTGGTATTCGGGCAACAGTTTATGTTCTTTTGTACCCTGTGTACTTGGAATAGCATTCTAACTCCTTTGTTATCAGTTAGAGGTGTTTGCAGGTCTGGTGATTCGTGGTAAGTAAAGAAAACCCCTTTTAATAAAAGTGAGGCGATGCACTTCCGTCTGGAACAACCATACGTGGATAGCAAGGAAAAGCCTGGCACCGTGTTTTTAACTTGTAACTCCGAGTTCTCATTTTCAGTCACTGCAGAATTTGTTTTTACAAGGGCTGACAGAAAGCTAGGAAACAGAGGCTATTTTACAATTTTACCTCTTGGCTCAACATCCTCTGGTAGAACATACTGAGAAATGTGTTCAGCTCTGTAAAGGGGGATATGTTTTTGTTTTGTTTTGTTTTGTTTTGACTTTTCATTTTCTAATTATTACAGATTCACAAGAAGTTGCAAATATAATGCATGTACCTTTTATTCACCCAGTAAATACATCCTACAGAAATACAGTACAATATCAAAATCAGGAATTTGACATTTTATTACATAGATTTACGTAGCTGCCAGAGTGTACATTGATATGAGATGTAATAGTATAGTGTTCTTTAATTAAGTGCCAGCGCTCATATGTGTAAATAAGGACTGTCCCTCAAGAAAATTACCTTAAAAGAGTATAAACTTCCTTTATAGATATTGTGTTCAAAATATTTCTGAAGTTCTTTCCTCTTGCAACTGTTCTTCTAATTCATTTGTAACACACATGGGAGACTCACCTAGAGAATTAAACATGTCCTGCAATTTCACTGATTTCTTCAGAAGGTTGCTGTCTCATTCCCTGCTTAGGCAGTGCTAAACCCTCAGTTCTTTTTCTAAACCTATGACTTTCCCATTTCCCACCTCACTGTCAACAAACTGCTTCGCCTCCAAATTCTCTGAGAAAATGCCACCCTTAGATATGAACACCTTTGACTTCCTATCAACACCTGCTACAATGAAGGAAGTAACTTGCTTGTCAAAAATCACTTCAACCCTCTCCTATCCCCTTTGTAAGTAAAAAGAGATGACAAGGGCTTTCCTGCTGGAGAAAGGTCAGGGATGCTTTTTCCTCCCCTTGCAAGGCTCATCAGCTCTGCAAACTAACCACGTGCCTCACTTAAACCCAAAGCATCCTGGTTTGGGTTGGCCAAAAAGTACTTCCTCTGGGTGAAGTCAAAAGATCTAACTCTTTTTATTGTAAGAAAATAGAAGTATCAAAGCAGAAGTTGTATGCATGCAATTTTATTAGGGCCTATTTTTAACAGTTACATGGCCTGTAGTTCTGGTTACATGTGTGTTGGCACATGATGTCCTGGCTTCAGAGGTGGAGCACAAATCATGTTTTTGTGGGGACTGACACAAGCTTAGTGAAGACAGAGTTGTATCGGGGTCTCCCCTCATTGAATCATTGGGTAGAAAGCTTGCCTGTAATGTAACATTATAGCAAAGGTGTTCAATGGACAGTTTATGGCTGGTAACATAATGTGAAAAATCCTCTGAGATATAATGTAGAAAATCCAGTTAGTTTTATTAATATGTGAACATATATTTTTCTGTGTGAAATACATACCTTCAATGTGTAAAGGCATTTTAAGCCATATTTGAATATGCTTCACCTTGCAGTTTGAATAATTTCATTGTGTTATGAGTATGGCCTACTCCAATATTTTGAATATCAGCAGACAGAAAACAGAATATTTGATTTGTATGAACCTGTTATGTGTATATAATGTTTTCTCAGAGGAAGTTCACCTATTTTTGTGACCCAATTAGAAATGTGCTGAAGTAACCAACAGTAGTTTGGAGATTAAGTGAACCCAGAGTTCTGTAAGTAATAGCAAAGCTGATCCAATACCAATGTTGGCCTCAAGATTGCCCCCATTTCCTAGGCAAGTGCTGTTCAAAATTTCAGACCACCTCAGGCTAAAAACCTGTTAAATTTATTGTCAGTTCATTTGCAAATTCTTCTTTCCCCTTAACCTGAAAATACTTGAATTTGTTAATCCATTTAGTCAGCGACTGACTGGGGAATTTTTGCTTACCCTAAGCAAACTGGAAATTGCCTGCTCTCTCCAAATCCCTTTCTTTGACTTTCAGTCTGGTCATTCTGCATTCTGTTCCCAGTGCTGTTTTGCGTGGAGGGGATGGCCTGCCTGCTCTCTCTCTGTGATGAAGTCAGACTTGCATTTAGAACATGCACTAATTTAATATCAATTAGCATTCCATCCAAATCTGCTGTAAGACTATGATGAAATTCTGGTTCAAATTAGCCAGTGAACCACCTACTGAGGGGCGGCGAGAATGCTGACGCTGTGGCAAAGTGGCTTCTGCCCCTGCTCCTCGGAGGCACTATAATGACGTTTCCTGGTTGGAGTGATGTTGAAAATCTATTTTGTAGTATTTAGAAAAGATGATGTTGCAGGTGCCAATGGGAACAAATGGAATTCCAATCATATTGTGTCTAAATAGGCAAAAAATGAAAGAGCAGATTGTATTAAAATAATTCCCTCATTCACAGCCATCTATTGCACCTGCCGAGTTAATTCTATTACTTTGGGATGTTAATGTCTATTAGCATCCCAAAGTAATTAGCATTTTAATAAAAGTATGATGCCTGGTATAGTTAACACTAACTTGGTTGGTAAATGCTGTTCATTTGTTTTTTCAGCATCCATCATCACCTTCATCAAAGCTTTTGGTTTATGGCACCTGCCACCTTATTGACTAATGAATATCGTGACTTAATCTAAAGATTCAGAAAAATGGTCATCGCTTTTGGATACTCACGATATTTAATTTTTCATAGTTTATGAACAGGGCATTTAATGTGCTATAAGGTGAGTAGCAGGCAACACAGAATAGAGTAGTAATTTTTTGAAAGCAAGATTGTCTGACCGTGATCTAAATATCTGTAAGTAAACTATATACTAAAGACCTTGGTCAAAAAAGTACAGATGTCTCCTAAACTGACTCTACTCCTACTACTGCTTTCCTCTAGGGCGGTCTCAGCAGAGCAGCAGACACGATTCTTGTCATTACAAGTTGAACCGTCTCATTCTGCAGCTCGATGATGACTCTCCGTTTGACTCGGAATTAAAATCGAAGTCCTCCAATGTCCTACAAAGGATGGAGAGAGAGACATATATAAAATAATGTATTATATATATTCTCTAATGTATATAATGTATAATATATATATAATGTATAATATACAATGTGTATATATATATAAAATAATGCATAATGTGTATATATATAATATATACTATTCTCCCTCAAGAATTTTCAAGCTTTTATCCTACTTCCAAGATAATAGGAGGTCAGGCTACCACCATTTCATGTATGTTGGCAAAAGACATCGGACTGGGGGAGAGAGAGAGACTGTTATTACTTATAACACAGCAAGCCACATGAACATCGGCATATTTACATCAATTCCCCTTGCCCCAAGCCCCATGGTGGCGATGTGAATGGATTTCAATGGATGCCTGCATACCTACTATACAGGGCTATGGGAGATATACTCTGAGCTTAGGCAGCCCAAGTTCTTCACCAGCTTGCAGTAAACATACCCACTCTTCGTTCCAGAGGGAGATACAATCTTTATTTTCCAAAGATAATCACAGTACAAATGTTCTTGTTATTGACACCCAGAAAAAAAGGCCATCAGAAATACAACAGACCAATGTAGAATTAGCTCCCAACTATAATGTAATGATAGTTTATTATATGTCCCTCCTCAATGTAAATTCACTGAGAGATTTCCTTTGATCACTAATACACCCAAAAGGAATGGAAAATGGATTTAGACTTTGTTTTCTTCTATCCACAATCCCCAAATCTGCTACTTCCTGTGTTGGTGACTAAAGTCACAATGACTAAAGTCACAGTAAGAAGGTAAGGGGATTGATCAGAAACATAGATACATGACACAAAGACACAGATGACAGTGTGGTGATGGCCAGAGGGGAAGAAGGGTAGCAGGGTAGGAGGAGGTGGGCAGAGCAGGCTACAAAAAGGACAGAAGGAGATTTTGTTTGTGACAATGGGCACACAATGCAGTTGTGCAGATGATATTTTATTGAGTTGTACACTTGAAACCTATATGGTTTTGCAAACCTAAGTCACCCCAATAAATTCAATTAAGTAAATATACAAATAAATACATATACCAATACATACATACATACATACATAAGAAATATAAAATGGGAACAGTAAGTAATGCCTCTCCAACACGTTTTGGTAAGATTTTAATGTTAAGTGCCATTAGTGTTAGGATTCTCCGTGGCTCAGATAGAGATGGGAAATGGAATCTCACACTTAAATTCATGGCCTTCCTTTGACCGTATGTGATGACTCTCAAATTTATCTTGCTATCCCAGACCTTTTCTCTGATACCTAGTTCCATCATCTTATCTGACTTCATAATGTTCACCAAAACTGAATTCATGTTGACCTTCCCCAAGCTGAGACTTCTTCCAGAGTTCTCTAATACAGTAAATGACACCTCCTTCCATTTATTTGTACAAGCCACAATTCATGAGTCACCTTTGACTCTTCCTTCTCTTTCAACCTATCCCACCCTCATAGTCAATTATACATCAGTTCTTGTTAATTTCATGTTCTAAAACATCTTTGAACTCTATCCACTTTTTCCATGCCTACTGATAGAAGCATGAATCTAAGGCTGGTAATATCCAACTGTCTCAGAAGAATGCCTCCTGTTCATAGAAAATATTTTTATAATACCTCCTTTTATACACTGAAATGAATTCATATATAATATAGCCCAACTTACATGGAATATTTCAAAATATTTAACTGTAATATGAAATATAACTAGAAAAACCTTATATTAATCTGTATTTCAATACATAAATATGACGAATACCTAGGCCGGAAGAACTGACAATACTGTCAGACATATGCACCTATGTAAGTAATCATTCTAGATTTGAAAGCTAAAAAGGTAGACCAACACAGGTACATTGTATTGGACTCAAATGCCAGGTGCAGTATTACCATTAGTAATACTGTATTATTTCCCAAAATAGCCAAAACTCTGAGTAAACTTCCCAAACTGCAGTAAAATTCTATCTCTAATTATATAGTAGATGCATACATTCCTGAAAAATTCAGTGTATACATAAATCATGAAAAATATTGTTTCTTTATATATAAAACATAATTAGATGCTAGACATGAAAATCCATGCTTTTTAGTGTGCCATTGTGAAGTTTTGTGAGACACAGACAATTGTCCCTTTAAGCTCAAATTTCCTACACATTGCAAAATATGCCTAATAGACCTGGGCTCCGCCTACCAATAAGCACTAGTAATCAGTGGCTACCGCCACCCCCTAAACAATGAAACAGAACAAAAACATTCTCATTAATTCCCAAAATTGTCCTTGAGTGGGTCTGGCACTCCCACTGAAAATTGCTCCTGTAGAACAAGTGACCTTTACTCTTAATTCATTAGCCTCCTAATAAACTTTTCATCTTCACTTTCTACCTTCATCAGAACTGTTCCTCAAATGCAAATTTTGATTATGGTACCTGTGTTAGCCTGTTTTTTTCAGCAAAACAGAACCAATAAGAGATACAGGGTCCAGCACAAATAACGCCCTTCCTTTGTTACAAAATCTTTTATTACAAAATTATAAGCATGTAATTCTGTAACATAACAATATCATACTCAAGCACACCATATGAGACATTAGGTGGAATGTTCAAATTAAAACGATAAATTATTACACCCAGATTATTACCCTACTAACCACACCCAAGCAGGTGTTACTTCTGCCAGACCCTGTATAAAGATTTATGTCAAGAATTGCCACATCCAATTACGGTGGTTGATGGTTGGAAGGTCTCAAGATCTGTAACTGGTAAACTAGAAACCCAGAAGGGCTGACAGTGTAAGTGCAAGTCTGTGGCCCAGTCCTGAAAACCAGGAGGCTGATAATGTAAGTTCTAGTCTGAAAGTCAGCATGCTCAGGACCTAGGAAAAGCAAATGTTTAAGTTCAAGTTCTGAAGGCAGGAAAAGATCAATGTACCAGCTGAAAATAATCAAGAAGAAAGCATTCCCTCTTTCTTGGAGGAAAGCCAGCTTTTTGTCCTACAGGGCCTTCAACTAATTGGATGAGGCCCACCTGTGCTAGGAAGCAAAATACTTTCTTTACTCAGTCTACAGATTCAAATACTAATATCATCCACAACCATCTGCACAGATACACCTGAAAATGTGTTTGACCAGCTATCAAAGCACCCCATCATCCAGTCAAGCTGACACTAAATTAACAATCATACTGCTTGTTACATAAATTCCTTTATTACTGTTTCCTTCTCTGAAGAAAAAAATGTTTGCATGACTTGCAAAGCCTTATGTTATCTGATTCCTGTCTGGTTTCAAGCCATATTTTATCATATCACATATTCATCCATGAGCTTTAGCAACACTGGCCTTTTAATTCTGCAGGTGTGCTATGGTCCTTCACATCACAGGGCCTATGCATGTCTATTCTCTTTAATGTACATTTCCTACCACACAAACTTTCCAAGTCAACTCCCAATGATAGCTTCTCTGCTTAGAAATCGTAGCTTTTCTGCTTAGAAGCTGAATAGCCTTTCAAAACATTGTATTTTAAACTTTTTTATATAGCCAGGGGTGACATTATTTTTAACAAGTATGAAATGGGAAAAAATCAATCAAAACACATGCTCACCACTGAAGAAACATCTTAGGGACTCTAATCTATTACGTGTCAACCTGTTAGTTGTTGGATTATGGTGTGGGTCTTGTTGGCGATGATCTGGAATATTCCTGAAGAGAAGGTGGAATAGGCGGGGAAGATGGGCACTAAGGCACTTTAAGAATCAACTATTTACCAACTCTTAACTCTCAATATTTTAAAACTAGTATGGCTGTTAAAAGTAACCAAAAATATGTTATTGTTATTATTTAATGTCAATTGTGTGCTAGTATTTAGACTTAGAAGGCATTTGCCTACAGATTTTGGCAGTGTTCTCAACTCTACTTCTGGAAGATGTTCTTACAGACATATACTTCAAGTTTTCTCCTTTATTACACTTTGCACAACTATAATTTTATTTTAATTTGTAAGGTAATTTGATTGAACTGTCTACCATTAGATTGTAAATTCAGTGAAGGCAAGGACTATATTTAAACTTGCTCACTGATTTATACTAAATAACAAAAATAAATGTGTGATGTATATTGAATTTAATCAATGTTTACGAAAGGATAATGTTACACTATATAACATTTATATAGTGTTCAACACATCTTAATTTCCTTTTCCTCCTCTTTCTTATCTCCAAGTATGTTATAATCTATATCTATATCTTTGCCATAGTATATATATACACACACACACATATATATATATATTTCAATCAACACATATCAGTAACTTCTAGATATTCAGATTCTTGAAAGTTTAAGGAACACAACTGAAATTTCAGAGTAAGTCTTGAAATTTTCTTTTATAATTCTACAATAATATGCTTAAAATAGACCACAGAATGGGAGACATTTTGTTGGTATAATTCCTTCTTTTTCTTTCCCTCTGAGCTTTGGGTGAACTCAGCCCCAGATCTCAATGTTTGTTTCTTCGTCACACTAGACGTTGCTTCTTCTGCTGTCCCGAGTGCACTGCCAGCCTGTGTGCTCACCCCAGCCGCTTCGCTGTGGAGGAGATAGAACTCTAGGCTTCCGTGATCCAGGGGACTTGGATTTAAATAAATGCGAGTGAAAAGCAATTAATGACTCTAATTAGTAGCTCAAAACCAAGTTGTATAAAGAGGAACATGTTTCTAAAAAAATAAAAAGGAATTGTTATGCCTATGTACAAAATAAATTAGGGCACCAAAAATGAAGACAAATACTCATGATTAAGAGTCGTGATTGGTCTTCCAGTGTCATTTATATACTCTGAGACCTTGAAATTTCCAAAACAAAAGAGATCTGCAATTTTTCTTGTACTTATTATCTAGTCTGTTCAATGTTCCATGTAGTTTATGCCTCTGTGAAATTAAATATAATTGGTTTATGGGAACTGAACAAAACCCTAAATTCAAGGCATATTTTTTAAATCAAATTCATTAATTTGGTTCATCCAATGCATTTCATTTCATTGACCCTATACCGCCAACTCTACCATCGTTTGTACTTCCCAGTGATTAAACCTAAAAATATGTTTAGATGAGATCACAAATAAATATGATGAGAAATATTTTTGTTAGCCAGTATGATTTTCCCACTATTTCTGTACTTCTATTTTTCCCCCACTCACACCCTTATTCCAACCTCAATGAAACTAGAAAAAAAGCATCCTGCCAGCATTGACTTAAAAGAAGTATCAGGCTGAAACTTTTAAAAATCAAAATCCAAGACCCAGGAAAAAATAGATGGGAAAGAATACAAAACCAGAACAATGTTTTAAACTCCTAAATTCTAGATAAAATTTACCACATAGGGAGGGAAGGAGAATGATTAAGAAGAAAAAGAAATAGAGAAAAATTTATGAGAAGTCCCTTGTACCAACACCCCTTTTCCCCAGGCTTACTTGGGGCGGGGTGATATTAGAATTCTTCGGTTAGTTTGAAAATCTTAGAGCACAGAAGACTTCCAACCACAGAGACTATGGGAAACTGCCAAATTCTGCATGTCAGGAGAAAAGTTTCCTGTGTGCCCTGGAAGAGTGAAGGTGTTAAAGGGCCTTTCATTGCCCCAGAGAGTTCACAGTTTCCCATGTCCAGTAAATGCAAGAGCTAAACATTTCTGTGGCCTAATAGGTGCATGGTAGCAATTTGAGGTGGAGCTGGAACTGGAGATCTTCTGTAGTCAGAAGCATGAGGCATCCCTACGGCTCCCTACATGGGGTAAAGTCTACGGAACAGGTGATATAAAATATAGCTCAACAGATGTCATCTGCAATGACAATAACCAAGAATCAGATGCTCCCTACCCACTAACATGACACCATGTAGACTCCCAGAATTTAGATGCCACAGAGAAAAAAACTGTGGTTGGAAAACTAGTTTGACTGCAGGTTGCTTTTCCACTGAAGAGAAAGTGAGCACAAAGTGAAATAAGTTAAGGTATGGAAATGAAAAGATATTATTTTTTATAAATCCTAGTGTTGGGAGTTTTAGGAACGGCTCTAGAGAAGGATACCTAGTCATTCTTGCCTCAGTTACAAACTTTGATCTTATTTTAGTCAGTCTGGGCTGTTATAACAAAGTACAACAGACTGGGTCACTTTTAAATATCAAAATTTTATTTCTTACCATTCTGGAGTCTGTAAGTCCAAAATCAGAGTGCCTGCATGGTCGAGTTCTTGTAAAAGCCTTCTGTGTTGTAGACTACTGATTTCTCCTTGAATCCTCACAGGGTGAAAAGAGAGCCAGCAAGTTCTGCTGACTCTTCTTCTAAGGGCTCTTTTAGGAAGGGCTCCACCCTCATGACCTCACCACCTCCCAAAGACCCCGCCTCCTAACACCAGCACCTTGGGATTGGAGTATTAACGTAAGAATTGGAGAGGAGCGATTTTCAAACTTGCAGTCCTTTGCCGATCTGGACGTGGATATCAAGATTATTTAAGATTTAGATCTTCCTACAATCTACTATGATAACAAGTTGTAGAATATTTTCAGAAAAAAACAAAAGATTAACCCAGAGAAAAGCTAAAGTGTCACATCATGTTGCTATGTGACTAATATCCTGGAGCTTCAGGCGGTTCCATAGAGATGTAGAAAAAGGCAAGCCTGGGTCTTGTCTTCCCCAAAATCACTATTTTGGAAAAAATATAGGATTGAAGACTCAAGAGGGGGGAAAATAAAAGATAATTAAGTAGGCAATGCCTTCTACTTATCTAAAACAAAATAATGGGTTGGCTAAAAAAGTTTGTTTTTTTTCCCATAAGATGGCTCTGGTAGTCCTCAGTTTGTCTTTAACTTCATTCAAAACAATTTTGTTATTGTATTTTGACAGTTCTATCAGCATGTATTTTAAAAAAAAACTTATCAAAATTGATGAATTTTTGTGTAGCCATTTTAACATAAAGATGGAAAAAACAAGCAATATTTTTGGCATATTAATAACTTTTATTATTTCAAAAAAGGCAAAAATGCTAAAACTGAAATGCTAAAAAAATTCTGTAGTAATGCTAAATGAAACTGAAATGCTAAAAAAATTGTGTAGTATGTGGCAAAGGTGCTGTGACTGGTCAAAGATGTCGAAAGTGCTTTGTAAAGTTTCATACTGGATATTTCTCACTGGATGATGCTCCAAAATTGGGTAGACAAGTTGAAGTTGGTAGTGAGAAAATTGCGATAGTAACTGAGAACAATCAATGTTATACTGCAAAGGAGATAGCCGACATACTCAAAACATCCAAATCAATAAAGTTATTGGTGAAAATGTGTCTTTTATTTTATGGAAAGAATACAGATTTTTTTGCCAAACCAATACATGCCAGATCTATAGAGGGACATTATATGAAAAGGAACTATTTTGATTTAAGAAATTAAATCATAAGTTATTGAGAATGCAAAGCTACGACCAAAAATAAATGTAAAGATGCAGGGCATTTCTTTACTTCCATCTTACTCATCAATTTGACTTTTCCTGGGGAAAAGCAGGTGGAATAAGTACCCTCCCCCAAATATTTCCTGCCCTTCTGTGTCCTTTGCCACTAAAGGTTAAAAACCCCTTGACATCACCTGGTGAATTTCTAAATTCCTCTTATATCCTCCACTCTATTCTCAAACTTGCAATCAATGTTATATATGCAATGGGGTAGGTCAGAGCGCAGGTCCCTGGAAAATAGGGGAACCCCCCCCATATCCGGCAAAAAGGCAGGCAAGCGGGGAAGGGTGCTCCAGGAGCAGACAGCAGAGCATTTGAAGCATATTGCATAAAAAACGCAGATTAATGACCAATGCCTTCCAAAAAGGAGGAGCAGAGTGACTCATGACATAGATGGGGAGGAAGGGGGGAGAAACTCAAATAGTGCCTGTGTGAGCTGCCGGGTGTGGCTGGGAAACTTTTGCCTTGACTAAATATGGCAGCCAAAAGAAGGTCAAAGACACTGGGGAGCTGACAAAAATGACAGACACTGAGACATGAGAACAATCCCACTGGCTTCCTGCACATGTAGAATTTCAGAAGGGTCTGTTTTTTAAAGAAAAGGCACAGAAGCACTCTCTCTCTCTCTCTCTTTCTCTCTCCCTCTCTCTCACGTGCACGTACGTGCACTGTCTCACTCTGTGTGCTTGGTATGGAGAAGTCCCTCCCTTGGTACAGGGCCTCTTGGTATGAAACTTTGGAACTGGATGCAAGCTCTCTCTGGGCTTTTGGCATTTGGATGTTCTGGGCCTCTGGCCCTGCTCCATGCGTGGACAAGAGTGCCCATGGGACCAGAAGATGCTGGGCCCACCAGGAGCTTAGATCCTGCATGGATGGGAACCCACTCCTGCAGTCAGGGTCCAACTAAGGTATGCGTGCCTCCCTGGGCTCCAGCCCTGGGACACCATGATCCAGTGCAGCACGGCACATGGTTCTGGAACAGGTACACGGACGCTGAGAACAGTGCACCCCAGATCCTGAAGGAGAGAGCTGCAGCGAGAGGATGGTGACTCTGAAATCCATAAGTGCACATTCCAGAGAGGATGGAGATCTGTTTTCATGGCCAGCTGAAGGACAGATAAGGAAATGGGGAACTTCTAGGCATGGTTTTGGCTTATAGTCTTTTGGGGAGCAAGAGAAGTTCTGGGTCTCGTGGGAGAGAAAGGCTCAGAGCAGGAGTGCTTTCAGCCCCACTCTCAAAGTTGGAGCCCTGTTAATAAACACCTGGTTTCCTCAGCACAAATTGCTGGGTCATGTGGATTGAAGGTGCTGAAATGCTGAAACCTAGGTTGCACGGTTACACATAGACCTTGAGTTTTACAATGAATGATATGGGAGGAAGTGTTAAGTAATTTCCAGCATTTACCTAGTCATATACCTAGCTAACTTACCCCAAGTCTAACTTCGAGTTCTACTACTCTGCTTCTTCTCAAATCACTCAGGACAGAGAGAAGTGATTCTAGATATTAACATACAGACAATTCATACACATGGGGTGCAGAGATAAAGCAGGGCATGTAAAGTATATAAGAAATCATTTATTAATGATCACTTTAGTGCCTGAGGTTTTGTAAATGCACATAATTGTTTGCAATACATCACTGAGGGTGTTCTACCCTAAGTGTCTAGGTACAGTCTATTAAACATGTATTATACTCCTCTAGAATGGAGAACAATTTCCCTTCTAAATAAGGCTGAAAAAAGTGACGCAAAAGTAGCTCAATACTCATAAATGCAGATACCTAATCATTTATCTATTTCAGTGTTTCCCCAAGTATGTCCCCTGGAGCCATTTCTTAGAGTCACCCAAAGAATGTGGTAAAAGGTAAATGTGAAGTCCTTTCCAAAATCTCCTGTATCAGGGCTGCGGTTGAGGATTGGCAGCAGAATCCTAGTACTCTTAGCTTTTTTGAACACCGGTTCCTTCCCGCTGAAGACAGCAGCTTTTCTAGCTCTTCAGAAGCCCTCCTGCTGCCTGTAGCGGGGTTCCCCAAAGCAAGCGTGGCCCACTCAAAGTGAGCTGTAGTTTCGTTGGTGTGAAATGCCTCTGAGTCGCATTAGTGTGAATTGGTCCCTTGGGATGCTGCCCCATTGGGTGAGCTGAGATTACAGGTTTGATGAGCAGCCGAGGGAACAGACTGGAGCCCCCGAATAGCGCTGAATAAGCCGCAGCCGTGTGCGCAGCGCAGAGGGTAGGCCCCACCGAATTTATGGCCAACGCTGTTTATAATCTTGTGACATATGCCTCTGTAGTGTTTGTTTATAAAGGACCAAGACTCGGTGTATTATGCATCACAAATGATATACTGTAGTGTTTCCCAGGATAAATGAAATATGTCCATTTTGTCCCATCTGGATCTTGTTATTTTTTTTCCATGATTAGCATTTTGGCAGTTTTCACTCTTCCATTCTGCTGTTCTGTGTGCTCATGGGAGGCAAGGAGTTGAGCTCTTTCCAAAATCAGGGAAGTGCTGCATGGAGAGAAAGTAGAGCTGAAAGTGCACTTTCTTTATGGTAGATTCTCCACACTTGGGCAAAGGAAGCAGGGGTTGTGAATATGATTAGTGGGAAGTGAAGGCACCGTGGGATCAAGGCTTGCGTGAGTCACAGAGTGTGGAAATGTTCTTACCAGATGACAGTCAGGATACAGAGATTTTCTGTCCCTCCGAAGCAGCTGAGCCGGTGAAATCTTCATGTACAGTTTTGCTGAGCTGCAGAAGGAGGCCCTGTTCTTAGTTATGGATTTAGTGTGCTTAAGATAAAATTGGGGTCATGATGTTCATCTGACACCTTGTTAACTTACGCTGCAACAAAACCCAAACCAAACCAAATTCACTTGTATGCAGTAACTCGTATGACTTATTCTTTTTAAATAATGCTATAACCGGCTCAAAGTCTGTTTCTCATTTTGGTGAGTTACTGGGGTAGAACACAGAAACAAAACAGCCCACAAGGGCAAAGGTCTCTTTTTCACTTGTGAAAGAGGCAGAATGGGGGAGTCAGAGGCTCCCGGTGCTCAGAGCTCTGCCACTTAAACAGCATTGTCTATGGCTCTTTTCAATAATGGCCTGGAGTTGATCGTTTTAGGTCAGACTTTATGTCTCACATTTAAACTGCTTGCTGTTTCATTTTACAAACCATGTTTCTATTCAGAATCTTATTCATATATACAGGCTAAACTTTCACTTGCATTTGGAGATACATTTCAAATGTGTAAAATCAGGGATTTAGAAACCAACATGATAGTGAGCACCGTATAACACCCGAAATAAGACAGAAAACCGTGAAATAGCCTCTGGGAGTTCTGATTAAGAATTAATGTACACGGCCGCCCACATCCAAAGGTTTCCCAGGTTTCCGTGACTGAGGTACCTTTATATTTTTGTGTTATTGCAATTAAATATTAAATACAACCTAAATATTTCATAGCTTTTTGATATATTATTAGAGATAATGCTGCTACTTCAAAATGATGAAATAAAGCATTTAATTCAAGACAAAATCCCCAAATTTTACAGTTAAGATTGTTTAGATTATTGTATTTATATAGTTTTTATAATTACTGAAGCTTCAATTGGTGTAAATGACTCTGCCTATACTGCCCATTGATTTAATATGTTATGTCACATATTTTGTAATATATTGCTAATTGATACATTAACTCAAAATATTATCCACCCATTCCCTTTTTGACCTCTGCAGAAATCTTACTGATTTATTTTATTTGTAGAATCAGACACAGCTCCAGCTCCTACAAGAATCTCTCCATGGGCAGGAACTCTATAAAAACACACAGCTGCCTCTCCTCATCACTTCCCTGCTTCCCAGTCTTTTGATGTTTAATATTTGTTAAACCTGAGGTCAGTGGAATAATTTACTCATCTCCTAGAAAGCTTGTAAAAAGTCCAGGACCTTCAAAGGCCATCCTCCACACACTTCAGATTCAACAAGCCTGAGGTGGGGCCCTGGAATCTGCATAGTACATGACCATTCAGGTGGTTCTGATGAATATGGACTTGAAATCACACTTCAAAAAACAGTGCTTTAAGACCTGAGATCTTGTAATCAAGGACACATCACAGGCTTTCAAGGTGCACAATAACCCTTATAGAATTAAGTTTTCCCCCAGAAGGAGAGCCAGAAATGAATATCTGCTCTGCCTCATCATAATAGCTGAATTCCTGACATCAGGGGGCAGATTTTCTGAGCAATGACATTCTGCTGCATCGATTCTCAAAGCCCTCACCCCGTTTCCTTCCACCTGTGTTCTCACCACACCCTGGATCACGTACGGACTAGCTCTGCCTTTTTGGACATTGTGCCTACCTGTCCTTTTACCCCTAGGCGGTCAGACTGTGAACTAGTCATCTCCACCAAGGTCTCATGATCTAGCAGGTGACATGGGCCAGGTTTCTGAGCCCACTTCCTCCAGTCCTGCTGTGCATGCATGATCGCCACATCTTACAGACGAAATGCAAGGCATTGAATATTGCTTCTTCTTAGCTCCGAGATCATAGGTTATGCAAAGATTAAAATTCTCTTAAGTTGAAGACAAAACACAGGAGTTATGAAAAACTGTCTGTCACACTGGACTTTATAAAAATTGAAAACTTCTCTTTGAAAGCTACTCTACAGAAAATAAAAAAGAAATCACATGCTGGTAGAAAATATTTATAAAACACATGATAAATATATGATAACTAACTGATTTTCATAATATATAAAGAACTCTAATATTTCAATAATAAAAATAAATATTTAAAATGATCAACAGATGCTTTACCAAAGACACTACACGGATGACAAATAAACATATCAAAATATGCTCAACATCATTAGTCATAAGAAAAATGCAAATAAAAATGTTAATGACATATCACTTTTCCTATAAGACTGGTAAAAACCAAATAACAATATCAGATATTGTTAAAATATGGAGCAATAGAAACTTCATAAATTTCTGGTGACAATAAAATATGGCAGAACCACTTTGGAAAATAGTTTGAGGTTTCTTACCAAGTTAAACATGCACTTATAAAGTCGAGCAATCACACTTACCCTAAGAAAAAGGAAAAGAAAAAAATATGTATATACATTTACTCACGCACACATGTTTAGGTCACATTTATTATCAAAATCTGGAAATAACTCAAATGCCCATCAAACTGAGGAACAAATCAACAAATAATGATAGATTCACACAATAGAATACTACTCAACAATAAACTTTTCATGCATACAGAAAGGTGAATGACTTTCAAATGCATGAGGATTTGCTAAAGAAGCCACACCCAAGAAACTAAATACTATATAAATCTATTTGTATAACATTCTAGCAAAACAATGGGATAGAAAGTAGACTACGTATTGGCAGAGTCGGAGGGAGGCAAGAAGACACAGACTACCAAGGAGCATGAGGAAATGTTTTGATATGTTTTCATTATTATGGTGGTGATATGAATTTATGCATTTGCCAAAATTCATAGAAATGTGTACCCAAAAAGGGTGAATTTTATGTATTGTATGTACTGATACCTAAAATTTTTAACTTTAAAAAATTACATTATGTATAAAATGGCAAAAGCAACATTTTTCTTGGAACATTCCTTATGAGTTGGCAGTATAATAGAAAGCACTCTTTTCCTTCTATCCACTCTGAAGATAGAAGCATGACTTTTTTTAAAAAGATTTTATTTATTTATTTTTAGAGAGAGAGAGGAGGGGAAAGAGAAAAAGAGGAGGATAAACATCCATGTTTGGTTGCCTCTCACATGGCCTCCACTTGGAACCTGGCCTGCAACCCAGGCAGGTGCCCTGACTGGGATTCCAACGGCGACCCTTCCGTTCGCACTCTGGTGCTCAATCCATTGAGCCACACCAGCCAGGGCTAAAAGCATGATTTTTGCAATTAAATTTATTCTAACTGAAATTCCATCATTTTTAAAATTAGACTTCTGACCTCATAGTAATAGACCATGAATGAGCTGAAAATATCTTCCTTCAATAGTTAAGAATCTGAAAGGGGGGAAGGCATAATGGTTGTGATCATCTAATTGTTTTTAAAACTTTAATTCCATTAAAAATGGTGCTCTCTAGAGTTACTGGTTTCTGGTAGTCAGTCACATGTGTTTGCCCCACAGTACAGTGTGGACATTTATGTGAAACTGTGAAAATGGATTGTGAGGAAAAAACTGATGTGACCACAAAAAGCCTATCAGCTTGGGTTATTTAATGTTTGTCATGGTTAATATTCAACTTGCTAAAATCCTTTAAGAATCAACCCAGTGCTTGCTGACCGTGCTATGGCCACCTGTGGAGTCACCAGAAGGTTACTCCTGGTAATGCAAATAAAACAGCCCATGCCCTCTAGCATATCATGGAGATTTAGTTATCACTGGTGTTGAAGAGACCAGTGGCTGAGAGCTGAAACATTACACAGATGGGCTCTTTGAAAATCCACCACATTCAGGCTTTTTCAATCTTGCAAACAGATGAAGTGACTTGGTTGGAGAACCCCTGCTGCAAGGATAATGGAGCCTGACTGCATGGCACAGCTTCCCAGCGCTTCCCCTGTGAGCCATAGCATTTCGTGAGAAGAGCAAATTTATGAAAATTAATTACCATTGATTCCATAGCTGACACTATGGAATGCTACAAAATGCAACAATTTTGTTTGTTTAAATAACACCTTTAACGAATGCACTAATATCCAACTGAATAGATGTTGTGGTCTTACCATCATTTGAGTTTCTCAAAAATAAGAAGGGGTGCTTTGAGGGTTGCTGAGGCTTCATTGAAAATTAAATATTCACAACTGTTAATTAAAAATGGATTTAAGGAATGAGTGGGTTATGGATTTAGCTGCATGAATGCAACCATCTGGGTGAGTACAGTTGCATGTTCAAGCACAGAAGAAACACAGTTTCTGGTAATCTAATGGGAAGCAGGATTAGAATCAAAGGATAGGAAAGGTTTGATATTCTGAATCGCTGTAATCATCACTCACTAATCCAACAATCATTTATAGGGTGATAACTATGTAAAAGCACTGACTTAAGCCCTAGGGAAATAATAAGAACAATCATGCTTCCTAATATCTCCCCATATAAACTTGCGTGACCTCACTGAAGATTAAGCCCTAGATGCTTACACTATGAAAATGCCCTGTCAGACTCCTCAAAGTAATAGTTCGAGTCCAACAAATGAACAATTTCACTTCAATCTCGAACAGTTAAAATATTACTTAGCTGAAGAGGGAATTAGAGCAACATCTTTTTAATTAAAAGAAAAATAATGTGAAAAGCATGTCATTGGGTAAAAATAAAACCAAACTTCTGAAATTTATGCAACAGATATTTTTAAAGTAAGTTATCCCCATTAATAGTGATTTTTAATTATCAATATATCAGTGTCAATTGTTTAACAAGGTAAACCTTGTAGACTATTATTAATATGTGCCCAACATATTAAATTTATATTATTTTATAGAGCAATATAATATATTTTATTATATTATTTTATTTTAATATTTTATTTTTTATTGCTTACTATATTTGTTTTTAACTATACTAAATAAAACAATTGAAAATAAACTTCACAGGGAGAGTAGATATGCATATTTATGTTATTTAGAAGAAAACAAATATGTGGCTTATACATTTGTCCTATGTTATCTGTTATCAATCCATAATTATCATCAAAAATGTTCAGTTGCTAGTCTGCATAAGCAATAAGGAAAAAGGTCCAGATATTATTTAATTGCTTATATTAGTTTTTGCTTCCAGAATAAATGTGTACAAAAAATTAAAATAAAAAAAGTGATGAGGAGAGACATCATTTGTTTGTAATTAAAATAAGACAGTTGGTGTGGTATTTACGTGGAATATCAGACAGACAAAATATTTTGGGATTTGTTAACTACAGGAGAAGGACTGTAGAGAGGCCGTAAAGAATAGGATAAGAGTTGCATTTATTTTTATCAATTTAAACTCTGACCTTTTTATTGTGTGTGTTTGTGATGAGATGTGGTAGGGACAGCTCTGAAATCAAACACCTGGCATAAAATAAGTGCCTAATAAATGCCTGCTGAGGTCAAAATATGTATGTAGAGAATATTAATTTACTATTAACCAAAAAAAAGCAACCAACACCAACACATTTTCAGGAAGAACCAGAAAAAAATTTGGTGTTCGTGCATAGCAAAATGTAGAAAGGCTACGCATGAAAATAAAGAAGTAAATCTTTACTTACAATATGTAAAGGAAAAAACATGTAATGAATTTCAAACATAACATTATTTCCATATCTATAAATGGTATGTAGTAGGGAAAACCTAAATGTCTAAATTTCTTTGATTTCATAAAGTTACTCTCTTCATCACCACCAAACCTATTTAAATGCTATTTATGTGCAGTAAAGTGTTACTATAAAAGAATATTCTTTAAACAGAAACCGGACTACTTTTGAGTTTAGGGGTTGCTTTAGGAATCGCTAAATGATCTTAAACAAGAAGAATTGGGAATCAGCTGTGTTTGGGTTGTTTTTTTTTTTTGTACTTAAAAAAAGATTATGTATCCTTAAATATTGTGTATGTTATATACCTATACATTAAATATAATATATATTATGTATATCCTTCCACTTCATGAGAGAGGTATCAAGCACCATCCTCCAGAGATTAACCAGTTTCGTGGCTTTTGGGTTCATAATCAAATCAGTGATAATATTTGACTTCAGATTATAGCTCAGAATTCAGTATATGACTGCACCCTCTCCTTGAGTGATCTTAAATTACAACTAAGCAGAAAACACTTTTGCTAATGAATCTACTGGCCAAGATTTACTACAGTAAATCCTAGGGCAAGAAATAGCCAACAAGCCAGGGATACACAGGCATTAACTTCAAAGCCTACCGTTAAACGCTAAATTAGAAAGAAAAGAAACCCAAAAATCTGAAGCCTTACAAGGGTTAAGGAAATATTTGGTAGGGGAACATCGCTATCCAAGCATTTTCAGAAGACAGGTGAGCAGCGTGTGAGATTTGGCTGGTTACCATCAACCCAAGAAGAAATAAAATGACTGATCAAAGAGTATTTATTTGAATGTACTAATGTTGGAAGTATTTCCAATTTTTAAAGGAAGACTATGAAAAAAATATATTAGGTATGTTTTTATTTAAACATTTTTGCAAAGAATTCTTTTTTTGGTTGAAATGATCAAATTTATAGGTATAAAAGCTGAAGAATGTTGGTTGGTTTTTAACCTTTGTTCTCCAAGTGAAAAAAATGTATCCAGTTTTATTTAGATGTTTGTATGTTCCAGTAAGATGTCTGTGAAACCTTTTTAACAAGCCACAGCTCAGACATTTAAATAAATAGAAGGCTCTCTGTGAGATTACAAAATGGAAACTCTTTTCCACAGGTACAGCATCACTTGGACCTTGAAAAAAATATTAAAAAGTAAATTCTCCTAAATGTCCCATTTCAGAATGAAATTTCTTTTCACAAAGCACTTAGAAGTGTTTATACTTTGTAAAAATGTTCCAGATTAAAACTACAAGAAAATTCTATGAATATACTGAGAAAACAGTTACTTTCATAAATCTTTCTAGGAATGCAATTAACCTTCTTTTCCCCAAAATATTTATATCAAGCTCAAAGTAATACTATCCAATTTAAACTAAGGAAGCTCGTATCTACTCTTTACTTATATATAGTGAGATTATGGGAAAATGTTTTTTAAATTTCATAAGATATTTATGTTCCTCAATCAAATATCTGTTTTCAATTTTAATTCTAATGTATTTCTGATTCTAATTGGATTTAAAAAAATAAAGCAATGGAAAGAGAGAAAGATGTCTCAGATCCTCATTTTTGCAGGATTTTCTATTTTTAATGTTTTATACTTTCTGCTAAAAAATGGAAATTCTAGTTTTGAATTTATGAAAAAATATAAAAAGAAAGAGAAATTTGATAACCTTAGTAACACTTCTTTTTCTATATAGTATTAATTGGATATTGTCATTTTTTTTACAAGGAAGCTGTACCGTATACAGACCATGGACTTTGAAAGGAGATATGAGCTCATTTCCCAGTTTTTCCACTTTTATAGCTCTGCGGTCATGGAAAAAGTACAGGGAAAAATTAACATCAGTTTTCTCACTTATGTAATGGGAATAATAATACTATGCTTGTAGGTCTGTTATGATGAAAAACTTGAATAACATATTTAAAATAACAAACTATGAAAACAGTGACGGCCGCTGGTCAGGGAGAGCCGTGCTGCCTCAGCAGTGCATCGGCGCCTAAACTCAGTAGCAGGGAGGGCAGCCAGGAACAAAAGTAGCTGTTTCAGCTCTAGTAACAGGTGTTCATCAAAAAGAATAAATTAATTTATGACAATTTATTGTATGGCTCTTAAACACATATAAATCTTTATTTCCAAACAAATTATAAGGTTCAGAATGAGCCCTGGCCGTGTGGCTCAGTTGGTGGAGCATCATTCCGTGAACTAAAAGGTTGCTGGTTTGATTTCCCCTCAGGGCGCATACCTAGTTTGCAGGTACAATCCCTGGTTGGGGGTGGGGGGTGTAAGGGTGGCACCTGGTTGACGTTTCTCTCTCACATCAATGTGTCTCTCTCCCTTTCTCTCTCTCTCTCTCTAAAATCAATCAGTCAATCCTTTTTAAAAACCATGCCTTCTTTAAAAAACAGATTCAGAATACCATAAACCCAATAGAATGAATGTATACTACATATAAAGTGCGAATGAAGCCACTGTTCAGATGAAAAACGATCACAGCTCATTGATGATGCTTTTTGGATCTCACTTTTATAGGTAGAAATGTACAGCTAGGGAAAAAAATCCTTTTATTCACATGAAACTTGCTTTGAATTTTCTATAGGAAATGATCCAATAGTAAGTTTTAAGGGGTCACCAGACAAACTGAAAATATTAAGCCTAGTAAGCATCTTACTTTTAAAATTCTAATTTATTATTAAAATATCCAAATAACAAGAGGGCATATAAATCATATGTGCACAGTTTAAAAGATAATAAGAATACTTCCAGTCTGGACAAGATAACATAGACTCATTTTTTTCTTGCTCCTCTCAGCGAGAAAACCTGGAAACGGCGTGAACGTCAACCAAAGGCGAGCTGGGACGGGGGTGAGAAGACGGCGACATGGTTCGGGGCACAGCCCGGCAGAAGACCACCCACGCCCTTCCCTGAGTCAAGGGACTCACCCAAAGGGAGCGGCTCAGGCAGGCTCCTTCTCCTTCTAGACGGAAAGAACATGTCTCTGGCAACATCAGGAAGGCCCAACGACTCTAGTAAGAGGCGTCCACTGAGGACGCCATCAAAGATTAGCTGCCAGACGCAGCACCCTCCTTTCCCATCGAGATACCAAGGAGGGTGGCGGATCTGGCCAGAGAGATCCAGCTACAGAGTGCAGCTTTGTCCCAGAGCCTCTTCGTTCCTGTGAGTCAGAGACACTTTCTTCGCCCAGTACTCGTGGGTAGAACTGGCAAATAGGACTCAGCCAAAGCAAGTGGCCTGGTCCTGGAAATTATTTTCTCTACATGTGCTGAGATGCTCCTCCTCATGAGACATTTGGGTAGCGGGGGTCTAGGATTCCACCACATGTGTCCCACACCAAAAGACACCTGAGTAGTCTGGTCCTCTTTTGCCTCTCTCATATAACTCATCAGGAACCAGTGGGAGACATCATAAAGGATCTGAAATTAAATTACCATTGGAACCTCTGCCTGCCAAAGTCAGCAAAGACCACATCACAAACCTAAGGAGAGTGGCCGCCTAGTAAAATACAAGATTTAAATAAGACCCAGAGTCTCCTGACATAACAGACGGAATGTAAAGGATACAGTAGAATATCACCCATTGTACCAAAAACAAGAAAATCACAACCTGAAAGAAAAAAGGTGATTACAACGGATGCCAGAACTGAGATGAATGAGATGTTAGCATCCTCTGAAAAGGACTTAAAGCAGCCCTCGTGGCTCTGGTAACAGCAATCACAAGTGACAGCAGGCACCGTTGGACTCCAGCAAACTCTCAGAACTTCTTCACCACCAACAGCAGTGGCAAGGTAGCTCTCGCTCAGATGACACAAAGGCAGCAAGTCACTGCAAGTGATTTAGGTTAATTGAAGGCTCCTCCTGAAGGCTCCAGCAGCTTCGGTAGCACTGGCTCTGACAACAGTGACGGCTTCTGGTCAGGGAGAGCCGTGCTGCCTCAGCAGTTCATTAGCACCTAAACTCAGTTTCTACTGAGCCAGGACTGCAGCCAGAAAACAAAGCAGATGCTTCAGCTCCAGTCATATCTCCTTTTTCTCCCCTCTTGCTCTCCCAGCTCTTGCAATACTATTGTAGCAAACTTCTGTATTAAATAAACCCTTCTTAATTTGAAACATCCAGTGTGGTTTCTTTTTTCTTGGACTGCGCAATGACTGATAAAATGATTAACAGGCTTAATCTAATGCAGTAAAGAATAGACTTTTCTTTTCAAGTGCTCAAAGAACATTTATAAAAATTGACCAGAGTCTGTGCCCAAAAGTATGCTTCATCAAGGTTAAGAGGATTATTTTAATACAGACCATATTTTCTGATCACACAAAGATTGAGAAATCACTAAATCACATATAAAAATTCCACAGATGTAGAAATGAAGACATATGAGAATGCATGATTCAATTTCTATTAAAAATTAGGAAAAATTTAATCATCTGATAACAAAACACTTTTAATCCATCTTGTCTTTGGTGTACGGCAGTGCCACTGTGGTGTGAATAGGTGATTTCTTTATCACATACTACGTGCTTCACATTTGGATTCCTGCATCTGTAGATCTTAGCATCTCACCTATTCAGAAAAGTTCTCTGTCATTTTCTTTTAAACAATGGTGTTTTCATCTCTTTATCTGTTCATCTGTTATATTTGGGATAATTTCTTTACACAGTTTTTCAGATTACTACTTCTTCTTTCAGCTATATTGTACCTGCCACTAAATTTGACTAATTTAAAACTTCTCTCATTTTACTTTTCATCTCTGGCAGTAGTATTTGATTCTCTTTCAAATCTGCCTGATTACTCTTTATAGATTTTTATTCTCTTTAAAATTTTCAAATTTTCTCTTTTTAAATTCCTGAAACATAGTTATTTAATATTTTAGATTTGATTATGTTGGTGACTACGCTATTTTCAGGTCTGTTTCTGCGGTCTGTTGTTCTGCAGGCTTTTCCTCATGGTGTTTTCTTTCCTTCTAAATGTATTAACTCTGTTCATTGTGCTCATTTTACTAAGGATTATATTTGCATAATTTATTTGAGGTCTGGACGACATTGAAACCTTCCCGAGAGGTTTTGTCCTTGTGTGCCTTCCAGGCCTCCTGGATAAGTATATATCCAGGGTTGCTTTAATCGGAATCATTGGTCGTGGTTTTCAGACCACAGAGGTATCGATTCAGCCTGCGAGTCTGAATGAAAGCTTGCTTATGGATACAAATTCTCAGTGGCATCCCAATCCCCAGATCAGCCTAAAGGTTAAAATAGAAAATTTTTCCTTGAAGTCCATTTGGGGTGGATGGGTTAAGGGACTGCTTTATTTTCATTTTTTTATACCTTTTTGAAGGTATAGACTTTTGACCTCCCAGATTTCTGAGAAGAGAAACCTAGTATCAGGGACTGTGCCTCAGGTACTCCAAGCCTTGTGAGGCCTTGGACATGTGCATAGTTCACCTGGCTTCTTGAATTCCCTTGAATAAAACCAGTTTCAGAGCTCTGCTTGGCTGTTTGTGGTCCCACATCCATTCACCCTCTCACGTGAGTATTTCTTAATCACGTGCCATCTCACTTTTAAAGCGATGCGTATATGGTTTTCCAACATTTTTAGGTAATTCCAGTGTCTAAAGCTTCCTGCTTAGAACTTAACCTATTGCTGGAAATTGAAGTCTCTCTCTTTTCACAATTAGGAACAAAATCGTTGTCTTGAATCTCAATGGCATTCGATTCTTTAGACTTTATTAAAATGAAAAAGTGCATACTAGGGCTTGCTCACAGAAGTAAAAAAGAGTGGAGAATATATATAAAAGAGTTATACACACACATATATGTATATATTTCTGTACAGGTGGTCTTGCAGACTACATTAGGACTATATTGATTATTTTTGCCATTGTGATTTCCTCACTGATTAGTTATACATAATTTTAAGCAAAAATGTAATGAGTGGAAGATTTCAATGTAATCCTAATGGTATAATCAGGAATAATGTGATTGAATCTATAGCAGTTAAGAATCACTTCCTTTAATGTCATCTATTACATATAACCAATCTCCAAATCCTATGTACTATATTTCAAATTCTATCCCAGCACTTTTTTCCCATTAAAACTGATATTCACATTCTGAGTACCAATCACCTCTCTCCCAAATAATGTATGAGTCCCTCTGGACCTTTTGTTTCCACGTGCTCTAATTAATTTCTCTACATAGCAGATCAAATCATTTTAATGCCATAAGTTGGCATATTTAGTCAATTATTTCAGGAAAAGGTACATATTTCTAATGTACTATTTTCCCTGAAACTAATAAAAAAGAACAACGGAAATAAAAGAAAGATAAAAGATGCATGAAAGCAGCAGAAATCCAAAAGACATGACAGAAAACAATGATCAATAATATAGAAAACAGCGTGAGCAAAATTAATTTTAAGTGGAAAGTGATAGCTATAAAAGTGATATAGAAACATATAATTGTATTTTTAGAAAAAAACTGAGAATTAGAATTGAATTATATTCTCCACCATAATAGAAGCAGAAAAAATTTTAAAATTAATAAAACCTGAATCTGCAAATTGAATGGTACAGGATGAAATAGGAACAATTGATACAAGGCAGTTAATACTAAGTCATGTCATTAAAGGAATCAAACTTTAAGACAAAGAAATATTTTTCTCGGTGATCCAGACATTAAAAAAAAAGCATAAACAAGGAGAATCAATAAACTTGACCTCAAGCTTCTCCACAGGAATATTAAATGATGGTAGAGAGTGAGACAAGTAATAGATAGAGAGTCCTCGGGAAAAGCATGCATGAGTCAAAATGTTTTTGTGTAAAGGCAACAGAGAAAAGTTTCAAATGTGTAAAAACTCAGAAGTGTTAAGCCACAATCTTTGATGGTAATGGAGATGGAAGAAGACTTCTTGGTGTTGCAATTTAACCAACCAAAAGATGAATAGAGAAACTACGGCAAAACAACTAGAGACTAGCGTCAGGTTCATTTCAATACAGAACTAAATGAGGTGAATTAACTGGTTAGAGTGGTTCCTGAGAAAATGCTAATGATACAAAATGCTCTAAACTTGGACATGTGTCACACATGTGAATGTTTAATGAAATATGTAGGTAGAAAGTGAAAGGAAGTTAAGAACTTTCATTGTTTTTCACTTATAAATACTTTATAATTTTCATTATTTTTGCCTTTAACCCATGAATTATTTGTGTGTTCTTGTTGGTTATCATCTGTTTGTTTCTAATTTTACTGTTACATAAATAATATGTAATGTGAACATAAAATTTATTTGATAACATAATATTACAATACTACTACATTTACACAATTACAATAGTATTATATACATTACATAATAATATAATAGTATTTATTAGTGATATTATAATATTATCAAATTACTATAATGTGAACAATGCTACCAAAAATTCAGAAGGATGAGAGGTGAGAGAAGGTTAAACACTTTCATTGGTTTACAACTATAGATATTTATAATTTTATCTCTTCAACTCTATTGAGGTATAATTGACAAATACATTTGTATGATATTTAAAGTGTACAATTTGATAGCTTGATATATGTACACATTGTGAAAGGATTCACCCCCCAGTTAGTTAATTAACAAATCCATCACCTCACATGTTTACTTCTTTTTTTTTTTGAGGGGGTGTTAAGAAACTGTAAGTTCTATTCTTTTAGCAAGGTTCAATTATACAATTCAGAATGATGATCACCTATACTCAGCGTGTGCTACATGACATGCTCAGACCTCAGTTATCTTCTAACAAACTGTGCACTCATTACTAGCCTCTTCCCTGTTTCCTCACGTCTTCAACACAACCCCTGGCAATGCCTTGTCCGCTCTGTTGCTATGACATTTGTTTTTTTTTTTTAGATTCCACATTTATAAGTAACACCACATAATACTTGTTTTTCTTCGGTATATTTCATTTAGCACGATGCCCTCCGGGTTCATCCGCCCTGTCATGATGATAAGATTTCTTTTTTCTTAAAGGTGAATAAGCATGGTATATGTTTCCATTTGTTTGTGTTTTCCAGAATTTCTTTCTTCAGTGTTGTGTAGTTTTCTGAGTACAGGTCTTTTACCTCCTTGGTGAGATTTATTCCTAGGTATTTTATTTTTTTTGTTGCTATATCAAATGGTATTTTTTTCCTGGTTTCTGCTTCTGCTGTTTCACTGTTGGTATACAAAAATGCCTTTGATTTCACCTTTAACTGGAACATAATCAACAAAAGAAAAAAGCAAGAAAAACATAACCAGAGACATTGAAATTAAGTACAATCTAACAATAGCCAGAGGGAGGGGTGAGGGGACAGTGGGGAAAGGGGTTTTCAAGAACCACTATAGAGGACACAGGGACAGAACCAAGGGGGAGGAGGGAGGGGAGAGGATGCAGAGGGGGAGGGGGAGGGGAGAGGATGCAGATAAGTGTAATTGAAAAACAATAAAGTAATTATTTTAAAAAATAAATAAAATAAAAACAAAACAGAAAAAGGTGAATAATATTTCTTTTTTTTTAAGATTTTATTTATTTATTTTTAGAGAGAGGAGAAGGGAGGGAGAAAGAGCAATGTATGGTTGCCTCTCGCATGACCCACACTGGGGACCTGGCCTGCAACCCAGGCATGTGCTCCGACTGGGAATAGAACCGGGACCTTTTGGTTCCCAGCCTGTGCTCAATCCACTGAGCTACACCAGCTGGGCAAAAGGTGAATAATATTTCATTGCGTCTATATCTCTATATCTCACATTCTTTTATCCATTCATTTGTTGACAGATTATTTCCATAAAATAAATCCATAAAACGTAGACTTATTTTAAACAATGCTGCAATGAACGTGGAGGTACAGATATCTCTATAAGATAATGATATTTTTTTCTTTTAGATATATACCCACAAGTGAGATTCCTAGGTCATATGGAAGTTTGATTTTTAATTACTTGAGGAAATTCCACACTGTTTTCCGTAGTGGCTATACCAGTTAAAATTCCTGTCAAATAGTAAACAAGGCTTCCCTTATCTCTACATCCTTACCATGATTTTTCTATCTTTTATCTTTTGAAAACAGATATTATTCAAACCATTATTCTAACTGCTGCAAAGTCATAGTTCATTGCAGTTTTGATTTACATTTCCCTGATGATTAGTTCTATTAAGCATCCTTGACCATCATTTCATATGCTCTTCCAATGTTCTTTTTAAAATTACTATTGAAGTCCATTTTTATTTTTTATTTATTTGTATTTTATATTATTTTGTTGTTGTTTTATTATTTGCTTGCTATTAAGTTGTATAAGTTCCTTTACATATTTTGGATATTAACCCTTAATCAGTTATGTGACTTATAAATGATTTCCCATTTCGTAGGTTGCCTTTTAATTTTATTGCTGGTTTTGTTTGCTCTGCAGAAGCATTTTAGTTTGATGTAGTCCCCTTTTATTTTATTTTTTGCTTTTGTTGCCTTTGCTTTTAATATCAAATTAAAAAAGTCATTATTAAGACTAATGTCAAGAAGCTTATCTGATGTTTCTCTCTAGGAATTTTACAATTTCAGGTCTTATGTTCAAGTCTTTAGGCCATCTTGAGCTGATTTTTGTGTATTGTGTTAGATAGAGATCCAGTTTCATTGTTTTGCATGTAGTTACTGAGTTTTCCCAACCCTGTTTATCAGAAAGACTATCCTCATCCCATTGTGTTTTCTTGGCTACACTGTCCTAAATTATTTGACTCTATATATGTGGATTTATTTATGGATTCTCTGTTCTGTTTTATTAATCTACGTCTCCCTCTTTATACCAATACCAAACTGTTATGATTACTATAGCTTTGTGATAAGTCTTGAAATCTTTCTCAAGATCCCTTTGTCTATTTGGGGTATTTTGTGGTTCCATGAAACTTTGGTGTGTGTAAAAATTCTGTGGAGTATTAACAGGAACTGCATTTGCTCTGTGGGTTGTTTTGGGTAGTATTGGTATTTTAACAATGTTAATTCTTCCAATCTTTGAATGCTGATATTTTTCCATTCATTTATCTCATCATAAATTTTTTTCATCAATGTCTTATAGTTTTTAATCTACAGATTTTTCACCTCCTTGGGTTAAATTTATTCCTAAATGTATTTATTGTTTGGATACAATTCTGAATGAGGTTGTTTTCTAAATCCCTCTTTCCGATAGTTCACTAATAGTGTTTCAAAACACAACTGATTATTGTATACTGATTTTGTGTACTGCTACTTGACCAAGTTCATTAATCTGTTCTAATAGTTATTTGATAGATTGTTTAGGGCAGTGATTTTCAACTGATGAGCCGCAAGAATGTTTAAAACATGCAATACCTGACTATTTAGTCAGGGGCACTGGCTTCTTTTTCCCTTGGATCATCCAATAAAAAAATGACAACAGCCAACACAATAAATAACTATCCGTTGTGAATAAATCAAAATTATACTTAATTTTTGTCATTTCAGCAAAAATATAATCTATATTTTGGTTTGCCACAAAATTTTAGTAATTACGTTATATGTACCATGAGATGAAAAGTGTTGAAAATCACTAGTTTAGGGGATTCAGTATACAAGATTATATAATCTGCACATAATAACAGTCTTATTCTTTCATTTTCAGTTTGAATGCCTCGTACTTATTTTTCTTGTCTATTGCTCTTGTTAGAACTTCCTGTTAGATTAGATAAAAATGGCAAGAGTGGAAGGATCTTTGTTTTGTTCCTGAGCTTACAGAAAAAATTTTTGGCTTTTTTTGTCACATGTGGCCTTTATTATGTTAAGGTACAGTCCGTCTATATCCACCTTGTTGAGAGGCTTTTTTTCTTTTCATAAAGGAATGTTGAATTTTTAAATAGTTTTCTGCTTCTATTGAAATGATCATAATTTTCATTCTTCATTTTGTTATTGTGGGATATCACACTAATTGATTTGCAGGTATTGACATCCTTGCATCCCTTGAATAAATTCCATTTGCTCATAGTGTATGAATTTTTTAATGTGCTGTTGAATTCTGTTTGCTAATATTTTGTTAAGGATATTGTATCTATGTTCATCAGAAATATTGGTGTATATATATACACATATGTTTGTATATATGCATATATATACAAATTTGTATATACAAACATATGTGTATATATACACACAAATATATATGTGTGTATGTGTATATATATACATTTTTTATAATGTCTTTAGTATCAAAGTTATACTGGCTGTATGAGATAAGTTTGAAAAGGCTTCTTCCTCCTCTGGTTTTTTTTTTTTTTTTTGGAAGAGTTGGAGAAGGACTGGAGTTAATACATCTTTAAATTTCACCAACGAAACCATCAGGCCCTGGGCTTTTTTTGTTGGGATGGTTTTGATTACTAATTCATCCTTTTACTAGTAGCTGGTCCTTTGGATATTTTATTTATCCATGATTAAGTTTTGGTATTTTGTGTGTTTCTAGAAATATATCCATTTCTTTGGTAGTTTCCAATTTGTTGGTGTGTAATTGTTCATAGTAGTTTTTTATGATCATTTGTATTTCTATGGTAGCAGTTGTAACACCTCATCTTTCATTCCTATTTTATTTTATTTGAGTCTTCTCTCTTTTTTTCTTGGTAGGTCTAACCAAAAGCTTGTCTATTTTGCTTATCTTTTTAAAATGATACCTAGATTTAATTGACCTTTTCTCTTGTCTTTTAGTCTTTATTTTATTTCCACTCTGAGAATTATTATTTTTCCTTCTAATAACTTGCCCTTAGTTTGTTGACCTTTTTCTAGTTCTTTGAGAGGTAAAGTTTGGTTGATTATTTGAATTATTTTTTTTAATGTGGGCATTTATCATTGTTAACTTTCTGCTTAGCCCTGACTTTGCTATATTCTATAGGTTTTGTTATGTTGTGTTTTCATTTTTGTTCGTCTTAACCTATTTTATATTATTTATTTATTTTTTTTTTCTTTAGAGGGAGAGAAAAACCAATGTGAGAGATAAATCAATCTGTTGCTTCTTGTGCATGACCCAGTGAGGACCAAACTCACAACCCAGCCATGTGCTATGACCAAGAATCAAACCTGCTACCTTTCCATCTACGAGACAACACTCCAGCCACTGAGCCACACCAGCCAGTGTTGTCTTAAGATATTTTCTAAATTACTATTTGATTTGTTCTTGGATTCATTGATTGTTCAGGAGCATGTGGTTTAATATATAAATAGTTGAGTTTATCAGTTTTTTCCTTTAATTGATTTCTGGTGCCATACTTTTGTAGTTGGAAAAAATGTTTGATATAATTTCCATCTCTTTAACTTCATTAAGACTTGATTTATGGACTCCCATATAATTTTTTTCTGTAGAATGTTACATGTGTTCATGAGAAAAATAAATACTGTGCTGTTGTTGGATAAAATGTTCTGTATATGTGTGTTAGGTCACTATGTTAACATGCAGTTTAAGTCAAATGTTTACTTACTTATTTTCTGCCTGGATGATGTATACGTTATTGAAAGTGAGATATTAAAGTCCTCTGCTTTTATTGTAGTGCTATTTCTTTCTTCAGACCTGTTCATATTTACATATGTGTATATGTGTATGCGTGTGTGTGTATGTATATTCTCCTATGTTAGGTGCATAAACATTTTCAAATTCTATGTCCTATTGATGAATTGACCCCTTTATCATTATAAAATGACCTCTTTGCCTTTTGATACACTATTCAGCTTAAAGTCTATGTTGTCTAATTAGATATACTACCCCTGCTTTCTTTTGGCTTCTGAGATGAGTGTGTCTCAGTATTTCCTACTCATTTTGAGGTGGTAATTATGTGGATATTAGTGTCACTCAGCTAGTTTCTGGATCTCTTTCAGGAGAAGTTGCTCCATGTATAGCTACAGATTTGGTGTATCTGTGGAAGTAGGCAAGCTTAGGAGCTTCTTATATTGCCATCTTGGTAGACTCCTTCTAGACACTTAAAAATTAATTATTATTCTATACTAAACCCAATAATTATTTATGCTTTTTTATTGTTGTTGCCATTGTTGATATCCTCAGTGTTGTTTTTGGAATATTTTCATAATTATATTTAAATTTACTGTACTTTATTTATTTATTTATTTTTAATCTCACCCAAGGACATACTTATTGATTTGAGAGAGAGAAGCACCAATGTGAAAGGTAAACATCAATCAGTTGCCTGCCATACAGGCCCCAGCTGGAGGTTTACTACAAAGCCTAAAGAGCAGTCACTTTTATAAATGTTTCATATTTGCATAAAATAGTGTATTTCTATTATTAGTTTAAAACGATCTCAGCGTTTGTGAATTTTAAACAAAAATATTTCAAAGTTGTAACAAAAACAAACTTCAACCGTGTCATTTGTCTATTGATAGGCATTTACAGGTTTCTAGCTTCAGCCCCTATAAGCAACATCGCCTTAGATACCCTAAATACTTAGGCACTTACATGCCGTTACCTGTATTCAAAGTGCAACAATGACACAGAAGCCAGCCCAACCAGTGGAGACACCGAACTCAGAAACAGATGCCACCCACGTACCACAAGTTTGTTGGTACAGTTATTGGCTAAACGAAGCCCTGCGTATTGTCATTTATACATATATTTCTATACCCACCTATATCTAGCTAGTTAGCTAGATACCTCCTTACAGACCTACATCTCATTTTTTGTTATATTTTTCTCTTCTTTACAATTTTCAGTTTTCTTTTATGGTATTTACATTGCTGTTATTGTTGCTGTAAATGAGAAAGCAGACTCTCAGAATTATTGCATAACCTCAAACATCCATCTTTCGTTTTCACCAGTGAATGAGATCTTGGCTAGTGTAGGGTTCAGTAGACAACAGCCCTTTTCACTCTTCCTACTCTATATATTGTTATTTCATTTTTTTGTTGCCTCTAGTCTTCCAGTTTTAGAGATGAAAAGCCTAATGATGGCCTGTTTTGTTTTGTTTTTTTTTTTCTTTGAGGATATTTTATTAATTCTGCTGGAAAAAAATTTTATTTTTTTAAATTCATTCTCAGTGTCTGAAAATTTACCAGGAGTTATGTAGTTTTTTAATAAAAAATCAATATAGCCTGGTGCAAAATCACAGCTGTCTATTTCAAGGTAATTTTACCTTCTTATTTGTTTCAGTAATGCTGCCCTTCTATAATTGCTACTCCCCACCCCGGAACTAATATTTTCATCTATTTTCTATTTTCACTATAATTTTCATTTCATTTTTAATTCTTTGCTCTGTGCTTTGAGATAGTTTGACACTGGATCTTCCAGGCCTCTAATAAATACTAACCAATCTTATTTTGAGCCTTCTAATAAATTACTCTGCTGGGTTGCACTGTTGTTGGCCACTATTTATTTTTCATTCTTCACAAGAGGATGATACATTTCTGTCCCATGGAATTCAGTTTTGATGATGTGACATATTGGCCTGATAAATATGAATTCACATAACCAATGCTGTGTTTAAGCCAAGACTTTAGAAGGAACGGGCTCCTTGTACCAGCACTCTTGCTGCCCCAGCTGCTATGAGAAGTACTTTCTCCAGGTCAGCACTTCTCCTTCTGCCTGAGGTACTGGATGAGACAGGTGGAGCACAGCTGCAGCAACCCTGCAGAGGTCTTCCTGCAGTAGGAACTGGAAATAAATTTTCATGACTCATAAGTCAAAGAGATTCCTGAGTTTTGTAACCATATGGTTAATCACTAAATTTTTGTCTTCTAAATGTGGGTGGTTGTAGGTAATAAGTAAATGCTTTACCACTGCATGCTTTGGCCCCTTTACCACTGGAAATAGAACCAGTAATACCTTTAAATCTAAACAAAGCAGAGAATCAATTCCATGGAAATTTAGAAATAATTTGGAGAAACTCTCAGTTTTAGATTTAGTTCCTCTGGAACCACTTTTAGTACAAATCTGGTATTAAGTTTTATTCAGAAAAGTAGAAACATTAAAAATGATATTTAACAAAAATATATTATAGAGATTTGACTTTATGGAATTGTGAGAGTTGGTCGAAGAGTCTGTCGGTCTGTTTGTCTGTCTAAAACTGTCGCTTATGTGTCTTGACTGGCGGCTCACCATCAGCAGTGCAGGCAATCCTGAAGGGAAGACGGATGAGAAGCGGAAGGTGGAGATTAAATAGGGGTAGGTGGAGGACCTCGAGGATAGGTTGGAATGCACAAGGATGGACTGGAACACATATTGGTCTTTAACAGCTTCTAAGAATCTACCTTTGATGACAGTTGAAAAGGTGGGAGAAGACAGTATCTTTCATAATAAGTAAACCCGCAGGTGGTGCAAGAATCTGAAAGGCTGGAGGGAGGTGTCCAACAGGATCTGGAAGTGCTATAGCCTTGGCTGTTGAAGTGTCCAACACAAAGAGTCAAGGGGTAAGTGACATAGTGCCCTGCAGATAACATGGCTGTTTTTCACTTCTGTCTCCTGAATCTCACACAGAATACCCTTGTCTATGGTTCACACTAATCTGGATGTATGCAGGGAAGAGAATTCTAGAAATGTAGTTTCAACTCAGCTAAAAGCAGAAAACGGTAAGACATATGAAAACTACTCAGTTGATATTTGGTAAATGAATGAATGCCTACGCAAATGAACAACTAAATTAACTATGTTTAGTATTTAAATGCACTGAATTTCAGATCTCTAAATTATTAGGGCTCTTTTTGTTCCTTAGGGAATTTAACACTTCTTTTGTTAGAAAAATGTATTCATTACCATTCTGTTGTTTTTTGGGGTTTTTTTGCATCAAGTCTCTCACCTTATACTTTCTGTACAACAGTGCCTCCACCCATCCAATAGAACTTATGTTTATCTATGTCAAGGAAGCAGCACTGCACTAGATTAACCAAGCATCACATTCTTGATGTTTTGATTATTCTAAATGTCTATCTCAACATGCAAGAGTAATCAAATAGCATTTATATAAAGGGTTCAGGAGAGATAAAAGATAATAAAAGCTGCATCTTGTTTAATGGAGCATGTGATGTTAACTTCTTTAGATAATGAAAAAGAGGAGGCGAGGAGAGATAAGGAAAATAAAGATTAGCTGCTTTCCCTCACCCCAAACCTCTTCCTAATACATTTATAATAAGCCACCACCTATCAGGGTAAAGATAAATATTCAGAAATTAAAAGATGACTGATGGCTCTTTATTATTATTAAATTATTTTCCAGCATTAGCTAATTTGGATATAGAAGGTTATTTTGTTAGGAGTAATTACAAATGTGATTCACACTGAATTGTTCAGTGTAAGGATATAGCAGCACCCGTGTGTCAGGAATTCTCTTATACCAGTGATTCTCAGAGTGGTATGAGGAAGCACCACCCGGAGGGCTTGTGAAAGCAGATTGCTGGGCCCCACTCCCAGACTTTCTGGTTCAGTGGGTCTGGGGTGAGACCAACACTTTGCATTTCTAACAAGTTCGCAGATAATACTGATATTGCTTGTCTGAGGACTGCCCTTTGAGAAACACTGGTAGAATAAAGCCACCTAAAGAGGGTGGAGAATCTGTGTCTTATTTGCCAGGATCACTTAAAGGCATGTCTTGCAGGCACCTACAATTAACTCCACAATTAAAGTGCTTATTATCACAAATGGCTAAACACTAAGCTATGTGTCAAACCTTAAGCTAAAGCATCTACTGTATGTCTTGTTATCCAGCCAATACAGGGAGTCAAACCAGGCATTTAAAATGCTAGTTAAGTAGACACAGTTACTATATCTAATCAACATAGTAGTGGAGCTTGCCAAAAACCTATAAAACTAATGGATTTGCAAGAAAATTACATCATCTTCAAATCAATGCTGGTAACACAGGTGGCATTTATAAAAAGTGTGGGAATCGACATGAACACCGCTCATCTACACAGCCTGGCAATGAGTACTCCAGCTTTGTTAAGGAAATATCTTCTCCCTTCCAAGAATTATATTTAAATACCTAACGTAAATCATGTTAAAATAGTGCAGTAGAAAGGGCCAGTGGCTGTTCTAAAATATGTCAATTGTTAGGTTGAGAATATTTGGGTCTAAGTATAATAGGCCTGTCCCTATGCAGGAATTGGCGAATGGTTTTTAAAATTCATGATTTCTTTTCCTATTTAAAACATAAATAAAAGCATCACCCATCTCCCTCGAACATCCCTTGCTCCATCACTAAAGAGTCCCACAGAAATTGCAGCATGCAGTGTAATGAAAAAGCAGCTGAGGACTCTGACCTGTGACTGCATGCATAACCTCTGCTCTGGGGACCTGCATTACTTAGCAGATGGAATTAAAATTCTGATAAGTGATATAAAAGGTTTGTAAGGGAGGAAATTGGTGTGTGGTCACATTGTCTGCCTTAATCCCCTTCACTTTGCACTACCCGGCTTGTTGTTAGAATCAATCCATGAGGAATCATTTTCACCTTGAAAACTGCAGATGTTCATGTGAAGCTTAGAAATAAAGCTCTCCGGAAAAACGCCCTTCTGGATAATCCTACAGAAACAGGCAGTACGTGCTGAAAGCGCACATGCACACACACACAGGCGTGCTTGCAGACCGCCATCATCAAACAGCTAGCATATTTCCTAGGAAGAGATTGTGCGCTACAAATTTAATCAGCTACAAATCTATTCAAGCATAGAAATAGCTTTTATTCCACTGACTGAGCTGCATCAATGTTCCACCAACACTACTAGACATTGACGTAAACTATTTGTATCACTTCGGTTTAGAAATACCTGTACTGTCCACTATGATCATATTTTTTAATTTTTTTAAGAAAAAGTAATAACTAGAGAAACTCAGAAGAGTGAGCTACACAATGGATAGACCAAATGGGTAGTGGTGAGTCGGCTTATGAGTTTTGGTATCTTTGGTAGCTTCCTTTGAACCTGGAGGGAGACTAGAGTCATGAAGAGGGCATGTGAACGACACCCACAAGAAAGATGCTTATGTACATGAGAATTCTCCAGTGAATCGTTTCGGAAAGGACGCTCTAATGAATGATATTCATAAATATATTTACCTGTAACATTTTTTTTAAAGTACTGTAATAGCTCAGGCTGCCGTAACAAAATACAGCAGATCTTCGAATAACACTTTTTCTTAAACGTTGTGTTGTTATAATGTTGAGGAGATGCCGTAGGAACTTAACTCTTGTTTATATTAATCAGTCTATGGTAAAATTAGTTTTGTTATATATCATTGTGCTTAAAGTCACAGAACCTATTGATGGCATAGGTGAGGACTTAGTTTATGATAGACTGGAGGTTAAAAATCCAAATAAACAACAGAAATAATGAACAGAAATTTATTTTCTCAGTCTTGGAGGCTAGAATTCTCAGACAAGAGTCCAGCAGGGTCAGTTTCTGGTGAAGCTTCTCTTCTCGGCTTGCAGATGGCTGCCTTCTGATATGTGCTCATGTGCTCCTTCCTTAGTGAACACAACACTAAACTCTGGTGTCTCTTCTTAAAAGGACACTAATCCCATCAGATCAGGACCCCACAGTTATACTCTCATTTCACTTTAATTACTTTCTTATTCCAAATGCAACCACGTAGGGGCTTAGGGATTCAACATATGAACTTTGGTGGAAACACACATTCAGTCCATAATAAGCACGTGCCCATTAGGAACTAATGTACTCAGCATTTTCCTAATGTAATTACACAAATAAAGAAAAAAAATATGGATTTCAAATACATCATATTTTCAGCATTGTCTTTGTTTACTATGCTTCTGAGGTCGTCAATTGAAAGTGAATGAAGAACTATGGCTTCTGAGGAAGAGTTGCTTTCATGTTTTGACTGCGTTAATTAGTCCTCAAAAGGGTCCAGGGAAGGATATTTACATTATCTCATTGTCATAGAGGAGGAAACAGTCACATTCCTTTCAGTCATGCTACTTCTTAAACTGCAAACAAACAGAAAAAAATCTTACACAGGTTGCTCAATGAGCATCATTGAAGCTACAGAAACTTTTTCTAAATTATGTACATATATTATTTGACAGAGAAATATAAAATACATTTGTTGACTTACTTTCTAGTCCAACCTTCTTCTAATCCTGTTATCTATGAAAGTAGATATTGTCATTATACAAAAAACCAAAACAAAACAAAAAACCCAAATGATTGACATTATTTTCTTATTTCAAACACAAAGTAAACACCCTGCAGCACATCCATTTCCCTTCTCCGACTCTAAGATCATCTCTTGGTCACTTGCTCCTTAGGTTGGATTTTCCCGTTTACTCCAATGATTCATTCACTTCTCCAATCTCACATTTAATCAATCTCCACATGTACGAAACCATAAGCATTGCAATGGTCAATAATATTCCATCTTTCTTGCCCCGGCTGGTGTGGCTCAGTGGACTGAGCGCCAACCTGCGTACCAAAGGGTCGCTGGTTCGATTCCCAGTTGGGGCACTGCGGGTTGTGCACTGCAGTCTTGGGGCACATTGTCCTGGTGTATTGACCATGTAACTGGTGCCCTCTTGAGCAGTACTCGGGCAATATTGCAGCCTTATGAGATGGACATGTAAAAATATATGTGAGAGAAGATGGAATAAAACACTTTATTGAAAGCATATCATGAACCTATACTTGCTAAATTAATATATTCTCTGGTTTTCATTTTTTGATAGAGTTTTATATTTAATATTACCGTGAATATTTAAACAAACCCAATACAACTTTCACAATTTTCCTTCCTGTGGATACTATCTCAGCATGTGTGTATGTACATGTTCTCTGTTGCAATTAAATTGAGTAAAGTAGTTTGAATTGCAGATGGGGAACTTTGAACAGGGGACATAAAGCATATATAACATCAAGTATATGACCAAGCTAACATTTTTATGGTTGTGAGTGTGTCAACGCAAAGCAGAGCAAAGACAAAAAAGACAGAGTGATAATAGTTTTCATCAGCGATAATCACACAATTCATGTAAAGGCACAGATGGAAAACATTCCAATTGCAAAATGTTAACAGGCAGTATTGAGCGGATAAAGAACAATTAGTTTGAGCACTGAGCTATTTATGATTTAAGTTGCCTTGAATCTTGAATTTGCTTTGCTACCATGTGGCGTGGTTATTTCTTGAATGAGTTTTGGCCTGAAGTATCCTAATAGCAGACTTTCAATTTGATAGGGGAAAAAAATGAACCTTTCTGGTAAAAATAAATAAATAAATAAATAAATAATAATGTGCTAAAATAGTGACATTAATAATAATATCAATACAAGTGATATAAGACCTTTTGTTATCTTTTTATTCTTCCTGATATTCTTTTTCTAAACTTCTTTTTGCACAATAGTTGTGAATCTATTATCTTAGCCAAATGTGATGATCAATGGGCCAGAGTGATATGCAAAACAAAACGTTTCATTTTTAATACACTAGGGTTTAAGCTTCTTGAGGGCAGGGACCTGTTGATTTATTTGTATTTCTAGTATATATCAAATTGTAGAAAATAAATGCTTTTTTTAAAAAAATACTGTTTTTATCATTATTCTTTATTTAAAGATTTTATTTATTTATTTTTAGAGAGAATGGAAGGGAGGGAGAAAGAGAGGGAGAAAAACATCGAAGTGTGGTTGACTCTGGCATGCCCCTTACTGGGGATCTGACCTGCAACCCAGGGATGTGTCCTGACTGGGAATGGAACTGTTGATCCTTTGGTTCTCAGGCTGGCACTCAACCCACTGAGCTACACCAGCCAGGGCAAGAAATGCTTTTTTGAATGAAAGGATGAACAACATTTATATGATTGCCCAATATTCAAACAAAACATTTTTAAATATAGTTTTCATCATTTGTTCTACATTTAATTTTTATTCTGTGATTTAGAATAAAGTAGGATGTTATTTCTTGTTCTAAATCAATAAGTAGTATAACTAATGGTAAATAACAACAATCACATTTGGATTATTTTAGCTTTTGGCTATTTGGACTCTTTGATGGGTCCTGTAAAATTTGTTACCTTTTGATTTTTTAAAAAAAGCAATTGAAAGCTTTTAAATTTACCTCTTTCTTTGAAAATAGCTTAGAATGTCTTTCTTTGTTCTTTAACATGGTCTGGGTTTGAGGAATAGCAGTAGTTAATAAAGATAGAGCACACTAGGCAACTTTTTCCACAAAAGCCATTAAACACATATCACTCATGATTGCTTTTTGGTTCCCACAGAAACTCTTCTCTCACCAAAAGCGTTATCAATCTCACATCCACCACGAGAATTTACCAAACCCAGATTAATATATATTTGGTCAATTGAAGCTGTGTTTCTAGAATGACAAGAAGTGCAGGTTAAAGAGGAAGCAAGCCTACAGGGAGGGTCTCTCACACAGCAGAAGCCATGTTTCTGCACCACTCTCCATGGTCTGTCTACCTGAATAAGTCCACAGTAGCTGCACATGTTTGGTAGGTCCTTTCACTCCTGAGACCTTTACTCAAGGAAAGCAGAGGGATTCCTTTAAGGTGGACTTTATAATATACAATTAATCTGGAGGAAAGAAAAGTACTTTGTAGAATTTACAATGTATTTATCCATTCCATATATATTTATGGAAAGATGCCTACATGCCAAGAAATGTGCAAGAAAATATTACACCAATAACTACCGTGCCCATACACGAAGTGGAGAGTAAGTCACGTGCAAGTATAATTGGAACTTATTAAACGGGATTCCTCCTCTCCAAGAAATGTATAACCTTATCTAGAAGCAGTAAGACAGGGGTTCTGATTGAGGTCTTCATTCTGATCTTCCTTCATCATTATAATTCTGTGACTCTGGCCGCTTTTGTTGTCTATGAAAGACTGGCCGTGTTGTGATGTGAAATTCCGTGTACCTCTGTTGATCACAATTCTTCCCTTAGATCATTTTGATGTCTTCTCATTCCTGATTGTTATTGCCTAAATCTAAGCAATATTTGTAATCATTAAGAGGTAAAAAATGCTTTCAGTCTCTTAATGGTGGCAAATGTATTCTAACTTCCAGTTTGTGATGTGATAGGTAAAGATTTATTCACCTCTTCAAATTAAAATGAAATAAAAATAACTTCTGAGATGAAAGCTCAAGGTTAATTACCCCATGTCCTTTGATCCTTTGGAAATCTCCCCTCATTCTTCATCTGTCCCTAGTACTATAGTCACCATCTACTGCGGCAGCATGAGTTGAAAGAGAGACACTTGACACTTGATGTTTTTGAACTTGTGTACAAGGCAAATCCCCTTTACAGATGAACTTCCATTTACTAACTAAGGCAAAGGTTTCTTCTCTCAAGAACATAGGCTATACCCAAGAATTTCTAAGATCTTTTAAAATTGTTGTTTCCCATGGTATTATTCATATTACTTCTAAAGTACTAACTATATCCTACTATAACTTATCTCACACTTTTTCCCAAGACATCATAACCCTCTTAAAAGCAGAGGAAATATCTTTGCATTTGCATGCCTATTGCCCATTTCAGTGATGGAGACATTGTAGGGATCAGTAATAATTGCTTATAAAAGAAAAAAAAGGAGTCAATAAAAACTTTACCCTTTGCAAAAATAGTACAATAAATAAAGTTTGTCTTACTGGGTTTTGTTGCTTAAATATAGCATATCTTTTATACATGAGATACATTAGCAACTAAAAGGGAAAAGGCATACTTTTAGTTAAAATAATGTTTTAATGAGAGTAAGGAGAAAGTCATAATTTGACACTAAATATCACTGTAGAGCTCAGACACAGTCAGATCGGACAATAAAATATCATTCTATCTTTTGCTCAGCACTTAGGTAAATGTGAAGACTAAATAACTGAGTGCCCCCTTCCTCAGCTTCTTTTGACAAATTTGGCCCGATCTCCCACCATGGATACACACTGAACAATCCAAGTTAACCAGTGGGCTAAAGCAAATGGCCATCTGCTCGGTCAAAAGCTGGTAGGCATGGCCTATGCTTCTCTCCATCACAAACAGAATAAATCAAATGCAGCCCTTTTAAGAATACATAATATTTTCCACTACATTCCTCATTTTTAATGTGTTTATAGATAGCTTATTTGGCATTTACAATCTACCTAAATATGATGAGTTAGTAGTCTGAAACAAAGAATCAATATTACATTGTTTGTAACTTGGGATAAATGTTTTCCGGGAATAAAAAATTCTGTTTCACGTGGGAAGAGGATATTTTAGAATAATGCCAACTGAATTATGTTGGCTGATATTCACTTTGTTTTCAATTGTGGGCATAAACAAATGAACAGATTTATTCCTTCTGTCACTATTACTTGCTACAAGTCATAATACTCTAGAAAGAACTTAGAAATGGGAAAATATGTTTTAGAATAGAAAAACTATACCTCATTTTTACAGATTTTATAATAATTGGAAGTTTGGGATTGTGTGATTTTGGAGGTATATGAATATATTCAAAATTCTTCATATAATGAACACTGAGTGGAATATATTTCCACTCATAATTTGGTCAACAAACACAAAAAATGTGAAATAAATCTTCATCTACTTTAGATACCTTTTATGTAATTCTTTGGGTAGATTCTGTAAATATATTTTAAATATCTTTTTATTGTATGGATTATGAAGGGAATATTTGAACAGATTTTAATAGTTTTGCCACTCATTCATGCCATTTTTCTTACTACTCTCTTTATACTCAATATCCGAAGAGTTCTCCATCTTATGTACATATTACAAACTACCAGAGAGACAAGAGTAAGCTAGTCTTGGAAAGACGCATCACCTTCAAGTTGGGAGACTTATTGTCATTGATGCTTAAACTATTACAGTAAATTTCTAAGGAATGCATGGAGAAAACATGTGGAAGGGGAAGCTAGGATGAAGTACAAGCCACGATTGTGGAAAAAGTGATATTCGACAGGATGTCACCTCAGGTAAGAACCCGAACTCTGGACTCACATCATCTGTCTTCCAATGCCCACTCTGCTTCTCTTGGTGCATCAGTTTTCTCACATGTGAAATATAGATAAGAATAATAACTAATGATGTAGTTGTTGAAAATTAAATAATTAAATTAATGAAAAGTAATAGAAACAGTAAACCCTCAATTAATGTTTACTATTAGCTTAAAGAGCTATATAAGAATTACAAATAAAAAAGAAAAATACAATGTACTGTTTGATATTATATAAATGCATATAATTGAACAAAAAGATAAAAATACATGAAAACACATTCATGAGAACAGATAATCACATTCATAATAATGTACTTTAGATACTTGTCCATCTATTCTCTTGAGTGTTGTTGAGTACTCACTACGCACCAAGCATTGTGAGGTATTAAAAGACACAGTTCTTATTTCCCATCAAGTCGCTTATGGAAAAGGGAGAGATCAACACCAAGAACAATGCTATGTGTAAATGCAATGGTAGAGATGAGAGAGGAAGGCGCTTTATGAGCAATTTAGCATGACTTCTAGACTGTAGTGCAGAGATGCAGGAAAAGACAGAGATCAGCATCATATCAAGTAGTTTGGCTTTTGAACTTCTAAATGAAGAACATTTGAATAATGTTTTTCACCTCACTGCCTACATTGAGGAAAAGGAATGGAGGAAAGCGTACGTGAAGGCAGGGAAACCAGTTAGCTTGCCATTTTAGTAATCCATCACCTGGGAGGGAGTTGATTGGTCTGAATTAAGGCAGTGAAACTGGGATACTTAACATACAGAATATTGAGAGGCATTTAGATTAGGTAATATATATAAAATTCTTGTCATCAATTAAAAAGGTAAGGAAGAGGAAGAAATAAAGACTGTATCCCTAGATTACCTGATTTAGACAGTTGGGTGAATGAATATGTCAATCAAGATGAAGAAAATAGAAGGATTAATAGAGTTAGGTAAAAAGGTGTCTCCAGATTTGCAACTGTTCAGACAGAGATTCCTGCAAAAGAAGTTTAATTGACAGTAGAACCTCCTTGTCCATTACACAGAAGAGAGGCCTGGATTAGAAATGCAGATTTGGGAGTTATCTCATAAAAATGGTAGGTGCAGCCTAGAAAGCCATATTCTTGGCCTAATAGAGTAGTTGCAATAGGACAAAACAAAGGCTAATGATGGAATCCAGAAGAATACTGACATAAACACATAGAAATGGGAACATGCTGAGAATTGTCAAGAACAGACATAGGAAAATCAGGACAATGTGATGTCACTGATGCCAAAGAAAGAAGGAATACAAGAAGGAGATGTTCTCCAGAAAAAAAATCCAGCAGAAAAGTTTCATAGGTTGAAGAATTAAACATGTTCTCTGACTCTGGCGTTTGGTAAGCTGTTGACAATTTTGGTAAAAAGTGTCTAGGTGGGTGGCAGAGGTGTGTGTTCTACAGCAAGGCACAGGTGTGTGGAAGTCTGGGCATCCAGGCTGCTCTTTATAGAGATCTGGCTGAGCAACAGCTAGAGGAAGAGGTGGGATGTGACCAAATGAGTTTTGTTTCTGCCTTTCTTCTGGCTCTTAGATTTAAGAGATCTGACCATGGTTGCTCCCTGAAAGGAAAAGGCTATGTGGGAAGAGTGGACAAATTTTGGAGCAAATTGCAATAGGATCCAAACGGTAGAGCTATACATATATAGGAAAGGAGAAGGTGATAGTTTGGGGTACAGTTTTGGGGAGACGGGTGGCAATTTAAGGTGTTTTTGATTGTGGAAAATGAACAGGATACTTATCTGTGGAAAATGATGATGAAGGGGTGAAGAAGAGGGTTTGAAAGAAGGGTTGACTGAAATAGGTGATACAAAGTCAAGGACGAGGAACCAACCAGGAAAGGATTGCCGGTTGGCATCACAAGCCCAGATGGGATGGCGTGGTGATGGTGGTAGCAACCCTCATCTAGACTAGAATTCATACCACACTTGTAGGTTTGGGGGTCTAATGAAGGAGATTCAAACAGAACGATACTATTGGTAAGCTATTTGAGGCCAAGGTTGCTTGACAAAGATTATATAAATGGAACAGTTTTGAGGGACAGAACATGCACCCTGTAGCAAAGTAAACATGCTGGGATATGTGGCTGAGAAATTGGGCCTTGCCCTTATGGAGAAAACCATATGGTCCCGGTATAGACACCCCTGAGTGACTGCGAAAGACCTGTGGCTGAGTACATGCAGGCTACACCTTCTTAAGCCATATGGCACACACACATTTCTTGGGAAGTATCAATTGTTTCTGACTCAAAGGGATTTCTTCACTTTTGAAGGCAGATCTTAACCATCATACTTTCACCCTACCCAGCGAGCTTTTCATAGACATTCTATTAACTCTTTAATGCCATCAATACAATAATATCTTTAAACTGAGGATAAAGCCTTGTAAAAATATCATAATCACTTGTAGATTTGTCAATGAGACAAATGTCTGGCTCTCGGTCAGAGAAGTCTTGATATTCAGATATGCCAGTTTGTATGATTGGCTTTCTGTTATAAAATTATTATTTCAGATTCACATTTTTGTCAAGTTAGTAAAAACATATTTATAATGTTTTGCATTTACCATTTTTGTTTTTCAGCAAAAAGCAGCAGCATCAAGGGAGGCAGAAACAGAGAGCACTGAAGGAATAGAGGACCCTAAATCAATGTCCCAGTTCTATTATTAATGTGTATCAGCTAACCAGCCACAGAACCCATGGAGCCTCAGATTTCTTCCTTATATTCAAAAAAAGTTTGACTAGACATTAAGATTTCCAGTTCTAAAATTCTCCATAAGATAGAAATTTTACTCTGTCATGGTCAATTTGAAGTGTAGCATTAAAAGTCAAACACCCACAAACACGTGCTATCAGAGTAGGTGGCAGGCTGTGCCCATGTATTCTAGAAGCCTAATACTGACACCAGAGTTTTACACTGCAGCAGCATAATCGTTCCTACCAGCATGTTCCATTAAAGCTTGACTTACTGCCAGGGAATTCACCTGCTGACACAGTAAAACTCCTAACTGGAAGCATTAACATTGCAGTGTCAGATGAGGGAAAAAAGATTGTTCATAAATTCCACGAACATGCACTACTTATTTGGGGTCCTGGTTGCAAACTCATTATTTATGCTGTGTACAGTAGGCCATCAACATATCCCACTGGGAAATTAGTTTGCAATTTAGAATCGTTTCAAAGTACAAGTGATTCTCAAGTCATTTTCTGAGGTTAAATGAGAACTCTTATTGCTTTCCGTGGGCTCAGAGGGAATTTTTACTCCGCGTGTTCCCTCCTTCCCCTAGCTTCTGCTATACTGTCTTGATTTTTCTTTCTTAAATGTACTTTGGTGCTAAATCTCTTTTTTTTCAATTTTTGAAAGCCAGCAAATGGAGTGATATTTGTCGCATTTTCTTGCTTGCTGGGACTGCTTAAGTACCTCACTTTTGATGGCTGCTTTTATTCTTCGAAGACTCTTGAGAGGTTTCCAAATAGGAAACGTCTACAAATGGGATTGCTTAGCTAACACAGGAGTGATTTTGGAAGATTGAATGGCATCCATGTTAGGAAGCAATGGACCAGAATCACCATTCCCCTCTCATTTCTGCCTTCTGGCTCAGGGTCAAGGCTACTGGACAGGGATTGAGGCAGATAACTGAGGGCAGAAGCGAGTCTAACTCCAGATAATTCAAACTGGAAGTTCAACCTTGCTGATGAGCCCTTAAGCATAGAACACAGTATTAGGATAAAAAGGGTTCCACAGACCCTGTTTACTTTCACACACCCTTTTGGTTGTTTGATTCGTTCCTTTAGAATCTCCTTAAGCATATTTTTTAAACTTTATTTTCCTGGTAGAATGTGGATATGCCTCCCCTTTACCCCAATCTTACCTCTACCTAGGAGAATCGGCCTCAGGCCACCTGGTAGATACTTTATAACCTGATATTATCCTTGAGGAATAAATACCATCATTTTAAGTGTATCATGTTACTTTATCACTCCCAAAAAGTAGAAAATAATCTATAGTCTGAAGATCTTATAGGAATTTTTTCTTTTCCTTTTTCCTCAGCAAGTGTCAAAAATTCCAAGGCTTGACATTATTAGATAAACAAAGACCTATAATACAAAATAAGGCAAAGTTGTTAAGCAGCTTCAACTGACTCTCTCCTCTCCTCCAAAACAAGAAGCACTAGGGTTTGCCTGAAGCTGAGATTTCAATAGGTCTTGAATACATTAGGAGAGGGCTTCCACAGGCACACACCAGAAAGTATACAAACCAAGGAGATTAAGTGTTTAGTTTCAAAATACCTGAAATCACTAGCTTAAACATAGAAACTGCACACAAAGAGTGCAAAGAAACAATGAAAGCCAGAGATCAACAAAGTAAATATCACCTAGAAATACTAACAGTCTTAAAGGTCAGAAATCCTTAGTTAAACAAAAAGTCCCATCCATTAAAAACAATCAATTGCAAGATAACCTGAGACTACCACTCTATGAATTCCCTTTAAAAGAGAAGTTATTCAGCTAAAAGCTACTAGCGATGTGCTCTAGAGGTAACTAAATACAGCAGGTAACAAACGGACTAAAACCTGAAGGAAAAGAAACTGAAGAATAAATGCATGTAGAACTGCTTGATATTGAACTTGTAAGGTGTAGAGGAAAGCCTTGTGTTTTCCATGCCTGTGTGTCAGTGAGCCCAAGTTCTTGGAACTTTGTGGAAGAAAAGCAAAAACTATTAACAGATTCAATACTCTGAGTTGGGTTTTTTTTGGTTGAAATTGGCTTAAAATATTTTCCTTGATCACTGATAATTTGCCTCTTTCCACCACTATTTGAATGTGAAAATGCTTCAGAAAGAATTCTCTTTTCCTTCAAACTTTGAAAATAAGCAGGCTTTGGTTGGGTTTGCTACTGCTTTCTTTTTCTATTTAAATGTTACATACGCATTATAATTTTTATACACCTATATTCAACCAATTTTGGCTTGGCTTTGCTAAAATAATAGGTTAGACAGGTATGATACCTGGCATATAGAAACTTAACATCTTTGAAACTTTAAGAACACTCAAGTGGAAAGCAGTATGGAATTTCTTTAAGAAACAAAAAATGGAATTGCCTTTTGACCTAGCAATTCCACTGTTGGGTTTACACCCTAAGAATCCTGAAAGACTAATTCAAAAGAATCTATGCACACCAATGTTCATAGCAGCACAATTTATAATAGCTAAGTGCTGGAAGCAGCCTAGGTGTCCATTGGTAAATGAGTGGATCAGTAAACTATGGTACTTTTATACAATGGAATACTATGCAGCAGAAGGAAGGAGCTCCTTCCCTTTGCGACAACATGGATGGAACTGGAAAGTATTATGCTAAGTGAAGTAAGCCAGGCAGTGAAAGACAAATACCATGAGGATCTCACCTATAAGTGGAACCTAATTAACAAAACAAACTGGCAAGCAAAATATAACCAGAGACATTGAAATCGACAACAAACTGACAGTAAGCAGAGGGGAGGGGAGAGGGAAATAACATGGGAAAGAAGGGAAAGTGACATAAATGAACATGAATGAGGGACCCATGAACAGAATCAAGGGGAGATGGGATTGAGGGTGGGAGGTGGGAAAGGGCAGGGTGGAGGGAAGTGGTGGTTAGAAAATAGAGACAACTGCATTTGAACATCAATAAAAAAAGTAAAAAAAAAACTCACTCAAGTGGATGGTATTTATAAAGACATTTTTAATGCCTCCTACAATTCTTTTTCCTAGACATTCCTATTGTTATTTTTACCTTTAGATAACATACTAATTATTTATCATTAAAGCCCAAATCTTCTCAAAGGCATAGAGATAGGCTGAACCACTTAAGCTTCCAAATTAATAATAATTTTCTACAATACATCATAAAAAAAGCAGTAGGATATGCTGCCATGACTGTGTATTTCATACACTCTATCTCATATTTGACTATTTTCGTATACTGTGTTTGAGCAAAAGAAGAATGAGTTCTGGAGAAGTCACTTCTAACTTCTCAAAGTTCGTACCTACTTTAACTCTGTTATACAGCCTTCCTGGTAAGGACTATCGTAAACTCTAAGAAATGGAGATAAACTTTTCTTCTTGTCACTCTCCCTAAAATGTTGAGCTTTGCTCAAAAGCCTTATTCTCAACCATGTGCCAAAGGAATCTGTCTCTGCTTAAACTAGGATCCAAATGATTGTATAACAAAATCCTTGAAAAATAATTCCATAGAGGCAAAATCCATAATAGGCCAACTTGTTCTCAGTCGTTAAAATCGAGTGTGATGCTGTGCTTACAGGTGCGCTTTTACAAAATACAAACATATTATTGAAATCAGTAAAAAACCCAGTGACTGAAAGGCAGGAAGGAAGCTCCAGGTTAGACCTGTTCTCGTGTCAGTGCATGGAGTGAGGAGCTGAAGATGCTGGTGAAAGGCAGGAATCCTCTTTACTTGAATGGCTGCCAAAATCTAATGCTAAACACCTCCATTATCTACTGGAGATTTGTTCCAGAACCCTGTGGACAGCACAATGTGTGGGTGCTCAAGCCCCTCATAGAAAATGGCATAGAAAATGCATAAAGGTAGCCCATCGCCTCTCCTCTGGGGATTCCCAACCATGTGTCACAAATACTCTTTTCAATCTACAGTTGGTTGAATACACAAATGTGAAACCCAGTGACGCTGGAGCTGACCAGATAGTTATTGAAGAAAAGGAACCCACACAGCTCAAGCCTGTGCTGTTCAATGGTCAACTGTATACCCCAGAGGCTGACCTTTTTATATTCATTAGCATTACTATTATACCATTCTTTATCCACACAAACGTTTTGTTTTCAGTCATGAATGTGTAACTTCTGGGGATTATTTATTTTCACATTAGGTATAACCACATATTTTAAAAAGTTTGTTTAGTTGTCCTACAACTCTTTGCCACTAGGACAGAAAGAGCAAAGGATGGATCCTGCGGGCAAGCACAGATTTCCATCAGCTGTGCGTTCTTTCTCTCATCAATCCTGTGGTCAGGCCTCTAGAACAGAAATATTGTATACAAGCTGCCTAATTATGAAGTTCTTAACAATCAAAGTTAATTAGTTTTTAAAAGGCAACACAACACAATCAGGCTCAAATCCTGCTGTTCTAGATGCATAAACACATGGCTTTGGGTCTGGAAAGAACAATGAGGTGTAACATCTTTACTGGCAAATTGTTGAAGTGAGGAGTGGAAAGAACACAGAGCGTCCCTTTCTTCATCTAGTGTTCACAAGTTTGTCCATGTCAGCAATCAGTCTTAAGATAGTCAAAACAGAACCCTGGGATTGACCTCGTTCCCTGCAAAGCTTGCTTTTCTGCCATGCAGAGATCAACATTTTCGTGAAGCTTTTAATGCTTTATTGCTAGGGGCAGAGAGCAAAGAGAAGATGTGAATGTGATGCCACACTGATCAGTTTCTTTCTTTCTTGCTTGCTTGCTTTCTTTCTTTCTTTCTTTCTTTCTTTCTTTCTTTCTTTTTTTTTTTTTTGTTTCTTAGAAACATGGAGGCCCTCCCTGTACAGATTTTCTTTCTGAGTTCCTTTGGAAAATGAAAAAAAAAAAAAAAATCTTTGTGGCACAGGGCCAGATTTGACTTAACAAAGTTGCTAATTTTGGACTCACTTCTCTCCATTAGGGCAGTGTAAGAATTATGCACACAAGGCTGAGGCTTTTCTTTGCTTAGAAAACATCTGCATTCAATTAGAAATAAGCCCGAGCTGTCGTGTTAATTCTGCAGAAGCAAACAAAGTCATTTTTGTTGAAACTTGTTCAGTACTGGGAGGATGAGAGGTTACAGTGGGGGAAAAAGCAATAGAACAAAACTGCTGTGTGGCCCTGGAAGGGGCTGAGTAGGCAAATAAGTTACTTTTCCTTTAGAATATATAGACCTGGAAAATTTTTCCAGAATTCTCTTCTCTACCATTTCTCTCTTGGGGACATAGGGATGAAGAACGAGCCTCCTCTTTTCTCTAAAAATGCAATTTAAAAAAAAAAAAATGAAACTTTCTTCAGTTTCCCCCAAAACGAATTTGACCCAAATAGTTGATGGGTTTGTCAAATGAGTAGTAAAATTTCATTTTTAATTTTGCAGAAAACGAATAAGTCAAAACTATATTTATAGCCCATTATGTGTATTTCAAATCATGTTCACAGTTACTAAATGTGATTGGTGTTTTACCTCAAATATATGAGTATTATACTAAAAACAATGATTTCTTTTAAAACACACATCTTGTGATGAACATCAGTATAGATGTCCACCTCTTGCGAACATCAGTAGTTGGAATTTGACTTTATCTTTCTCTAAGAAGTCTGTGGCTGCCCTAGTTATAATTTCCACACAAGTACATTAGAATTGTAACAGGGTGCAGCCAAGAGGGGAGCCCAAATAGGGATTTATAATGGCATCCAGAACTCAAGGTGTCTGGGAAATATTAGAAAAAAAATCTGTATAGGATGTCCTCACCTCCACAAGTCTGAGCTGGGGGATGGGACACACGGAGCAAGGCCATTGAGAGCTGTTTTGTATAGCAACTGCTTTGCAGCTAACCTCTAGCATGGTCATTTAACATATCTATAACCTTTAACTGGTTTCATGGATATGTTAAATAGCTGTGGCCTTGCTTTGAGCCAGGGGGATGGAAGTGACTTCCACCCAAGATGTTACTTGGGGGCAACTCCCCCTGGACACAGCGCCTGTGTGAGAGCTTAAAGATGATTAGCTCCATGCCATGGGGCCATGCCTGCCCATACTTACCATGGCAACCCAATAAACCTGGAAGAATACAGGGATGCTGGCGGGTGTAACTGATTGTAGGAGGAGTCGGAAATGGGGCTGCAGAGGGAGACTGGCGCTGGGATTTAAACCCAGGCACAACAGCCATACCAAGGGAGAACCACGCAGCTTTGGGGCTCCTTTTGCCATACAGCTTAGGAAGCTGGGAAGCAAGATGTAGCAGCGATGCACAGCTCTCTCTTAGGAGTTTGGAAGAATGTAGGAGAGATGCTGTGGGAAGGGAAATCACCACACAGCTTGGGCAGAGGGCAGGGCCATGCGGCTTTGGGTGGCTCCCTTTGCCACATGGCTTAGGCAGCAGGAGAGACTTTGCCTAGAAGAAAGGGGGTGAAAGGACTCTTGCTGGTGGGCCATGAGAAGGTGCCACATGGCTTTGGATTAAGTGGAGATCAAGGCGACCAGAGCTGATGGTGCCAGGAGCCTGAACCATGGACTTCTACTTCTTTTCCTAAGATATGGTACCCTGGACTGGGCAGAGGGAGAAGGAAGAACTGTGTGCATCTGGGGGTATTCTAAAGGACTTTAGTATTTTAATGAAGACATTAAGTCACTACTCTCTGTATAACTTGTAAATAAATAATTCCTTTCTTTTTCTTCGATCTCTGACATTGAGAGACATCTGTCCTCTGGTGGCGGGCAAAGTGAACCTAGCACAGGGAGAAAACCTGGAGAAAAAGAGGGTCCTTTTAGCAATAGTATATTGTTCACTGCCCCCCACCCCCAGGGCTGTTCTGTAACAGAACTACATATTGTAAGGTCCATAGTCCATATAAAGAAAAGTGGATTTCAGCTATTTCTTTGGGCTGATGTGTTCTTTCTTTTCCATAACTTCTTAAGAATAGGTCTTACTATATCTCAGATAAAGGAAGGTAAATGAAGAATTTACTTTTCTTTAATTGAGTGTTGAGAAATATGATCCAGCTCATAATTCGCAGCACCACATAGCTACACTACAGGTTTTTTTCAGTCATGTAAAAATGTCTGTCTCTGCTATTTAACCCTAATCAAAACACGGGCTATGGGGAATTGTTTGTGGACACTCGCCTGTGGGCATGCTAATATTGATTCTTTTGCATATTTGACTCTATCTTTGAGTAAAACCTTGAACCAAAATGTTTGGCACCATTTTTATTGTTTTTTACTAAATTGTCTAGTAACTTAATACCAGTTGCCTGTATTGAGAAGCACTATAGGAAATAGTCTAATAAAAAGTGCCTCAATGCTTACTATAAGAATATTTATATTATATTATCTGATACCTGCTTGTGAGAAACCATGAGAGAAATTTATCAGATATTTTAGTTTTAGGTATTTTTTTCCTGAATTATGGCTTTCTATTTTGTTTTCCTTTTAAAGTCCTAAAGTCTTAGGATCACTGTGACTCTTACAAATGATACTCTTTCCCTTTTTGCTTTAGCTGCTGAAAACTTTGAGGCCAAATTTGTTACCTACCTTTAGCAACTACATTATGTCTAGTAACATGTATTTATAATTCTGTATATCAAAGGGTTTATTAGAGTGTGACCCTTACATTCCCTTTGCCGTGTGTTGCTCAACTATTTGTTTTATCTTTCTTTATGTTTACTTTTGTAAGTTCTGACAATTCCTTTGTAAAATAAGTCAGCATGTTTATAAGCAAATAAGTAACATAAGTTAAACCCTACTTTGAAGTGTAGGTCTATTTAACCTAAGCCTTCCTCATGAGTGCTTGCTATATAATAATTCTTCTAAAATATTTAATTTTGTATTATTTTTAGCATACAAATTATTTGTTATGTTCTAAATTTATACAAAATTAATAAGATGAAAAGGATGATTTTGATTATGTGTAAAGCACCTCAAGGAGAACATCTGAAATGATTATATAATTGATAAAGAGGACATAACAGATTGTAAACTATATTAAGGTTACTGGACCTTTAGAGAAAAAATGATTATAATAAAATTAAATGACAACATTCAAGATGTCCACCATTTGATACCTGTTTTGTGTCTCTTTGGAATACAATGACTAGGTAAAAATAAGAATACTTAAGTTTAAAATCTGAAATGAATATTGGAAAAACAATGCTATATGCTTAAATAATATTTCACTTGAGACATGTATGTTGAAATGTACTCATTGTCTTCTGTGCTTTCTCTCTCAGAAGGTAATCAAAGAACCCAACCTAAGTGAAATAATGCCTTTGAAGATGCAAATGTTTTAAAGCTAAACTAAAATGATTGAGAATTTATATCAACTTCAATTTAATTTTTTCTCATTAGCTTTCATAATAGAAAGGCAATAGTATATTTTGCTACCATTTCCAGTATATTTAGAAGTATGAGTAAAGCATAAAACTAAAGCACAAAGAATGTTAAAGTATTAAAATGACTCCACTTGCCATCAGATATGAAAAGATAAGCCTGTCTGTTGACTACTGGTTCAACTTCATTTTTCTTTGATTTTCAAGAAGATGAAGATAGGGATATAATCCTTAGGCTGCGTAAAGAAAATGCTAAGATTAAACATAAAGCTTGATGTTCTTGCGTCTGCTTCATTCTTTATATATTTTTAGAGTTAAGATACCCCTTCATATTATTTTTAAAAAAGTAAACAAGAACAGAGATGTAGCTGAATCTCAGGTCCATATTGCCAGGTTCCCCATAATTAGGCCTATTTTCATGCAGTGGCACGAGATGGGAGAGCCCAAGCAGCAGCTGGCCAGAGCCGACACAGACAATGGGAAATGCCAGAGGACACAGTGTTCCCACTGTTTTGTCACATAACAAAGGGGTATTCTATTTTACACCAACAATTCCTTCTGTCTTCCTACTGCCTCTCAATATATATTTTTAAAGATTTATTTATTTTATTTTTAGAGAGAGGAAGTGGGGGAGAGAGAGGGAACTAAACATCAATGTGTGGTTGCCTCTCGAGTGCCCCCTACCAGGGGCACTAACCTGCAACACAGGCGTGTGTCCTGATTGGGAATGGAACCAGGGACACTGTTTCAGAGGCTGGCACTCAGTCCACTGAGCCACGCCAGCCAGCACTGTCTCTCATATTTTCTTAAGTAGTTAAGTGAAAAGTTAAATCAGAATATCAGTCACTTAGCTCTTTCCAAAATCCAGAACTGCTGATCCTATGCTACCCAAACTCCATTTCTATGTTTTGTTTTTGTTTTTGTTTGCTTGGATAAAGATATAATTGGAATACAGAAAAAAAATCATTGCACACTTTAACATAGGAAGTTATTTAAGGAGACAATTATTTAAATTCTGATTTTTCTGGAGACTGAGATACCTACAATAAACTATCATGTAAATAATTAATCCCACTTTATCTCAGTCAACAATTTGGGAAATACCACATTGTAATTGTATATGACCCTATACTTTTTAAAGAAATACTTACATTTCACGATGGATGCACATTAAGAGAAATGATTTTTCACTTAAGAAGAACAGTAAAAAAAGTAAGAGCGGGGATGGGTGTGGGTTGAGAGCCGGCAGGACATCAAATCTTTCATGTTTTTCCTGTGTGGATTTTTTTGTCATGAGTTGTTTTAAATTTGTCATTATTTCCCACATGAGCACTACCTGGGTAAATTATGGCTTACATCGCTCTCCACATGAAATGAAAAGCAGATTGCATTGCAGACTTGAATTATCCTCCAATATTGCATGATATATGATCCATCTTGATGGGAAACTATTGTTATATATTTCAAAGTTATGATTTCCAAGGTATCAAACTCCTCATTATCTTCCCGCACTAGCCAGCTATAAATGCCAAAACACTCTAGCTGCTAGTATGTGGCTTCTGAAACTTATAGTCCTGTGTTCTGTGTATGTTTAACATTTTATGGTGCTGCATAATATAGAAATGTCATAATACTTTATCAAAAGCTCCAGCTAGGCTATTGACAGTATAGGTTTCATTTAATTCCTAGATGCAGCAGACGGTCTTTGATATTTCCTGTATAATATAATAAACACCAAATGCAGTGCTTAAAATGAATATTTAAAAAATCAATCAGGCTTGAAATTTAATTTTATCTAATTGGTTTGCTATATTCCAACAAAATTGAATTACATAAAATTTTCACCAACCCTATATAATTTCATATTTTCTCCAATCATAAAAATAGATTTTTTCACTTCCTTCAATGTAATCTTCCAATTTACTTAGTTAATTTAACCCCCTCCTACACAGGTTGAAAAACCTGTGTATATATTAGAGATGAATCAAAACAGGCCTCAAAAAGGGAAGTATAGTTCACAGTGTTTTTCTAGGAATGCAAACTTCTGTGATGAGCCAGAAAAACTAAACAAAATGAGTTTATGTACTAAAACTATGGTCTTAAGGGATGCTCATTCTCCTAGCTTATAATGGCAGGACTCGGCAGAACACTTTTGAGAAACAAAATGCGTACCACTTCCTCAGAAATAATTTTGTCCTAACCAGCATTGCCAGTATCCTGCGTATCCATTGTGGGGTACATGTTTCTAATCTATTTCTTTTTATTAAATTTTTATTTATTTATTTCTAAAGAGAGGGGGAGGGAGGGAGGAAGAGAGGAAAAGAAACAATGATTTGCGAAAGGAACATCTATTGGTTGCGTCTCACATTGTTCACCAACTGGGGACCAAACCCACAACTGAGCCATGTGCCCTGACCGGGAACCTAACCGGCACTTTTGGGCTTGCTGGATGATGCTCAACCAACTGAGCCACACCAGTCAGGGCCATGTTTCTGATTTATGTAATTAATGAAAATTCTTACTAAAGTGTAAGGATTATTTCTTAATCGAAATTCTTGATAAAATGAAAAGAATTGTGCATAGACTTATATATGAAAATTATCATTTTTCTCTTCACTGACCTCATGTAACTCTTTTTGGACTAACTGGGAATGTCTCAGTTTTACTCATATATCTGAATCACATTCAGATTAATCCTATTGTTGTGATTTATGATGCCCTTGGTTTCCTATTTATTGCTGGCTCAGACTAATAACTTCTCTCTGGACCAGTGCCACAACACAAGCTCAACACCTAGTTAATTATGCCAATGTTTTTCCATACATTTGACCTCTGAACTGTCGATAATGATAATTGATTAAAAACACATCTTGGATGACATCATTTCCAAAAAAGGAACAAATTCAAATTGAAAACAAAAGCTTGTTTTAACTTTGTACAGGACTCTTTTTTGAACACCTTAAATCATTTTATTAAATAGATTATATATATGTATATATATTTAGTATTAGCATTAATCACCATTAAAGTCTCTTCTGTGTCTCCATTTATAAACCCACAGTGCTTCAAATTTCATGTGGGCAAGAATTAGATCATACTGGACCATAAAGAGACATGGAAGTATATTGCTAGTTTTATTTTTTATTTTATTTTAAGTTTTTACTATCCCCACCTAAGGGCATTTTTTATTACTGCTAGAAGGAGAAGAGAAAAGAGGAGAAAGAGGAAGAAGAAGAAGAAAAGAGAAGGGGAGGGGACAGAAGAGAGGGGAGAAGGGAGAGGAGAGAGGGGAGGAAACATCGACGTGACAGAGAAACATTGGTCGGTTGCCTTCTGCACATGACCCTGACCAGGGACCAAACCTGCAACATTTCAGTTTACAGGATGTCACTCCAACTGACTCACACTGGCCAGGGCAACTGACAGTTTTATTTTTGGTGAGATATTATTTTACATGACATAAACCCATTATTGATTTTCTACTCTTTACTGTGGAGTAACAGCTTTTTGTAAGTCCCAATGAAATGTTCAGGGCAACAGTGTCAAAGCATAAGACACAGGATGCCCTACTGATTTTCCACTGCTGGGCCTAATTTCTAACAAATCTCTTCAATATAGATTTTTTCTCTATAGAACACCTATTTTATTTTAAATTTTCTACCATTTATACTACTCCTATAGGACTATATTCAGCTATATATTAAAAGGAGAGTCATTTTTGGACTCATCTTTTTCAACTAATTGAGATTATGTGAGGTGCTATAGATGTATAAAAGAAGTTAAATGTAGTGTCAAAAATCTGAAACTAAGAAACAAAAGGTTTTGTATCCACTTCTGATTTTGTGCAGCATGACCTTTTCTTATATTTCTTATATTTTTTCAACTAAATATAACCTCAGTGTATCGGCAACCACATACTTATTACATTATGAAGATTTAGCCACTGGTTGCCAGAGCAATCACATCTACAAATATTGTGTGATTTGTTTACTACAATTATATTGGTTACATGGCACATAATGAAAACAACAAAAAGAACAAATTCATATTCTATTGGTTTAAGGGTCTTCAGGGGTGCCTTGAGCAGATGGTTTTTAAATCAAAGAAAGAAATTCCTTTCGGAAAGGAGATCAAGTATGGGGAAGATAGGACATAAATTAAAAAGAATAAATAGAGAAGCAGATCTATCCAGGTAGTACTAAAAAATCCATTGTTAAGGCAATGTTGGCAATACTATTTGCCTTCATTCTTTACCCTTTCTGCATTATGTTCATATTCCCACTCATCACTGTTTATCTTTGTAAGGGCTGAAGCTAGTAACTCTTAGCACTGGGCGTGGCAGTAATCGCAGGCAAATTTTGATTGCTAGTGTCACTGGCCTCTTTCCACTATTTGACTTCGTAGTGCCTGCCCAAGAAAAATGAAAATGACGGCAAGCAGTTAATGACTGAAACTATTCTATGACAATGGCTCTGGGTTACTATCCACTGCCATTTCTATAGCAAACCTATTTTGTATTATAAAACCATTTCATTGATGCTCAAAAATATAGTCACATAAGCCACCATCAAATCTCCGTCCGCTTTCCAGTCCCTGTTACGTTCTTGGTTAGCCCCTCACACTCACGGATAACTGGGCAAATGCATCTTGTGTTCTACTCTTCTCCTCAGTCTCGCAGTCATTCTTCCAATCTTAACTTACCGTTTGGGTCATCCAGTCGAGACCTTAGTTATTTCATCTCTGAGAAGTCATTCCTGGGGATTGAAGACTGGCTCTTCTAATTCAATGGGTTAGATGAGTTTTGGAGGCTTCAGCTATTTTCTACGCAGTAAAGAGAACAAGTTAGGTTAAATGATCGCTAACATCCAGTCAGTTTAAAACTGTACTGACAACCTTCCTTGTCAAAACTTTTATTTGTCCTTTTATCTCCATTTGGGAACATGGCCCTATCACTCATATGCATTCCTACCACCATTACAATCACAGCATCTTTCTCATTGTCTACAATCAATGCATCATTAACTTGGTTGCATTTAAATTTCAAATATAGAATACATATATTTTGACAGCGTAAATTCAATATTTTTTGTTTTGTTTGTGTGCATGTGATGTATATGTGTGTTTTGAGAAGAAGAGCCTGTGTGCATGTATTTGCTTTGTTTTGTTTCTATATATATATATATATATATATACACATACACACATATACACACACATACATACATATATATACACATATATACACACATATAATATATAATTGTGATTTACTCTTGCATACTATGTTCAAATGAGGGGTAATAATCCTCATCGTGAGTCCCTCTGAGGAATAAACTAGTATATTGTGACCTCTTCTCCATCTATGAGCACCCCACTCACTGAGGGGGTCAAACTTTAAGCTCAGAGGCTTGCCTGCATAACTTCTGACTTTCAAGGCTGCTCCAGCATCTCACTTCTGATGTCATGTCTCAATCCAACTTCCAGAGAGCAGCTAAAGTGACACCTTTTTTTTTATTTGTTTGGTTTTGGTTTACTGTCTTGAGCCTTGGTATATTCAACCAATGATAAATATTCAAGTTATCTCTTGGGTTTGGTATAAAATCCAAGAATGTTTAGCAAACATGGCTCAGAGATTACTCTTCATGAGTCTTGTCCAGCTTTGCTGGAAATCTCCAAGCTGTACTTCACTGGCCTGCAGCAGGTCACTTCGGCGCTCATTCACCACACGGTTAGACCCTGCAATCTAATGTAAACAGAAATGTTTCTCTTCTTTATTGAAGAATCATTTTAAATTCAACAAGTCATCAGTTCTTATATTTCCTCTAAAGCATAGGAGAGTCCAGCACAGAACTGGGCGAAAGGATGGCTTAATCCACTGATAAAGCCTCAGGCCAGACTGGAGAGTAAATCAGTGAGCAGACGGTCCCAGCCCCTGAGGCTTTCTATCCTTTGCCATTAAAAGTCTTGTCCGCAGTCATCGGCATGGTTCTTTCTGCCGATTTCTCAAGTTTCTGCTAGCAATTAGCTTGTATCAGTGAATCCAAAGCCTGTATATTTGAAAATCCCAGAGCAATTTCCAAGTCTCCAGGGATTCAGTTTCATTCGGGGAAATAGAAACTTTGAATTTAATCTAAGCTTGGCTGTCATCAATCCTCTCCACACTTCCAGAAGTGACTCTCTCCGTAAGAAACAGAGGTGGGTTAATGCTCTCAGGCAGCAAATGCAGGAAAGAGTGTTTAAAAGTTTTTTTCAGTCAATGAACACATAGACAGATCTGTAGGATCTGTCCACTCTCTGAACATACAGTCCCAAAGGGCACATTTTCCCCTTGCACAGCAATTTTGACCTTAGTGTAAATTCAACAATATCTTTTTGTTGTGTGCGTGTGTGTGTGTGTGTGTTTTACACATGTGTGCTGGGAAGAGCCTGTGTCTGTGTATATACTTTGTTTTTGTTTCTGTTTTTTTTTTTTCCTGAGGAATACAGTGGTTCAAGAAATTTGCCAATACTACCCACTCTTTTTTTTTTACAGTATTTTTCCAAAAATATGAAAGTTTAATAAAAATAAACCATTGGCTCAAGTCAACTATAATATTTGAACTGGAGGTAAAACCAAGAACTTTACTTTGAATTCACTATTTCAGAGGTCAGGCCTCATCATCTGCCCAAATGCAACTGGATGTTTGTGGTTGCTGAGTGGGCTTGCTTTCAAGGACATACAGTCTAGCAAACAAAAATTAAAACAAAGTCTATTCAGTTTTTACATTGAATCTCAAGGAAATACTCAAAAGATGCGTGAAGTATCAGTATATGAAATACTAATGCACAGAGTAACTATCTCTCTCCATCACTATCTCTTTAAAAGGCGTTTACCTGAAATGCTGAAAGTCTCTTACCCACAATCCACTCCCTATGCTGAAGATTCTCACCTCGTACCAGTTTATGCCAGCCTTCTTCCTTGTCTTTCTGCCAGTTCTTGTTGAGTGTGTTTTAATGTGTATCAACCAGGCCTCAATAACGTTTTTTCTCGTTAACCAGAATATTACAAATTAGGAGGATTTAGGGGCTCATATAACCTTCAAGAGATTTTCTTCAGAGAAAGACTGAACATCATGAATAGTCAAATATTTACAATTTTTGCTTTTGTTACGTAATAATAATTTTAGAATCTGCTATATCAGAAATCTAGTTTGAATTCTCATGATTCATTTAAAAGCATTTATTGAGAACCTACAATCTGTTAAGGCATTCATGAGTAAAACAGGAAAAGTCCCCGTTGTTATTGCACTTACAGTCTTGTAGGCAGCAATGGATATAAAAATGAATACATAGTATGTCAGCTGTTGATTAGGAAGTAAGATAAAGCAAAGTAAAAGATACAAATCTGGGAGTGAGGAAAGTGCTATCTTATAAAGAATAATTGGGGAAGTCCTCTAAGATTAAAAAGTTGGAGCATCTTAGAAGAAATCTTCTAAGAGTCAAAGCATGGTAAAAAAAATAGTTTCTTTTCAAAAAAGCAGTTGTGAATTATTGTGTTCTTTCATTTCTTCAATAAGTACCTAACAAGCCAGCATCATGAGGCAGGAATCATGTTAGAGCTGGTTGTTAGGGATACAAAACTGAAGCCAATGTGACAGAGCCCTGGCCCCCATGGAGCTTACAGGGAAAAAGGGACCATAAACAGTTCCCATAGCGAAACTGGGGATGAGTGCTGTAAGGGAAACACAAGAGTACCGTGAGAACATGTACTGTGAGGACCTAATCCAATTGGGAGAAACGATCCTGAGGAACTAGTATGTTCAGATTGAGGGCAAAAGAAGTTAGTACAGAAGAATAGTGTCTGCAAAAGCCCTGGCATGGGAGGAGCTTGGTTCGTTTCATGAAGAAAGCAAAGCAGCAGGAGCCATGTGTATACATAAATATTGCAAACACTGCACTCACTCGGGAAAATGTTAGAAGTAGTTGCCTTTGGTTTAAAGTCAGGATCAGGATTTCAAGAAAAGCCTGACCAATGCATTATGATAACATAGTTCTTAAAGTCATAAAGAAAAAGAACTTTTTAATAAAAACTCATTTTGGTGTTCGTTTGTCTTACAAGTGATTTTTTTTTTCTTTTTTTGGTTTCTACTACTACATTTTTTCTGGTAGGAGAGAGTTTGATTTTTGTTTTTGTTGTTTTGTGTTTTCATTTGAGTTTTTTATTCTTTATATTTATCTATTTCTAATGGGGGAGGGCTTCAGATACAAACTTAAATGCTGTTTTGACCAAAAATATACTTTTAAAATCCTTATGATTCCCTTCCTCCTGCTTGCCTCAAACTTTCTTTCTGTTTCTCTAAACCCTCGAATTAGGTACATATCATTTTTATGTGGCTGAGTTTATTTATTTTCATGATTTCTTCATAAATGATAAATGGATTTAAGGTAATGGGCTTACTTTTCCATATGAAGTTGACTGCAGAGATTCATTTTTCTGATACAGATCCCACACGTATAAAATGAGAAAAATAAAATCCATGTAAAGAGTTTATCACCAAATGAGGAATATTATAACAATTTAGTGTGTTTAAGTTTATTATATATTAAAACACATCCTTTAAATAATAGCATGTAGTGATCTCAACTTTGTTTTTTCCTAAATCACTAAAAGTAATATTTATTTTCTATTTTTACAATAATTACATAACAATACAGAAATTGTAGGTTAGGAATAATTAAGATGTTAAGAGTTATCTTCTTTGTCATTTTCTAAGTGTCTTTGTATTGCGGTCAGAGATGACACATAAAATGCCTGCTGTGAAAAATTTATTGAAATTATAGCAGTATTTAATCAATGTTTCAAAATTTCAATGGTTACTTGAGAAGGACACATATAATCTGTTTTTAGACTATAAGTCTTAAGATGTTTGCGATAACTCAACAATTTAAATCATGTTTAAAAGGATACCTTCACTACCCCTTTCTACATTACTATTGTTTTCACTCAGTCGAGTAGAGCTTTTTAAAATGAAATAGATGCTGAATTATTTATTGCACAAAATGTCATGAGTATACTAATGACAGAATATACTTCACAAATATAAAATTAACTCTTTGGTCTTATTTATTGAATTTTGCCTTGAATCACATTGATTTATTCTGTGTGAAACAGTAATGATGTCACTTCTGCTTTCTTATTGGTGGTTATAACTGATAGTGCTTTGTTTATATTTTTAAATTCTATTTTGTTAATTGAATTGAATGTTTAAAAACTTATGTGGGGTCTGACTTCCACTGTTACCACATTATATTTTAATCAAAATCTCCATATTTGAAAAAAATTACAAGCCACACAAAGAAACAGGAAAATATGGATCCTTTAGTAACAGGAAGCTGTCAATAGTCATGTTTCCAAAGACACGCAAGCATACTAACTAGGTAAAGGGTTTAAATCAGCTCTTCTTAGCAAGTACTAACAATGCATGAAAAAGTATGAAAATAAGATCTCACCAAAGACAGAATATCAATAAAATAAAATAAAATAAAATAAATTATAGAAAAGAACCAAATAGAAATTCTGAAATGAAAAATTTGCTGCAAGGACTCAACAGCAAATTTGAACTGGAAGAGTAAATAATCAACAAAACTAAAGATGGGCAAATTGACCTTTTGCACTTTAAGAAACAAAATAATAATAACAATAATAATAAATAATTAGAACTTGAGAGACCAATTGGAAACTATCAACCATTCAACCATATTGGCATCTGTATAATTTGATTCTCAGAGGAGAGCCGAGACAAAGATACAGAATAAAACTGAAAGTTCCAAAATGATGAAAAGCATTTATCTGAACACTCAAGATTTCTCAATAAGAATAAACTCAAAGAGATCAATACTTAGACTCATCAAAAGACAAATCTTGAAACTAGAAAGAAAAAAAAATGAATCATCACATACAAACAATTCCCAAGATTAAGAGGTGACTTCTCATCAGTAACCAAAAAGGCCAGAAGGCAATGGAGTGACATTTCAAAGAAATGATAGAAAACACTATACAAGAATTCTATATCCAAATATATGTATATTGAAGTATATATATATTTCAAAAATAAAGAAGAAATTAAGAAATTCCCAGACAGACAAAAACCGAGAATTTGTCACTATCAGACAGTCCCATAAGATATACATCAGGCTCAAATGAAAGACACTGCAGAGCAACTTGAAACCACACAAAGAAATGAAGATCACTGGTAAAGGTAATTGCATTAGTATATTAAAAATTAAAATAAATGATTAAAAATATAAATGCATTTTATTCATATATTTTATTTCCAATTTTGATTTAAAACACAATTGCACAAAGTAATAATTATAAAACTATGTTGAAGGACTTGTATAAAGACATAATTTCAGTGATAATAATATCATAAAGGAGTGGGAAATCAATGGTGTTATTTTGCAAAGTTTTTATATACTGTTGAAATTAAGCATTATTCTTAACTACATTGTTTTAAATTAAGATGTTCATTATAATCCCCAGGGCACCCATTAGAAAATAACTTTAAAATATAGTAAATAAAACAATAAGAGAATTAAAATGACAAACTAAAATAAGTCTATGGAACACAAAGAAATGCAGTAATGAAAGAATAGAGAAACAGAAGACATAAATATATAAAAAAACCTAATGGAAAATGGCAGCTATAAATTTTACATTATCAGTAATTACATTAAATGCAAATAGACCAAAACTAAAATCAAAAGTCATACATTGGAAAAATGGAATAAAAAAACAACATGATCAAATTATATTCTATGTGTACAAGACACATTTTATGTTGAAACAGACCATTAGGTTGTTTTAAAGTAAAAGGATGAAAAAAGATAGGCCATGCAAAGTGTACTCAAAATAAAATTGAAGTAATTATACTCTCAGAGAAAATAGACCTTAAGACAAAAATTGTTACTAGAGATAAAATGTTTTTCATATGGCCAAACAGTAAATCAAGTCAATTCAAAAGTACTAATTGGTAGTTACACAAAATAAGCATGGGGATGTAAGGTGAAGCGTGGGGAATGCAGTTAACAGCACTGTAATCACTCTCTATGGTGCCAGGTGGGCACTTGAATTATCAAGGGAACACTCTTTAACCTGCATGAATGTCTATATGCTGTGCTGTACCTGAAACTAATGCAAAAAAAAAAAAGCGTTGAATGCAAACTGTAATAAAAAAATAATGTCTCAGTGGATTGAGTGCTGGCTTGCGAACCAAATCGTCGCCAGTTCAATTCCCAGTCAGAGCACACGGCTGGGTTGCCGGCCAGGTTCCCTGTGGCGGGTACGCGAAAGGCAACCACACATTGATGTTTCTCTCTCTTTTTCCCTCCTTTCCCCTCTCTAAAAATAAGCAAATAAAATCTTTTTTAAAAATTAAATTAAATTAAATTTTAAAAAACAAAAGAGAAAAGGAGTATAATAAAAATATAAAGCAGCATGAGAAGATTTTGAACTCACTTGTCTCCATGGACATAACCTATCTATAGCTACATATGAAACAATCCATTCTGCAGAAGAGCTGAGAACAAGCTGAACAGCTCCTCCACAATAAAGAATAAAGGGTCACATCCAGATGAATGCAAGTGAGAGGGGTCTCACAATTGTGGGGCTTATCCCTGAGGAATGAGGGGTCTGTGTCCCACATCAGGAATCAGAGAGATGAACCCCCAAAGCATTTGACTATTAATACCATTCGGGCCTACTGTGAGGACAACTATAGAGCTTTAGGGAACAGAGATTCCCCTTCTTAAGGAGCTCACCCATGGACTCACTGTCCCAGAAACCCAGTGCTTTTGCAGAAGTTTGAAAATTGCCCGGAGTATATTTGAAGGAGATTCATGTGCTAATCATAAAGTGCCTGCCAGAGAGTCAGAAGCCTGTTAGAACTCTGTCTAGAGACAAAAACACAGGCAGGCACTATTTTTGCATTCTCTGCCTACTTTCCTAGTGCTGGTGCTGGCAGGCAACATTCTGCACTCTCTCTCGCTCTACCCCTGTGCTGCTCCCAGGACCCTGACAAAGCAAAACAGGCACGTGGCTCACCTCCACGCCACTCCCATTGCTCTGGTCAAAGCCAGCAGCAACTGACTTTGGTGGCCAAGGGAGATTATACTTCTGGGTTCCATGGGTTTGAAACAATCAGAAAGTTGGTTCTTGGCAGGCTACCACCCCCAGGGCACAACACAGACTTAAATACACCCTCAGTCCTCCTGTGGGGGGAAAAAAAGGCCTATTTACTTGTTCTGGAGCATTACCCTGAAGGACACAGGCTTTTGGTTTACCACATAACCAGAAGCTACAAAATGCTCTCAGTGAACATAAGCTGGAGATGACATCTTTGTATTCCCCCTAAGCCGTGCTATACTTGGCAGTACCTCCCAGGAGCTCATACATTCATCTAGAGCTCCTATTTTTGCAACTGTCACCAAGGGGACATCTTCTGATCACTTATTCTGGAGGCCAGCAGGGTTTAGGATCATGGTCCCAAGGACTGTATACTTGCATACCTTAAAAACTGCATCTGAGGGTCTAGCCTCCAGTTAGCCTGAAGCTAGATGCCCTGATTGGGACCCTTTCTTCTGGAATACTCACAGGTCTTGACACACCCTGAACAGTTGGGATCTATCAACAATAAATCACCTTGCTTAGAAAATTATAAAGGTTGGAGAGACAACCAAGAGCTTAGACAAGAATAAATAATAAGTTTTATCTCCTATAAAAGGCCATTCGTTCAAGACAGAGATAGCTCTTTTGCCTAATAGAGAGAAACAAACACAAAGAGTCAAGCAAAATGAAGAAAGAGAGAAATATATTTCAGGGGAAAGAACAAGATAAATCCCTAAGAGAAAACCTTAATGATCTGGAGATAAGTAATTTACATGATAAAGAGTTCAAAATAATGGTCATAAAAATACTCACCAAACTCATGAGAAGAATGGATGAACACAGTGAGAAATTCAAGAGATAGAAAATATAAGAAAGTACCAAATAAAAGTCACGAAGCTAAAGAATACAATAACTAAACTGAAAAATACACTAGAGGGTTTCAATAGCAGACTAAAAATGAAGTACAAGAAAATGCTAGGTAGAAGTTTAGGAGAAGGAGGGGGTCCATAGGACTTGCAGAAAAAGCTCATAAATAACTTTGATTAACTGCCTCTGTTTCAGGATAACAAGAAGTGGTCTGGAGCAAGATAAAAATCTGAGTTAACAGACCTCCACCCATATTTGTGCTTAGGGGGTCATGCCCTCCATTGGAGGAGTATGCACCATGTTCCCCCACCGAATCGATATGTAATTCCCTCACTGCGTCCCACAAATTATGTCAGTCATCAGCATAAAGGGACCAAGTGCCTATGTTTTCCTCATCTACCTCAACCAGGCCTGTTCTTTTTCATGAGAATATGTCACTAATAAACTTTTCCTGCACACTAATAGAATTGCTGATCTGTAATTCTTTACTCCATTGGCAAGAAGAACCAAGCCTCCCACAACAAAAGGATCATTATTTTTGAATCCAGGACAGTGGAACCCACCCAAACAGAGCAGAAAAGAGAATATAATTTTAAAAAGTGAAAATCATAAGGGACCTATTGGACAATATCAAGCAGAATAACATTCACACTATAGGGGTTGCAAAGTAGAGAAAAGTAGTCATAAGAGTCATTTGAAGAAATGATAGCTGGAGCTTTTCTAACCTGGGGGAGGAGACAGATATCCAGGTCCAGGAAGCACAGAATACAAAAAAGAAGAACCCAAAGAGACCAGCAACAAGACACATTATAATTAAAATGTCAAAATTTAAAAGTAAAGAGAGAAATGTAAAAGCAGAAAGAGAAAACCAACTTGTCATGTACAAGGGAACCCCCAGAAGAACTTCAGCTGATTTTTTAGCAGAAACTTCGCAGGCCAGGAGAGTGGAATGACATACTCAAAGTGCTGAAAGGAAAAAAGAACTATCGATCAATAATTCTCTAACTGGCAAGGTTATCATTCAGAATTGAAGGAGAGAGAAAAAGTTCTCCAGATAAACAAAAGCTAAAGTCATTTTTCTTGAGTAAAGTGGTCTTATAAAAATGTTAAAGGGTCTTCTCCAGGCTGAAAAGAAAATGTATAACCTAATAACAAGAAAACATGGAAGTTAAAATCGCAGTGCTAGAGGAAAATATGTAGTAAAGGCAGTAACTTAACTTTTAATAAAGCTAATATAAGGATTAAAAGAAAAGTAGTAAAATTAACTATAACTAAAAGAATTAGTTAATGGATACATAAAAGAAAAAGATGTAAAATATGACAAGTGCAAGCGGAACATTCTCTAAGATATACCATATGTTGGGCCATAAAACAAAGCTCAATAAGTTTAAAAGGATTGAAATCACATGAAGCATGTCTCTGACCACACTGGAATAAAATTAAAAATCAATAACATAAGGAAATTTGAGAATATCACATATATGTAGAAATTAAAAAAAAACACTTTCTTAAACAACCAATGGAACTAAGAAGAAATCATAACAGAAGTTACATAAAACTTGAGATGAAAGAAAATAAAAGCATGAAATACCAAAACTTATGGAACACAGCTGTATTAGTTTCTTATTACTACAGTAACAAATTAATATAAACTTCATTGTTTAAAACAACACAGATCTATTATCTTGCATTTGTAAAGATCTAAAGATCAAAATGACAAAAGTCAATGTGTCAAAAGTACTGAATTCTTCTGGAGCCTCTCCGAGAGAATGTTTCTTTGACTTTCCCAACTTTTAGAGTCTGCCTATCTTCTTAGCTCATGATCTTTCTTCTTCTAACTAGCAATGTAATATCTTCAAATCGCATGATGATTGACTCTTCTGCCCCCACGTTCTACATTTAAGGACCCTTGTGATTACATTGAACTCATCTATTGGGTCCGGCACAAATAACTCCCCTTTTTCTTATAAAATTATAAGCATGTAATTCTGTAACATAACAATATCACACTCAAGAACACCATATGACATTTTAGGTGAAATATTCAAATTCAAATTATAAATGATCACAACTATATTATTATCCTACCAACCACACTCAAGCAGGCGTTACTTCTGTTGGACCCTGTATATAGCCCAGAATGTCTTCTCAAGATGAACAGATTACCAGCTTCAATTCCTTATGCAAGCTAAGTTCTTCTTCACCATGTAACGTAACATTTTCACAGGTTTTAGAGATTAGGATGTGGACATCATTGGGAACAGGAGGTATTTTTTTATTGAGGTATATTTGACATTTAATATTTTATTAGTGTCAGATGTGCAACATAATGATTCAATATTTGTATACATTGCAAAATGATCACCACAGTAAGTCTAGTTAACCTCCATCAATTTACAGTTATAAAAAATGCTTTGTTTTTTTCTTTTAGTAAGAACTTTTAAGATCTACTCTCTCAGCAACTTTCAAATGTGCCATACGGTACTATTAACTGTAGCCAGCATGCTGTACATTAGGTCCCCAGGACTTATTTATTTCATAACTAGAAGTTTATATCTTTGACCCCCTTCCCTCATTTATCCTCCCTTCACCCCCAACCTCTGGCAACCACCAATTTGTTCTTTGTATCTACAAGCTTGGTTTTTTTATTTTGTTTGTTTTGTTTTAGCTTTTACATGTAAGTGACATCATATAGTATTTGTCTTTCTTTGTCTGACTAACTTAACTTAGCATAAGCCCTTCAGGCGTCTGGGTGGTAAAGGTCCCCGATGTTGCTAGGTGGGGTTACTGAATCTACCCTGGTGATGTTCCCAAACCTTCCCATACATTTTAAACAGCATGTTTACTAAATCACTCATTTCTATCTGTCTTCTGCCAATCCTTTATTGATATGCTGTGTTTGGTTTGATGTCTTTCATCTTGTTATGTGCTTTAATATTGGTTTCTCTGCTTTTCCATTGTTTTTTCAATTTGTTAAAGGATATCTTTCAGTTTTGTTTTCAGCAAGGACTTTCAGTATTTAGAATTAGCTTAAAGTCTTAATGGCATTCTTAGAACTATATTAAACTAACAAAATCTGTAATGAATAATGAGCAGTACCTCTTTCCTCAAGATAAGAGATTTGGTCATTTTCCTATCTTTCTCCCTTTCCCTATTTTAATTTACTCTGGGTTTGCAAAGTCTTCATGTAAAAATTTTTCATTTGTTTATTTATTTTATACTGGGTTTCATGGCTATTATTATGTTTTTAAACTCTCTGTTGCACCTCATGATGTAACAACAATCCAATGACAATAGGAGTTAGGTCATGTATAGCAGAAGCTGTTTAGGTGCGTTGAGGTCAAATAGAGCGGGAACATGCTTAATTTACCTTAGTTAAAATAATTGTTTTATTAATAAGCATAGTTATGAAATAATAAAGAGGACACTGCTTTAAAGCTTGGACTTTCAGAGATTTTTGAGGGATGGAGAGATTTGTTAGCTAATTCAAATAAGCCTATCACTTTAAATAGAAACATTTGTTATTAATATTCTCTTACGATATATTCGAGAGCAAGCATCCATTTTTTTCTACACTGCAATTCAATGGCTTGACTGTTACATGCTTTTATTTTATAATTTACTTTTAACACCATTGTATGAGCGCCGTTGTCTGTAGCCATTTTGACAATTCGTCCCCACTACAAACACGGCATCACACTGGAGGTAAACATAGGATCCTCTCTGAAAAAGTAGAAATATCTTCATCTTAAAATCCAACTTTACGCTTCCCAGCAACATTTGTTTGAAGTTGACTTTATAGCCTAAAAATTTAAATAACTTTTTTAATGTTCATGGTTTGGTTCATTTTTATTATTTATAATATTCTGGAGACATTCATTTTGAATTGCTCTTTAAAGTTTGCATTATTATTTATTTTCTGAGCAGTTATATTTCCCTCCCAATTGATTTAAGCTCTTTGAGACCACAGATCTTTTCATTTATATTTTATACACATCACACACCTAAGCTCAATGTTAGAGATGCAGAGATGTTCAATAAATATTTCTTAATTTGATTTATTACAGCTCTTATTAGTTCTGTCTGCTTAGTCTGGTAGTACATTCCCTTCTGTTTGGTATAAAGCAGACAGCACTTGATAGACTTTGAAATGCAGTCCAGAGTTAATCTCTGAGAAACCTGATATGCTTTTAAACTTTACAGATCTCTTGCTATAAAACTCAAAAGACTTTAAACGTTGACTTTTCATAATCTGTTACCTCATTTCGTGTACATTCATATCTACAGCAACATCACGAGGTGGACGAGGGCTCCACAAATCTGGTATTTAATTTATGTATATACATATATATATATTTTTCTTTCTAAAAGCATTTGGGGAGAGTTCAGCCACCAGGTCTCTGGAGCGAAATGGTTTTCTTGACACGGCTTCTGTGTTGTCTCACAGACATTTATCTGGCCTTGAAACTCGAAAACAGGAAAAGGAGGGGGAGGGAGAGGGAACTTCTGTTCATTGCTAGTGACAGTCCATTGGGATTCTAAATATTTGAATATTTTCAATTTATTGGGAGGCTTAAAGGTATAATGGAAGGAAACCATATATAGAAAGTCCAAAATATTTAGTCATCGAATCCCATATAAATTATAATGATGTTCTTAATGATGGAGGTTCAAATCACAGTCTTCTTTGGTAAATACTTACATGTGTAAATAGATATACGGCATCATTTCAACTGGTCTTACCTCCAGTCTAAGGTTGTATCTACACAACTCATATACAATCATTGAAAATATAATTTTATATTGATAAGCTTAAATATCCATATTTTTGGCCACAAGTAAAACAAACATCCAGGTGACTGACTAGATTTTAAAATATTTCTTCCAAATCCTGACAAAGATGTGAAGAATGTAAGATAGGTACTAGGTAGGTCTGTGAGTAATTAACTTATATTTTTAAAGAGCATATTCATGAGGAAAAGAGCTTAGAACTGTGCCTTAAATATTATCCCTAAATATGCTAAAATGTTGAGATGCCATCTCTGCTTTCTGCACCAGCACAGAGGATGTTCTATGAAGCCAGTCTGATATATGGACAGGTGAAGAGGTGCTCCTTCTATAATCCTGCACGTGTACTTGTGCTGAAGTGACATCCTATAGATGCTATGTTGATAAATGCTGTAGGATTGCACCTGGAAACCTAGAGATAAGACAACTGAATGGATATGAATTCCAAATGGTGGCAATCTCTGAGGTCATTTTGCAAGAAGTCCTCTTAAGTAATTGAATGATTAAGGGATACAGCAATCCTAGGAGCCACAAAAAGTCCATTTAAAAGCCATTTTTATTTGGAAAAGATTCTTCATTTTTATGAGCATGGATTTTTCTAATACTTGTTATGTGTAGTATAGCCCACTGACTTTGGCAATAATTACAATCATTAATTGATGGAATTGATAGGACTGCTATAAAATCTTGTGGTGACAGACATTCAAGACACTGAATGTTACTCATATCATGAGATTTCTCCATTTGTCACCATTCTTTCTCCACCTCCAGCTGTAGTTTTCCAGTGACCTTTACTCAGACTGACCTATTGTTTCACAGTTGTCACTAAAAACGCCCTCATTCAGTTTGATTATTTAGGGAGTTATGGCAGGTAACTGTGAAATAACAAGAGAATGGATACCATTGATCACAGAAAATTTTTCCAATGTTTTCAGCCACATAATAAAAACAGGATGCTGCACTCCCAGGGACCAGCAGGCTGGGGTGACTTATCAAAGCTGCCTTTTCCTTTTCCTCTGACTTTCCCCTTTGTTTCTTTGAGGGATGTAGAAATGACATCAAACTGTTCAAAATAGCTCTGCCCTAATTTAGATGACCAAAGAGTTATTCGCTTTATTTTGAATAAAAAAATGTAGCTCTAACCTTTTGTTTTGTGCAGAAAACAAACAGGATATATGTTTTTCATCATCTCCAGTTTTTTTTAATCTCATCTTTTCCTGTTCTTTTGAAACAAAAGGAGTCAATTTTTTAAATACATTTTTGGTCTTTTTAAAGATTTTTATTGATTTATTTATTTTTAGAGAGAGTGGAATGGAGGGAAAGAGGAGAGAAACATCAATGTGTGGTTGCCTCCCACGCACCCCCTACTAGGGACCTGGCCCACAACCCTGGCATGTGCCCTGACTGGGAATTGAACCTGCAACCCTTTGGTTCACAGGCCAGCACGCAATCCACTGAGCCACATCAGCCAGTGCTTAAATAAATAATTTTTTTAAAGAGAAACCACATTACAGTTGTCCCTAGTAAAGTTCCAGTGACATCTTACACACCCTGAGTGCGATCTCATTATCCTCATAAATGACTCAGGATATAAATCATAACTATTTTAAGGACATGAAAGGAATATGGAAACATTGTACTTGATTAACTTGTAAATAGACAGGTGAAGGTTACAATAGACACCTGTCTACTTGTAAATCAAGTGGGTTTCTTTCAAAAATAAATGTTAACATTTAACAGTGAGTTCACTTTGCACCACATCGAGTCCTCACTTTGCCTCTTTAAAGAGTCTCTGGAGCTGCTCTGAGGCTGTTAGGTCTAGATCTGGTTACATCAAGGTAATTCCCCAGCAGCTCCAACCTCGTAATCAGCAGAGCCATTCTGGAATATACTGCCCTACTTGAACCTTCCTAAATCACATCACCAAAACAGGCTGAGCAGTTCCAGGGAAGGCATCTAATTGTTTAGATGGTGCGAACACTCTTCGCACCTTAAAGAGACCTTCCTAAGCGACTCATGCGCATTGTCCCACTTCCCCTGACCGGGTATCTGACTCCATGCACACGGGATTAGTCATGCCATCTCTCTTCAGCGCGGTGCTGTCCATTCAAATGTCTGCAACGACACCTTTTCAAAAACATATTGCACTGTCCAATATAGCAGTCTCTAGCCCGCTATGACTATTGGGCACTCGAAAGGTGGTTAGTGCACCTAAGAACTAGACTCTTGAATTTTGTGTAAATTAATTGAATGTATATAGCTATGTGAGGCTAGTTATTACCATAGTGAATAATGCAGCTTCAGAATTCCGTAGAACACACTTCCTAGTCCTGAATTCCTTAATATGTATTTAAATAACTGACAATATTCCAAACTTTTATTTTGTTAAATAATAATGATAACGAGCATCTTTCCTCACACCAGGATGATAAGAATGTTTAATAATTTCTGATGATGAAAAATGAAAAGCCTAATTTATGGCATTTCAAGTTGAAGTTTTAAAGACCACCTGTAAACATATTACTTTCCAATTATTTTAGTTTTACATAATTATAAACCATATGAAATAATATAAGAAGATATTGGAAGATGTCATATTTCAAAGAGTTACTTTCAGAAGTTCTCAGAAACTAGTGTTTCTTCAAAAAGAAACATACTTTATGTAAACAAGGGTGGCCAGAGAGTAAAACTTCAAAATTTGTTGTTTATGTAAGAGTGTTTCATTAAAAGTTTCAGATGAAACAAATTTTAAAGGTGGTGCTAGCTCAAAATTGGGAATAATTGTTTTTTGGAATAGTGATAAAAATATGTTGGATAATTCTGAAATTCCTCTTGCACATGATGGTATAACATAAAAGATTTGAGAGTAATTTTGAAGACATTTTCCAAAGAGAAAGTGATGGTTGAATTCTTTCCTGACCCAGAGGAGAGAAACAAGAATATCTGCTCCTCATCTCCTGTTTAGGAGAAGAGGGCTTTAAAGAAATCACCAAAATGGCCCCTGCACTTTCTGCAGTGCCAGCCTCCTCCAAAAGAAAATTACAGATGACTGGTGACCGAGTTATTACAGATATTGATAAAGGATTGGCAGAGAGAGAGGACAGAAATCTGTGAAGTAACTGCTTCCCCGAAGACTGCTGAAGTAAAAGATGTATAAATATTTCTGCTAGATAAACCTCTGAGTCCAAAAGAGCTGCGGGAAGTCTCATTGAACCTCTAGGACATTTAACGTGCTCAAGGGAAGTAGACTTGAAAGTTCCTTAGAGAGGTGCAGATGGAGAGGGGACACACAGAGGTCTCCAGTGAATTCAAGGATCTCAGGACAAAATGGGTTTTATACTTTTGCTAAGCCCCTAGAGCACTGACACTAGACCAGGAGCGATCGTGTTAATGCAAGGGCTTTGCTGCCACCCTGCCTTCTCTCGTGTCCCGGTATGCCGATTCCACAGGCTCACTTGGAGCAGAAACCAGCCAGAGGGGGAGGAACGCTGGGCAGCAAAAACAAGGAAGACGCTCGCCAGTTCTTTTCCTCATGGTGAGCTTTTCTGTCTGCTGGAGGCCTGAGGAGAGGTCAGGGGAGACACCTTCGTAGCAAATCAGGTTTGCAGTTTTCAGTCTTATAACGGGTAGAATATTTTATTCCTAAAGTGAAGTCATCAGAAACTGAATGAGGAGCTAAACCCAGGCCCTGTAACTTCCTGTCCTGGTTGTGTCATTCAGGAAGTGGTCTTTGCCATTTATTTTACCCAATAGTTTCTCTAGCAATAATGGTTTTCAGACTTGACCGTGTCTCTAATAAATATCTATGCCAACTTTTATGACCATTTAAAATATATTCTGACCATTGTCCATTAGAATTAATTAACTCTATAGAAATAATCCACTAAAATACCTGAAAATTGTAAAACTGAAATATTATATAGTTGGATATGTCCTTCTAATTTTTAAAAAGCCATTATTTACAATTCCCTAGAAAAAAAACTGGTATAACATAATGAACTAGAAATTTAAATCTTTAGTTTCATTCTTTGCTCTTTACCACAAGCTGGGTGAGAGTTGATACCTGCCATTCATATATAATCAACTTAAATTACACCGGGTCGTGAAGTATGACTGGTGACCAAGTTATTATAGACCATTAGCTGTCTTGATTAATTGCTGATGAAATCTTTTCACTGGTAACTTCTTTCAAATGGGTCAGATTGGTTAGGAATGTGTTGACAAAATGGTTGCTTAGGCACAGGTACATGGCCTTAAGAAAAGCCAGAATGTTCTTGTGTTTCCCTTCTAAAAATGCTTACCTTACCTTACCTAACTATAAAGCAAAATAGTTGGAATGTTGAATTTCCAAAAACATGAATAGCCCTCTGATTTATTTTCTTCTAGTTATATCCTTTATTATTTCTTAGTTTTTAACAATTTTCCCTAAGTTCATTTTGGTAAGTTTTAGTTTTATGGTAAATAACAAAGAGTCTTTTTCTCTTAATTCTGAATTTTGCTGACACTGGTTAATTCTTATTACCACATTCACTCACTAAACTACTGGAGATAAATCCAGAGGAGATCACGTAAGATTTGAGAAAATTTCATTTCAAAATTACTTCAATAGTGAGAAGAGAATCATTTTTACTTTCATGGATGCTATAGATGCTGATACACTTTTTAAGAAAAATCCATAAATGAACTAGATTTTTTTCTGCAGTGAGTAAAAATATCGCTTTATCAACCATATTTTTGGCATTGAGAATATAGAAAAGAGTAATAAAAATAACTCTACATGAAGTCTTGTCTTAAAGCCCTTATTTGTTTTAGGAGTTGTCTTTATGATCATTAATTCATCTCTGCCCAAAAGCCAAAGATTACTGGGACATAATGTCATCTCATTCTTCTTATTTAATCATTGACACTGGTTTCTAAACTTCAAGATATATAGCCATTAAATATCTTCTAATTTAATAAATTATTTAAATCTCTAAAATAGAATTCATTAGATTAAGAAGACTGATAAAATATAAAACATTTTTAGTAGATAAACCAACAGAATTCTGCATAAAAACATAAACAGCACTATATTTCAGGTTTTCCATGATAATTCCAGTTTTCTAAACTTATAACAAACCAGGAAAATAAGTTACTTTATCATATCCAATGATTATTTTTATGGGGAAGTTTACCATTATAGTCAGAATATACTCAAAATATGAGTTTACTCTCCTTGTAATAATCAGCCTTTTCAGTAAATGGCCAGCAAAATTTGTCCCATCTTCCAAGATAGCAATGAGATTTTTCAGGATGGAGAAACCTCATTTATAGCTGCTTCCATAAGCCAAGGCCAAAAATGCTTATATGCCCAATGTTCATTCAATAGAGTTGTTTCTGGCAGCTTCTTTTTCAATAGTGCTCATGCCCAGATACTGAATTTAAGGGGTTTTATTACTTTAAAATTGATTTTGCTGTTATATATATATTATGCCTGTTCTATCAGAAGACAGCATGCAGGCACTCAGGTGAATATGAGCACAATATTTTATTTGTGTGTGTCCACACTCTCTGCTTCTGTATTGCTTTAGTAGCTTGTAACTTTCTTCCCTCTGGCTCAGCCAGAGCCACTAACGAAGCCACGCAGGTGGCATAATTTGCATAAACTGCAATGTGAATTGTCTGCAGTGTAAACGATGCCAGCCAGAGGGATGCAGCACAGAACCTTCGCAACATCACTGCCAGGAGAACCCCCACAGTGCCACCAGGCTACTCAAACCCTGACCAATCCTGTTACTTCACTTCCATCTGTCCCTATTTGTCATCCCCTCACTTTGAAAAGGAAATCCTCTTCCTCATTTTTCCTGTCACCCACATTCAAAATTCTCTCTTTAAATAATATCGTCTCAGATCTCTAATACAAGGAAAACATTCTGGTTTCTAGTATACACAAATGAATCAGTGATCGATGACCCTCTGCTAACAAAAGATGATCTTTAATTGGTAGAGCTTCCAAGCACACAGAAATTAATTTGAGGTAATGTGAGGAGAATATTTGGGAACCAGAAGGCCTTCGGACTCTACCTCCTGCCATTTTTTCTACCTGCTTTCAGCTTTCTCATGTTGATAAAAGCATAAATTATTTTAGAGGAAGACACTGAGTTTATATGAAAAAAAAAAACTTGTTGAATAGTGCTTATGACAGCAGTATATGCTAGATTTTAAAAATTCTTACTACTTCATATTTTCTTACAGTTTTGACCTGGTGCTGCATTTCTAAAATATTCCATGATTATAGGAACTGTGATTAGTTTTCTTTTGTATAATAAACACTTGTGAGGTTCTTAACATACGACACATAGTAGAAGGTCAGAACATTAATAAGGTGAAGACTTGGCTCTGGGGAGCTTATGTCTAACTGGAAAGGCAGAAAATTCAAGAGTTATGGTAGAGGTTTGCTTTGTAATAGTAACGCAGCTTCATGCAACTACTATAGCCAATGAAAGTGATTTTTGCTAAAGAGTCAGGGAAGAAAGAGTTTTACAAAATGAGATGAGTTACTACATGAAGACAACATAATTCAAAGAATACTTCACACACTCAGAATATTAAGATCTTCCTGAGTGAGAAAAACCCATTTTATTTTGGTTTTGCCCAAACATAAGATATGAATTTGGGAGGAACAGATGGTGGGGGCCAGGCCTAAATAGTAGTGGACACTGCACGCCAAACTGACTTTCCAGCAGAGAGTACAAGACCAGCTTTACGTCCACACAAGATGCACGTTGAGAGATGTGAGCATTGACAAAGACGGTAACAACAGAGTCAGCGAAACAAGCCAGCAGGTTGTGTTAGATATCTAGGGGAGACACAATGACAGTAACACTCTGAACTAAGGAAATTCAGGATGGTAGAGGATAGGAGAGAATACACAAAATATTAATAATAATTAGGAGAAAGATTCAGCCAGAATTGCCTTACTTTGGATGGTGAGAGAATCTACGGGTATTTGCAAGTTGGTTAGTAATAACCTTTACTGAAATAGAAAACCCTAGAGTGATAACATTTTAGCAATGGGGGGACATTGAGAATAAATGCTCATTTCTGGAAATGTTGGCGTTCTGTCATTTGCATTTCAAAGTCTGAAGCTGACAGGAAAATAAAGGGCTATTTTTTGCATTGCAAATCATCAATGTGTGGATAGTAATTAAAAATCACGACATTGCATGGGATCCTGAAAATTCATTTATAGAGTAAAAAAGATTGGAGAGAGCCTGGAGGATAATCGGGATATAGATTTAGAGAGGTGATATAACAGTAAAGAATGAAGTGATCCTAAGGAGAAGCAAGTTCTGAAAAGACACTGATCATATATGAATGCATGGGAAGTGCCTGATGCCATACTGTTAATATGTTTAAAGGCTTTATGCAGATAAAATAATGAGCTCTTGATTACTACACAACAACCTAGTCAAGCCATGGTTTAGTATATTAACTCATAGCCACCATTAATGGGAAGGATCATAAAGCTATCTCATTTTCATCTTTTGTACAACTCAGTTAGATATCACACACTGTACAGAAGAGAAAAAGCTGAAGTTTATGGAAGTAAGTGAGCTCTTGGAATCTCAATGATAAGAAATTTATGGACCTTAATTTTGATCTTGTCTCTTCAAAATTTAAGTGTTTTAACCAATAGGGTGTTTTCCTTCCTTTTCTAATTTTGACCAAGATAACATCCATTTCATAAAACAATAACCGATTCAGATATGTGTAATACCAATTACTGTTGAGTGATTACTAATTTCTTTTCAATGGAGTTTGTAAAAGGCCTGCACTGTTATAAACAATTCTGTGGCCATGCAGCGTGGTATCACTTCTTTCCTTTGAATCAGCCTTGACTCCCTGTCTTTCCTAAAAGAAAACACAGATGAGAGAAGTACTGTTACCCCTGAGAAAACTCTGCATGCCACAGAGCAAAAGAAGAATGCTTGAGAAGAACAGAAAGTAAAAGCTCTCTGAGCGAAAGCCAAGCTTTGCAGAATGACAACCATGAATTGCCATGAAGATCCAAAGTTCCAGTTTAAAGTCTCCAAAAGTCTTGACTGGGAGATATTTCCTGTATGTAAACAAGGAATCTCTTGAATCCAGGATGTACATGGGTGAACTTCAGTGTCAGGTTAAAGAAGAGATATTTATGAACCCCTGCAAACAAATATTTTTGAATGTGTGCCTATTTCTGGACAGACTATGAATTACTTTGATTATCTAATTTAAAGTAGTCCGAGACAACAAAATATTCAAGAAATGCCAACATTAGTTATTTATATTTTTTATTATAGAAAGGTTTCAATAGGCACAGGAGTAGAGATGATAGTAAAATAAATGACTGTGTGGCTCCACCCAATTTAAAAAATATCAACTTCTGTGAATTTTATTTTGTTACCTATTCCTCACCACTCTCTGAGTTTGCATTGTGCTTTAAAGGAAATCATGGACTTTACCTGTAGTGCAGAATACTTTCTCAGTGTGTGTCTCTAGATTCTCTGCCCTCCCGTCCGTTCTACACATCACTGCTGGGTTTTCCAAAAGCCCAGTTTTTCTCACAAAGCTCCTATCATCACAAACTTTGAAAATACGTGGACAACTGGAAATTAAAGACTTTTCAAAAACAACTTCCAAATAACATTTCCATTTTTCTGTCATGAAAATAGTCTAGCACCTTCTGCCCTAAAATAGGTCTTAAATGTTTGCATGTATAGGACTAACTTTACCCATTACTCCTTAGAATGGCTTTATCTGTTCTCTCTCCTAAGTACAGGGGAAATTCCATTGTATCTTCCAGGAGATCACAGAGCTGTAAGGGATCTGACTCCTGTGGGGTCTCCAGAGTCTTATATATTTGCACATGCATTTGCCATTACAACAGTAGAACGGTACAAGATTATTTCTGCATTTTAGATATACTTTTAAACATCTTTGAAAATATCTTCCAAGGATTTATTCCAGCTAGTCAGAAAGCAGCTGACTTTCCTGTCTATTTTCAGTTTTCTGGCAGGCTGTATACAACCTAATTCTGGTATACACTAAACATGTGCCATCATGGGTATTTTGCCCATATTTTGGTCAGACTGAACAGCCTAAGTTCTAGAGATTTACTAAAGCATTCATTTGGGAATGGGTCCCAACTATGAGTAAACAGAAAAAGAAATAACAGCTATTAAATGCAGAAACAAGTGCATAAATAGTTTCCCATACATGTTCTTAATCCCCGTAAAAATGAAATAATGCAGATGTTATTTTGTTGTTATTTCTATCATTTTCATTCTTTGAATTTTTATATTAAAACACTGATACTCAGAATAAAAGTTTCAGACAAAGTTACATTGCTTATAAAAAAAAGATATAGACTTTAAACTCAGCTCTATTTGATTAAAAAAAATTGTCTTGTTTGTTTCAGTTTCACACAATTGGTCTGCAAAGACTCCTTGAAGACACTATACATTCTCCCTAAACCTAATCCTAACTACTCAATGTCCCTTCGTTCTATCTCAGACCTACCAGCTTTCAGGATAATAACAACCAAGTAACCAAGGCTTTTATTTATTTTTTAAATATATTTTATTGATTATGCTATTACAGTTGTCCCATTTTTTTCTTCCCTTTATTCCCCTCCACCCTGCATCCCTCCTCCCTACAGCATTCCCCCACCTCAGTTCATGTCCATGGGTCATACATGTAAGTTCTTTGGCTTCTCCATTCCCTACACTATTCTTACCTTCCCCCTATTTTGTACCTATCTTATTCCCTGTACATTTCCCCCATTCTCCCCTCTCCCCCTCCCCACTGATTACCCTCCATGTGATCTCTATTTCTGTGAATCTGTTCCTGTTCTAGTTTGTTTGCTTAGTTCATTTTTGTTTTTGTTTTAGGTTCAGTTGTTGATAGTTGTGAGTTTGTTCTCATTTTGCTGTTTGTATTTTTGATCTTCTTCTTTTTCTTGGATAAGTCCCTTTAACATTTCATATAATAAGAGCTTGGTGACGATGAACTCCTTTAATTTGACCTTATCTGGGAAGCACTTTTTCTGCCCTTCCATTCTAAATTATAGCTTTACCAGATAGAGTAATCTTGGATGTGGTCCTTGCCTTTCATGACTTCGAAACTTCTTTCCAGCCCCTTTTGCCTGCAAGATTTATTTTCAGAAATCAGCTGGTAGTTTTATGGGAACTCCTTTATAGGTAACTGTCTCCTTTTCTCTTGCTTCTTTTAAGATTCTCTCCTTATCTTTAATCAAGAGTAATGTAATTATGATGTGCCTTGGTGTGTGCTTCCTTGGGTCTCACTTTTTGGGGACTCTCTGAGCTTCCTGGACTTCCTGGAAGTCTATTTCCTTCATCAGATTGGGGAAATTTTCCTTCATTAATTTTTCCAATAAGTTTTCAATTTCTTGCTCTTCCTCTTCTCCATCTGCCACCCCTATGATTCAGATGTTGGAACATGTAAAGTTGTCCCAGAGGTTCCTAAGCCTCTCCTCATTTTTTTCAATTCTTGTTTCTACTTTCTGTTCTGGTTGAATGTTTATTGTTTCCTTCTGCTCCAAATAGTTGATTTGATCCCTAGTTTCTTTACATCCATTGTTGGTTCGTTATACATTTCCCTTCATTTCACTTTTTATAGGCATTTTTTTTTCCTCTATTTTGTGGCCATACTCAACGATTTCTGTGAGTATCCTGATTACCAGTGTTTTGAACTCTGTATTTGATAGATTGGCTATCTCTTCATTGCTTAGTTTTAATTTTTCTGGAGCTTTGATCTGTTCTTTCATTTAGGTCATTTCTTTTCTTTCTTTTTTTTTTTTTTTTTTTTTTTTTTTTTTTTTTTTTTTTTTTTTTTTTTTTTTTTTTTTTTTTTTTTTTTTTTTTTTTTTTTTTTTTTTTTTTTGTTTTTTTTTTTTTTTTTTTTTTTTGGTTTTTTTTTTTTTTTTTTTTTTTTTTTTTTTTTTTGTCTCTGCATGCCTGTTACATAGTGAGGGGTGGAACGGCAGGTATTGGCCATTTTGGGGCAACTCATGTCACTATGTTGTGGCAGGGTATGTGGGGGAGGGGTCTGAGAGGCAACAATGCTGCTTGCTCAGCTCTCAGCTGGCTTTCAGTCACTTCCCACACTACCCACAAGCAAATTGGGCCTTTCTCATGCTGATTCCTGGGCAGGTGGGTTTGTGTACATTATAGGACACTGCAGGGGTTTTGAGGCTTAATTCCCCTGCACTGAACCCTGTGTTTCATGGTCTGTCTCACTCCCCAGTTGTTCCTCCTGGTTTATCCACATGCAAATATGGGACCGTCCAGGCCACCAGCTACCACTTTGCCTGCAGTGGTCCTCCAGCTGCATCCTTTCCATGAGTCTTCTCCACCCCAGCCCCTGTCTCTACCTCTCCTACTGGTCTGGATGAATGTTTCTTCTTTAACTCCTTGGTTGTCGGACTTCCATATATTTCAATTTTCTGTCAGCTCTTTTTATCTTTTGTTTTTAAATTTGTTGTTGCCCTTCTTTTGGTTGTACAAGGAGGCAAAGCATATATACCTATGCCTCCATCTTGGCCTGAAGTCCTCAATGCTTTTAATTAGTATACTCACTTGACCAAATGACAATGATCAAATTATCGGTTCCCATACCTATTTTTTAAGATATTATTTATTATTTTTAGAGAGAAGGTCAGGCAGGGAGAAAGAGAGGGAGAGAAACATTAATGTATAGTTACCTCTTGTGCACCCCCTAATGGGGACCTGGTCTGCAACCCAGGCATGTTCCCTGACTGGGAATCGAACTGGTGACCCTTTGGTTCACAGGCTGGTGCTCAGACCACTGAGCCACACCAGCTAGGCCTCATATTTGTTTTATAGATGACTAAGTCACTGACTGAATCATCTAAACCTCAGCTATAGGATTCTCTCTCTGCTAAATTGATTTCTCTGTGACCTATGGGTAAGTACAATCTTTATTCTATATTCTAGGTCTATTCCTTGAACTTCATTTGCATGATCAAATTGAAAACAACAACAACAAAAAAAACAGAAAAGGTGGTCTCTATTTGTTCTCAACAGAAATATATGCAGGATAGTATGTCTCTGTCTAGCAAAAAGAGAATAAACAGGTAGCACATCTTACTTCTCTCAGTACTATAAACTTGATAACTGGCCCTTTAACTATTTTTGCATAACAAACTGTAAATGGGGTTGAGACAGTGTACATATTAATTTGCAGAGAGTTCAGTCCAGTTACAAATGAATACGGCAAAGTATTTTTGACAACTTATTAAATATTTAAGTATGATTCCAAACCCTCGGGCTGTTTGATTTTTAAAGCTAAATTTTCTTCTGAAATAGCAATCCATGATGCCTGTCAAAACCCAGAGCAATGATAGCTTTAGGCTACTTTCCAAAAATAAAATAGCAGTCTGTATCAGACAGCACCGTGCTGGTGCCTCACCGTACATGGCCTCCTGTAATGGTTGATAATTTTTGCAGTTGAAATTTGCCTGCAACTTGGCTAGAAAAGACTGGTTCTGTGTTAACAATATGAAATGAATTATGCCTTGTCCATCACGGTGATGAAAAAAGAGTGGACAACATGCTTTTGATAAGCAAATGAGTAAGAAAATGGCTTACACTTTTCCAATGAGCAATAAAGTTATAACCAAAATACCTCAACATGAAATGTTTCCCTACTTCATGCCCTCCTCTTGGGGAAAGGTACATGAGGAAAAAATGTTAGTGTTCACTGATTATCTGTACCGTGCCAGATATTTTATTATTTTATGAATTTTCCTGTTCTGGTAAAGAGGCTAGCACTAAGAAGAGATTTTTCTAGGCTTTATAGCCTGTTTAAGGTGGAAGAGGGGAGACAGAATTTAAAGAGGAACATAAATGGGTACTCTCCTTAAGAACTCTCTTCTACTTTAAGAAAATATGCTTTTAAAAATTTTAGATCTGTGCCTCTCAGCAGGGTGGTACTATCCACACAGAGAATGTTTGCAAATTTGTATGTGAATGGACAGGGAGGTGGGCTCTTGTTTTCCCTAATGTATGTGAGCGGGGTAGGGATGCTCCTGGCATTTGGTGGCAGGAGACAGAGATGACGAATTCACTGCACTATGCTGGTCTATCCAGCTCAACATATCAACTTAGCACCCCCAATCCCAGTGAGAAATACTAATCCTCACTATTGGTTAAGTATTTATTTTACATAAACATGAAAAGATAGAACATCTTTAATGTTCTCATCAATATTGAGATGATGGATATCACATTTGTGATCTTATTTGTGTCAATCTGATAGGACTATGTAAAGAAGAATAGAGCCCTGGCTGGTGTGGCTCAGCAGTTGAATGCTGGCCTGTGAATCAAAGAGTCACCAGTTTGATTCCCAGCCTAGGGCACATGCCTGGGTTGTGATCCAGGTCTCCAGTAAAAGGCGCGTGAGAAGCAACCGCACATTGATGTTTCTCTTCCTCTCTTTCTCCCTCCCTTCCCCTCTCTAAAAAATAAATAAATAAAATCTTTAAAAGAAAAGAAGAATAGAAGAGAGTTATAATATTTCCTTCTCCCATGAATAAAAAACTCAGGTAGCTATTATAATCACTACTGCTATTATCATTACTATATCTCAATAGTTTGGAATAGTTTTCAGGAAATGGAATGTTCCCCCCTTGAAGAAGCAATCGTTTTAAAAGAAATATGATTTTCCCTGGCTGGTGTAGCTCAGTGGACTGAGCGCGGGCTGGGAACCAGAGGGTCCCGGTTCGATTCCCAGTCAGGGCACATGCCTGGGTTGCAGGCCAGGTCCCCAGTGAGGGCCATGTGAGGAGCAACCATACATTGCTGTTTCTCTCCCTCTCTGTCTCCCTCCCTTTCCCTCTCTCTGAAAGTAAATAAATAAAATCTTAAAAAAAGAAAGAAATATGATTTATGATTCAACCAGCTCTTTTAAAAGTAAGTTTCTTGCTTATATGTAACAGGGCTTGCAAATTACCATCTTTCTTTTTTTATTTTGGTAGAAAAGTTGTCATGATTTATATGATATTTAGAAGTTCCTTATAATAGTTTAGTTATCCATAAAATAATGTATATCTAACACCAAAGACAGTTATTTCATTCTGCATGTGGGAACAAGCTCCCCTCAGATTCTTCAGTGTCACTGATAAGTTCATGTAGGCGGTGAGAGGGAAACTCAGAACTGTGCTGGTGTGAGTATAATAGAAAGGGAGCCACAGGCAATCAAACTAGAGTTGTTATGCTTACTGGATCTCTTTTTTCTTTCACAATCAGCCTTTCCTGGTTGCATAAACCACCAATTCATCCTTTGCATGCTGCCAATAAGACCAGCTAACTGGAAAGTGGTATTTTTTTTTCATTTTATTTTTCCTTTCTTTTTACAGTCAAACTTTATTTATTCTGTATAAAATATTTTACAACACTCCATGAATAATTCAGGAGCCAGGCTATTCCAAGCCCCAGAATATCTTCAGCAACTTGTAATCAACCTTCTAATCTTGTATTTGAAGAGTGTTTTCTCTCTTTCCAATTTTGTTATTCACTTGTTTTTCCTTATGACTCCCTTTCTGGATATGTCTATAAAGCATTTTATTCCTGCAGGTTCTCTAGCTTTCCTGAGAGAATGACAAAATAAAGATATTGGATATTAAAGAACATCTTTCTCTAAACACTTACAAATCACCTGGAATATGTAGAAATTATTGAATTGGATTCTCCCCAGGTGTCTGTTAGGGACTTAGAGAACTGCACAAAATGATCAAGGCCAGGGAGATGCCATTTGCCTAATCAGTAGTTCAATCTTGTTCCAATCATGTGTGAACTTAATGCCAAGGTCACCTTAATATCTCTTCCCTGTACATTCAGATATATAAAAATACCTGAAGAACTGTCTGATGATGTAAGGTTTTCTTAAACATTCCTGGGGATGACAAAAATAATTAAATTTAAAATGTATTTGTCATTTGTAAGTTAGAATTTTTATATCATTAGATTCAATCCTGTAAACAGGATTTAATGAGAAGTTAAGGAATTCTTAGGAGTGTATTAGGCCACTAGATAACTTAGAGGAAGGAAAAAGTACTTCTATGGAGAGAAAGAGGAAAAAGGAAATCTGCAAGATTATCAACATTTTATCCATGACAAGATTGCCCACACTGTCTCTGTGCATTAGTATTTGACCAGGAAATTTTAAATGCACTCGTATTTTCATTCTACTTTAAATAAATGTTATATCTTGCTTCAAGATATCCTGGAAAACAAATATTCTTAAATAATGTGAATAATAAGCTCTAATTTATTTTCTGAAATTTCAATTTTTCTTGACAATTTTACTAATGGAAAAAGTAATTCTTGAGTAGTTATTTATAAAACAAATATTTATCTAAAGTGAATCATGTATTCGTTTTGTTTTCAATTACTCACACCACAATTCTTAGGAAGAAAATGTGTGACCCCAAGCCAAACACAGTTGTGGTTACCAGTCTGTTTCTGGATTCTGACAAAAGGGAAAGTCTCCCAGTGGTCCAGTCAGGCAGAAAGCATGAGCCGGGGGCAAGGGCTGGAATCAAATGGGACCTGTGCCCCAGACCCGGATATTACAGTGAGAATATGCATCCCTGGTGCCACATACAATAATAACAGTGATAAGGATGAGCATAATAATAACAATAAATATTAATAATTTTAAACATTTATTATTCTGAGTGCTTTCTACGTATTTACTCATTTAATTACAACTCCTTCTGAAAAATTTTATTGTCATCTGCATTTTGTAAAGAATGTCATATTTTGTCTGACCAAACTATACAAAGAATGCAAACATTCAATACTTCTGAGTATACTTTCACATGTGCATTTGTTGGGGGAGGGGTGCAATTGTCTGTTAACTCATTCAAGACTTTGGCACTCCTATGTGTATGAGGTGTATGAGTGTCCTAGGCTGTCATGACTAGACTGTGTCAGGAATTCAGTGGCTTAGGAGAACAGAAATTCATCGTCTCATAGATCTGGAGGCTAGGAGTCTGAAGTCAAAGTGTCGATAGGTCTACACTCCATCTGAAACCTGTAGGGTATTCTTCCTCACCTTTTCTAGTTGTGTTTGTTAGTCAGCAGCCTTTGGCTTACAGACCCACCATTCCAGTGTCTGCTTTCATTATCACGTGGCCTTCTCTCTGTGTGTATTTACATTGTCTTCCCTCTGTGTGAGACTCTGTCCACATTCCCAGTTTTATACGGGAAATATAATCTAGCCACATTGGATTAGGGTTTACCTTACTGACCCCATCTTAACTTGGTTATATCTGCAAAGATACTATTTACAAATAGGATTAGGTAGTTAGGACTTCAACATATGTTGTTCTGGGAGACATGATCACACTTGTAATACTTGGTAGTGGGGTAAAGGAAAGTGATACAAAGATGAATTGGACATCTTCCCTGCCATGAAGCATCTGACAATCTAATTAGATAGTCATGAAAGTAAATGGAAAATTACCAAATAGCGTATCAAATAATTTGGCTAAGTAAACTTCAGTGTACTATGGAGGCTATAGGAAATCGTCAAGAAAGACAAGCTGAAAAATGCCTTGGTAGGTCATGAAAAGTAAAAATAAATCAGTCAAATGAAAAAGAATATGCAGAAGACAAAAGCAAGTGTTAGTGAACATGATACACCAGGATTTTTACCAGGAGTTGTGTATGGTTGGAATTTAGGGAGTGGATGCAGACACAAGGGAAAAGACATGACAATGACGAAAACATAACTGATGGGGGACTAAAGCAGAAAGGGCCTTAGGTATCATTAAAAATTTGGGGATTTGCTTAGGAAATCATAGGAAATTGTAGATGAATTTTTAAGCTAGTGACCGACCAATTAAAATATATCTGGGGTTAAGTTTGAGAGGTATTTAAGAGATTAAAAAACAGAGCGCCAGCCAAGATGGAGGCATAGCTATAAACACTTCACTTTCTCACACAACCAGAAGAAAGATAACAACCAATTTAAAAACAATAAATAACCAGAACTTCCAGAAAATTAAACTTCATGGAACTCTAACAGCCAAGGAGTTAAAGAAACATTCATCCAGATTGACAGGAGGGTTGGAGATGGGCAGCCGATGGGTGGAGAGTGTCAGGCCAATGGGGAAACTAAAGACTCAAAACCTCTTCCTGCAAAAACTGTGGGAGTTGCGAAGGTGGGAGAAACTCCCAGTCTCATAGGAGAGTTCATTGGAAAGTGGGTCTAGAGCAAAGCAAGTGAGCAGCATTGTTCCATCTCTGACCCCTTCCTCACTAACAGCACCAAAACACAGCAAAGAGGGTTGCCCTGCCCTCCTGAATACCTAGGGCTCCACCTCCTTCCAACTTAACAGGTGCACCAAAACAAAGAAATATGAAATGAATGAAGAGACCAAAACTCCAGAAAAAGAGCTAAGCAACAAGGAGACAAACAACCTACCTGATGCAGAGTTCAAAACACTGATAATCAGGATGCTCATATATTGATTGAACTCAGTCGCAAAATAAAGGGAGAAATGAAGGCTACCCGAAGTGAAATAAAGCAAAATATACAGGGAACCAACTGTGAAGGGAAGGAAACTGGGACTCAAATCAATGATCTTGAACAAAAGGAAGAATAAACATCCATTCATAACAGAATGAAGAAATAAGAATTGAAAAAAATGAGGAGAGGCTTAGGAACCTCTGGGACAACTTTAAGCACTACAATATCCGAACTATAGAGCTACCAGAAGGAGAAGAGGAAGAGGAAGAAATTGAAAACTTATTGGAAATATTAATGAAGGAAAAATTCTCCAATCTGGTGAAGGAAATAGATGTCCAGGAAGTATAGGAAGCCTAGAGAGTCCCAAAGAAATTGGACCCAAGGAGGAACACACTAGGCATATCATAATTGTTACCCAAGATTAAAGATAAGGAGAGAATCTTAAAAGCAGCAAGAGAAAAGGAGACAGTTACCTACAAAGGAGTTCCCACAAGGTTATCAGCTGATTTCTCAAAAGAAACCTTGCAGACAAGAAGGGGCTGGAAAGAAGTATTCAAAGTCATGAAAGGCAAGGACCTACATCCAAGATTACTCTATCCAGCAAAGCTATCATTTAGAATGGAAGGGCAGATAAAGTGCTTCCCAGATAAGGTCAAATTAAAGGAGTTCATCGTCACCAAGCCCTTATTATATGAAATGTTAAAGGCACTTATCTAAGAAATAGAAGATCAAAAGCTATGAACAATAAAATGTTAACAAATTCATAATTATCAACAACTGAACCTAAAAAACAAAAACTAAGCAAACAGCTAGAACAGGAACAGATTCACAGAAGTGTAGATCACATGGAGGATTATCAGTGGGGAAGGGGAGAAGGAGAATGGGGGGGAAATGGCACAGGGAATAAGAAGCATAATTGGTAAGCATAAAATAGACAGCGGGGAGGTTAAAAATAGTATAGGAAATAGAGAATCCAAACAACTTATATGTACAACCCATGGACATGAACTAAGGAGGGGGGAATGCTGGGCAATATGGGGTGCAAGGCTGAGGGGTCATAAAGGGGAGAAAAAAACTGGGACAATTTAATAACATAATCAATACAATATACTTTTTAAAATATTTTAAAATTTTATTGTTGTTCAAGTACAGTTTTATGCCTTTTCCTCCCACCTCTCTCCCTGCCCCCCCAGCCATCCCCACCTCCCTCCTCTGATTCCGTTAGCCCTTGGTTTTGTCCTGTGTCCTCTATAGTTGTTTCTGCAAACCCTTCACCCCCCCCCCCATTATCCTGCCCCATCTCCCCTCTGGTTACTGTCCATTTGTTCTTCATTTCAATGTCTCTGATTATATTTTGCTTGCTTGTTTATTTTGTTAATTAGGTTCCAGTTAAAGGTGAGATCATAAAAAACAGGACATAATGATCAATAGATGTAATAAAGAGAAAGAAAACAGTGGAAAGTATGATCCTCAATCTCTAGTTTAGACAACTGATTAGGGGGATCAAACACAATTTGCAAAATTTAGCTGCAAGATCTACTTTGGAGAGAAAAGATAGTGATCTCAGTTGGGACATTTCAAACAATCCGTGATGCCAGAGATATCAACAACTTAGTCTGGGGAAGAAGCAGTTGAGTCTGCCTGTCTGGAACATGGTTTAGCGTTACCTGTGGAAATCATCCACGTTTAGGAGCAAGGGGATCACCGAGGAGAAGTTAGCAGAGAGAGAGAAGAGGAACTTAAAGAACACTATAATTCAAGCCCTGGAAACTAGCAACTGCTGAAGGTTAGACTATTGATTCCCAATCTTTTCAACATTGTGGCACACAGTGGAAATGAATGTTTCTTTACATAATCCTTGACCAGATTCAATTCTCTGGGGACTTCTGCTGTCCCACATCTATAGTCAATTCTGTAGCAACACTATCTGTAGCACAACTGTAATCCATTTGTGTCCCACCAGAATGCCTATTGTGAAGCTTTCAGTTAAAGGGAAATTTAACAAAGTGATCAGAGGGAGAAGAAAAAGTTCAGAAAAGAGTGATCGACTAGAAGATTGTGAAGAGATTCAAAAATGGAGAAATTATTTATGATGTTAATGCCTCAGAAAGTTCATGATAATAAGTTTAAAGTGCCTGTAGCAGCTAGGATCTTTGATGATCTTTGATGTTCTTGACAAGATCAGATTCTGTGGGTGATAGATGTAGAAACCACCTTGCTGCAGATGAGAAAATGAGAATTAAGGAGATGAGAAAATGGGAATTACAGTTGGAAACATCAGGTTCTTTCTAGTAGCTTTGTTATTCAAGGAAGAGAAATGTGTGATTGTTAAAAGAATCAAAGTGACGATTTAAGTTAGAAGTAATTTGAGTATGATTATATACTGAAGGAAATAAGCCAGAGGAGAGAGATGGATTATTCTTTTGGATGAGAGAAGAGATCACCCATAGTCATGGAAGCAGGCACTGATGGCCTCAGGGTTCTGGTGAGGCTATTAACTTTCAGATATTTGAAGAAGCATGTGATGGACAGTGTTGATACACAGGAAAGGGAAAAACATGAACCAGGAGCTGAAGTGTGGAATGAACAGGGAAAGGAGATCTAGAAGTCAATGGATGACAATAACTAAAGGTAGAAGGGGCGATATCAATGGAAGGTGAAGTTTTTATGAAAGGGTGTCAACAGTCAATCTAGAAGAGGACACTGAAACTCTGTCTACTAACTTTAGTCCTAGATACTCTGTTTGGTGGAATTTGGGAAAAACAGTCACCATTAAGAAAGCCTGCTGAGTAAAAAGGTGAGCATCAATGTTTTAAGAATCACCTGCCCTGGTACCCCTGTGCACTACAAATGGTTAAGAGACAGCGATTTGAGGAGATGATGGTGTCAATACACAGTCTGACTTCATACACTGCTTCTCAAAGGACTAAATTTTCCAACATCAGGCAAAGCACCCTTGATGTGAGCTATGAGCTTGTCACATGTAGCCTGTGTGTTTAAGATATGTTCTCTCCAGATCCTCATTGTTGAGCGTTTTTATCATGAATGGATGTTGACTTTCGTCAAATGCTTTTCTACTATGTATGCCAAGCTCACTGAAAACATCCTCAATGGTGAAAAGCTAAAATCTTTCCTTCCAAGATCAGAAAGAATACAAAGATATCCACTTTTGCCACTTTCATTCAACAGAATACTGAAAGCCCTAGCCAGAGAAAATAGACAAGAAAAATAAGGAAAGTGCATCCAAATAGTAGACAACATGATATTGAATGTAGAAAACCCTAAAGACAACACCAAACAAAATTTAGAAGGAATAAACAAATTCAGGAAAGCTGTGAGATACAAAATCAATATAGAGAAATCAATTGCATTTCTGTTTAAAATGAGACAGAAATAAAGAATCTCAGTTTCTACCTCAGACTTATTTAATTAGAATCTGATTTTAACTAGATCCCTGGGTAATTCCTAAGCATATTAAAGTTTGAGGAGTATTCCTCTGAAAACAATTGTTTAGAGCCAAGATTGCTAGGAGCTTAAATGTTGTGTTGCTGTTGCTGTTTTCTGATAACCCAGTCCCTAGCACACCTTTGATAGCAACGGGAGCCTGAGAGCCAATGAAAACAAGCTGCACGGTGGGGATAGCTGCTCAGCTAGGAGCCTCGGTCTGGCCGTGTGAGAGGCCTCGACACTTCTGGGAGGTAGAGGCAGGCAGTGAGATGGTGAAGGGATAGCAGTGTGTGTGTGTGTGTGTCTGTGTGTCTGTGTGCTTGTGAGTATGTTTTGCTTCTCTTTCCTCCGTTCCAGAATTTTGTGAAGGTGTCAATAATGACCTCTAGGGAGAACTCCAATTTGGTCTAGAATAGATTGTTTTAGCTGCTGTTCAAATTTCTGATGAAAGGTGTGACCTCAATAAGACTCTTGGAATACATCACGTGCAGGAAGATGCTGGGATATTTCTCCATAGAGTTCTCCTGTGTGCACTGTGTACTTCTTTTAAACTTTGGCCTCAGGGCATCTACTTGAACAGACTCCTTGAATATTAGAAAAAATGACCTCATAGGTTATCTTCTTCAACACTCCTATTGATTCATTCACAGATAAAAACGGGATGCTGTCTTTAACAATGCCTGAGTAAGTTTTACCAAACTAAGTGTATCTTGTCACCAGAACCAGCCTAGATTGGTTTCTGAGGAGAAGGGGTCTCCTAAGTGTCTTGGCATTGAAGAATAAAATCTCCATCATATCTTGATATTTAAACTGCCTTATTCATAAAAGAGAGAAACACAAATTTAATGACTTTTTAATTTGAAGTTTAGTGGCATTAAAACAGACATATATTAATGAAAAAGACCCCAGAAACAAACCCCACTAATATATGGTCAATTCCTTTAAAACAGAGTATCCAAGAGTACGTAATGGGAAAAGAATAGTCTCTTCAAAAATGGTGTTGGGAAAACTGGACAGCCATGTGCAAAAGAGTGAAACTGGACCCTTACCTTACTTACACCATATACAAAAATCAACTCGACATTGACTAAGCACTTGAACATACTTAAACATAATACCTAAAACCGAAAGAACTCCCAGAAGAACGCATATAGAAAAAGCTCTTCGATATTGAGCTTGACAATGATTTTTTGGATTTGACACTAAAAGTAAGACAACAAAGCTAAAAAAATGGGGGGAGGACTACATCAAAATAAAATGTTTCTGCACATCAGAGGAAACCAACGACAAAGTGAAAAGGCAACGTTTATTATACACCTGATAATACTGGGTAATATTGGGTATCTAAAACACATGAAAGAAACTCATATAACTCAATAGCCAAAAACAAATAATCCAGTTTGGAAACGGGTAAAGAAACTGAATTAGACACTTTTCCAAAGAGGACATACAGATGGTCAACAGGTACTTGAAAAGGTACACAGTATCACGAATTATCCAGAAAATGCAAATCAAAACCATGATGAGACATCCCCTCACCCCTGTTAGAATGGCCGTCATCACAAAGACACGCGGTAACAAGAGGTGGCGAGGACGTGGAGAAAAGGACACCCTGGAACACTGCTGGTGGTGTTGCAAACTGGCCCAGCCATTATGGCATTTCTAAAACGAGTGAAAACAGATCACAGAAACGATGCATGTGCACTCCCATGTTCACTGCAGCACCATTCACAATCGTCCAGACATGCAGACAACCCATGTGTCAGCAGATGAACAGATAAAGAAGATGTGATAACACACATACATGCACACATGGAATACTATTTGCCCAGAGTATTATAGGGAAAAAGAAAATCTTGCCTTTTGCAAATACGTGGATGGAACTTGAGGACGTTGTGTTAAGTGAGATAAGTCAGACACAGTAAAACAAATACTGTATAATATCTATTATTCTGTGGACCCTAAAAAAAATAAACTTGGTAAAAGAATGAAAGGGTGGTTACCAGGGACTAACTGAAGGATGGCAGAAAAGGAACGATGTTGTTTAAGAGTACCTACTTGCAACCTGCAGATGAATTAGTCCTGGAAATCTAATACACTATAGATAGCAAAACTGTGTTATAACCATTTAACTTGGCAAGAGATTAGATCTTAATTTTCCCCATCGCTATAAGCAATAATTATGTTGCATGATGGAGGTGTTAGTGAATGCTATAATAGCAATTATATTTCAATGTACACGGTTCAGATCAATGTGTTGCTACACCCCCTTATACTTACACAATGTTTTATGTCCATTACATCTCTATTTAAATTTAATTAATTAATTAATTAATTAATAATAAATGGAACATCAGAAATGTGGACTTTCATTGCCACATGTCTGTTTAAATACACAATGGGATAAAGTGAGAAACTATGTCTTTGGAATGTGAAAGACAGATACTGTATGATCTCACTCATATGTGGAATCTAAAAAAGAAAAAAACACAGAAAAAAAACTTACAGAAAACACATTGGTGGTTGCCAGAGGCTGATGGGGGAGAGAAAAATTGATGAAATGTATTAAAAGATGCAAAATTCCAGTTATATGATAAATAAGTTCTGGAGATTTATTATACAGCATATCAAGTATAGTTTTTAAAGGTAAAGTTAATTTAAATTTGTGGTTTGAATTTTTGTCAGAGTAATTCCTGTTCAGGTGTGGGATCCAACAGAAGCTTCAGTAAATGTAAAAATAAAAATAATCTGTGCCCTTTTCTCTCATTTACATTAAAAGAGGTGAGATGCAAAGCAATTAGCAATGAAAGTATATTTTGACTCATTGCTAAGAATTAGAAGCTGTGGTTACCACCAATGCAGTTGAAGTTCAAAGCCTAGGCAAATCAGAGTGTGTGCTTTTCTCTATTGACTAAACTCCCCTTGCACCCACGTTATTTTTATGCTAGATATATTATGAAATACAGCAAACAAGATCAGTAGTGTTTTGAGAAGACAGAGAACATGTGTGCACACACTCACACACACCTCACCCTGGGTGTGTTTGGTTGCTGGTGGCTAGTCAAAGAGGAATGTTGTAAAAAGTATATAAATTATTTAAGAGTGATCACTTTGCAACAGGAAACATTTTATGTGTTCTTGTTCTCTCTCTTTTTCTTTCTTTTAAACAAAGGAGAGACTGTTTATAGCAGCTCAGATATATTTTGTAACACATCATTAAAATGATCCAACCCAGGCCATTCACAAGAGCCAATTTGTTAGGTAATGATGAACTTGTGATACACAGAAGCCAGACAGGTTATTCTGCTGATTCGGTCAGATTCTTTTTAGGTCTTGTAAGCACATAGTTTTCTCCTAAGTTAAAAAATTTTAAGGCAACTAAGAAATAAAGACAAATATCCTAAAACTGCAAATTAATAGGCATACTTCAATATGTATTTCTCTCCACACCAGGGAAATGAAAATGATAGTGGAAGTAGACTAAAGGTCAGTGGTAATTTAAAAATGCACTATATATTTTGTTTAATTTTTATACCATGTCACTAACTTTGATAGCATACATTATATATATATATATATATTTAATTATTATTGTTCAATTACAGTTGTCTGCATTTTCTCCCTTCCCCTCCCCCCACCCCCTCCAAATCCACCTCCCTCCCCTGCTTCCACCCTCCCCCTCTGTTCTGTCCCTGTGTCCTTTGTAGCAGTTCCTGAAAACCCTTCTCCCCACAGTCCCCTCCCCCCTCCCCTCTGGCTATTGTTAGATTGTTCTTAATTTCAATGTCTGTGGTTACATTCTGTTTGCTTTTTTCTCTTGTTGATTATGTTCCAGTTAAAGGTGAGATCACATGGTATTTTTCCTTCACTGCCTGGCTTAAGTGTTGGAGAGGATGAGAAGCAAAGGGAACCCTAATGCACCACTGGTGGGAATGCAGACTGGTGCAGCCACTGTGGAAAACAGTATGGAATTTCCTCAAAAAACTAAAAATGGAACTGCCTTTTGACCCAGCAATTCCACTGCTGGGATTATACTCTAAGAGCCATGAAACACCAATAATACATTGTATTTTTTAAAAGATTTTTAGAGAAGACAAGTGACTATTTAAAGTGCCATCTCTAAATTCATTCTAAATGCAATTTTTGCATATAAAAATAAAAACACACACACCTACATGCTTAGCATTGCCACTTTAATGCAAACATTTCCTATTAGTGTTTGGGGGAAAAGTGCAAATACTCAGTACCTTGTGCACATTTTTTTCTCTTCTGCCAACAGATGATTCTCCCTTCTGTTCTAGACACCCAAGATGTAATCCGCTCTTAAGAGAAGAGACAGGTTCCTAAATTCAGACCTTGAAGGAGAAATTTTTTTTTACTTCACCTTTAGTAAAGATTTCATTTGCAAATGTTCCTGTCAATTGAAACACACCGAGAATACAGTGAATGAACATTGCAGCAGGGCAATGTGACAGAAGGAAATCAGGCGGTGGCGGAGAATGGAAACGCTGGGGTTTTCCATCTGTACACACATGAATCCATTCAAGATCATAAATCTTCCTCACAATTCCATCATTGGTCATCTACCTATTTGTATTCAGCCCAACCCTCTTACCATTTGAGAAGATGGAGCTCAATCACAAAATGAATGAGAATGTCTTGGAATATGATTAAATTAAATTTCACAAAAGCAAGTGGATATAAAATCTTAAAACCTACTAAGAGAGAAAGAGATCAAAGGCAGCTATCCAAAATCAACTTTAGCTTACTCAAAACTATGTTCTTAAGAGTCCTTGCCTTCCTGTTTCCACTGGTACAAGAAGAACTTGCAGCAGAGAGAGAAGCCCTCAGGGTATCGGGTGAGGGGCGCAGAAGGATTCCCCTGAAAGATACATATGGTGCGGTAGAAACTTGATGTTCTGATTTTCAAAAGAACAGCCTTATCCTAAAATCTCAGGAATACTGCTCTGGTTCCTTTATATTTTAACATACATTGGTAATCGCAATTAGATTTCTTTTAGTTATTATAGTTTATAAAAGTTTGAGAATCTTCCATGACTTTTAAAAAATTTTTTAAAGATTTTATTTGTTTATTTTTAGAGAGAGGGGAAGGGAAGGAGAAGGAGAGGGAAAGAAACGTCAGTGTGCGGTTGCCACTTGCACACCCCCCACTGGAGATCTGACCCATAGCCCAGGCATGCGCCCTGACTGGGAATCAAACTGGCAATCCTTTGGGTCGCAGGCCAGCACTCAATCCACTAAGCCATACAAGCCAGGGCCATAGTATTTTTAATATATGCTGTTGAACTTAAATTATTCTGCACTTAAACAGTTGAGTTTTTAGATCTATCTGATAAGATTTAATATTTATTCTTATTAAAATTCACCTTGTTTACTGTACCCAGTTGCTCTATAATGCAATATACTTTACCAGTTTTGTGGCATACATATAATATAAATTCACTAAGCGGGGGGCGTTTTTTTAAAAAAGTACTTCAGCACTTGCATTGGCCTTTGAGAAATGAATGTCACAGGGAAGACTATACTTATTTCATATCCTAAGAAAGTTGCCTTCTTTGCTTCTTCCTGTTCATCACCTATTTGTCCAATGCCTACCAAAACTTGTCTTACACATAATGGTCATACTGGTGGGATAAGAAAATAAAAACATTCAATGTCAACACCACTGCAAAAAGGATTACCTGTAATTTTTATGTTGCAAGTTTTGGGGAATTTGAGAAATTCAAAACAAAGGGAAATAAATTGATTTGTGAAATAAAAGCTTGGCTGGGTGGCTCAGTAGATTGAGCACTAGCCTGCCAACCAAAGGGTTGCCAGTCAATTCCCAGTTGGGCCACATGCTTGGGTTTCAGGCCAGGTTCCCCGGTGTGGAGCGTGCAAAAGGCAATCAAACATTGATGTTTCTTTCCCTCTCTTTCTCCCTCCCTCCCCTTCTGTCTTAAAGTAAATAAATAAATTAATTAAATTTAAAAAAAGGAATAAAAGGTACATAATGTTCAAAGAGTAGTTAATAACTTTCTCAACAAGGACAATATCACCTACCCATTGCTAACCCCTACCCAATTCATTGCAAAAAGTGAAGGCTTAATGGAGGAAATTGATTTCATGATGAATGGAAGGTAGTTCTGACCTTTGACATTGGGAGCAAGAGATGGTAAATATCCTGCAAATTTTCAGGCAGACCCAACAAAGAATTATCCTGCTCCAAATGCCAATATCAACTCCAATGGAGAATAATGTCCGTGGTTCAATGACTGCAGAAATCAGACGATGTTTGCCAGAGCCAGGACTCAAACTCCGCTCTGAGGTATTATGCAACGGTCACTTCTTGAAGCTGTAAGAGCCTTTACCATTTGTACAGTGAAGTGTTTTATTATAAAATATTTGTAGAACTAGATTTATTTTCAACGTTCAGTTTTGCATTCACTGTCCACATCACCCGCTTGGCATTTAACTTGTGCTAGCCAGTCGTGTCCTATTTCGACAATGTCAGCCACTGAGTGCTGGAAGTACTGTGTGTTGGGGCATGACTTTCTCAAGCACATGAATAAATGTCATTTCTCCACATAAACTGTAAAACTTTGGGGACAAGCCTCTGTCTATTATTTTGTTATCACTTTAGTTGTAAGCATAATGGCTAAAAGACGTAGGATGTTAGCTAATTTTGAGGAAATTAATAGGGAAGTGTTTTTATGTGTAGATCAGAAGGCATTTTATTTGTAAATGTATTTATTACTATTCTCTCTAATAAGATTAGAAGATATTCTTGGATTCAAGATTGACAACAAATGCTGGGAAATTCCAAGAGTTTCTGAAATATTTGAATTCTACAGATTTCTTTTAAAAATAGATAACTAAAATGCACATGTCTCTCATCATTTCAAAATAAAAAAGTTTAAACATCTACACATAAAAAGAAAGCAAGCTTCATTTTAAAATATGTTTTTGGTTTGTAAGCATGAATAAGAGCATACTCCATGCAGTGGGATTTATGCCTTGTTGGAGTATCTGCCAAGGATTTGAAAGCAGGGCTGTGCTTTGCTTTTTTTCCCCATTGATTAACTTACTAGGTGACATTGAGCAAATCTCTCATTTTTTTCCATATGTCAGTGTCTTCACCTCTACTAATACATCTGTGAGGCAGGGACATAACAATCTATACCTCCAGGCAGCAACAAAAAGTATAATAATTTTTTTAGCAAAAGAGGGACTATATTTTTATTTGAATATCAATAATATACCTTTGAATGTTTTAGGAAATTAGGATCTATTTGTTAAGATTGGTTGTTTTTTGTTTTTGTCTTCCTCTTACGAATTAGCACATTATATGAATTTAAATGTCTGAGAAGAGTTTTTCTAGATCAATTCTGCATGCAGTTCTCTACTTCATGTTCAATGATCCTTTGTTCCCTTACAACATGACCTCAAGATTTCTGCAGGGACACCTGTAAGCCAAAGTCATAAATTTGGGAAGTATGTCCTTTTTTTTCTATGTAGATCTCTCATTAATCACCTGATTCAATGTCCCATTGGTGAAGTATAATTTACAAGGTGAATTGAACAGAAAATTAAGAACGGAGCAAAGATGAATAAGACAAAACAAATGCATTCTGCATAAGCTACTCAGCCACAAAGGCTATAAAACATAAATTATATAGAATCTTTATTTATTGTCTTTCCTCTCACCCTTGTTTTCCCTTTTAAAATTAATTTTATACAGTTTTGTTAGTTCTTTAACTAACACATCATGGCTATTCAGCTATCACCACCAGAAGAGCATTTCCCATTTTTGTATTCTAAGCCAGTCTACATTGTCAATGTTACATATATATTTCAGGCAACTTCTTATCCTATATGAGGTGTGTAAGTGCTTAAGACTTTGTGCATCGGGCTTTGGGCAAGGGTGAGGGGTAATCACTCACTATGTGAATAATCCCATTTTAAACAGAAAACAATGACTGGAACTCAGGAGGGATGAACAATTGCCTGCTTCTAAATCAGGAGTATCAGGAAAGCATGGCACCAAATCATGTAGGGTAAACAGAAAATCTATTTTGGGGGTAAGAAAGAAAGGCTTTATATAAGCATCCAGGTTAGCTCAGGGCCTTGGATAATAGATTTATTCCTAAAGGTGAAAGGTAATAGGGAAGGAAATACTAAGTGCAAACTTTCTCTACTTTATAATTTTGCCTCCAGGTGGCCTGGAGTGAAAAGATTCTTTGAGATAATTATGAACTTTGGGCAAATTCTCAGTACAGTATTTATTATATTCCTCTTTAAAAATTGCACTGAATATTTGAAATAAACCCTTAAAATATGCTAAATTCAATTTAATGTATATTAAAATTCTGAATCAAAATACCTAAGTTGTACATTTGTTGATTCGTTTTAGTTCATATCTATGTACTCTAAGTGTTTGAACTTAAAATATTATGTGTACATCTACTAGTACAGATGTTTTATAAATACTTAATTAATCCCACATGTGTTTATTTTCATAAAACACAATGTAGGAAGATGAAAGGTACTTATTATTGAACACATAATAGGGTTGAACAACCAGTCACTTCATATTAACCCAAATCCCTGGCCAACATCAGAACTTTTCAATTACGTCCACATGATATGGCAGGCTTTGCCAATGATGAAATTTACAAACAGGGTTTGCAAATCATTTTGAGTAAGGCTCTATGATGGCAACTTCATAAAACTTAACAATAAAAAAAGTACATAGTCCTTTATTATAAGACACTTAGAAAGTCCAGAAATGTTTGAATTACCCAAATAATCAAAGTGGAAGATTTGAGAAAAAATTATCCATTTTATTCCTCATTTAAAAATAAATTTTCAGTGACTACTATTTTCAGCATTTTGCTAACTTTTCACTAGTAATTTTTCTACATTTGCCCTTTGAAATTTTTTAGAAATAATCTCTCCTTTCAATCACCAAATTCTTTTTTAATATATTTTATTGAGTATGCTATTACAGTTGTACTATGTTTTTCTCCCCTTTATTCCCCTCTGCCCTGTACCCTCCCTCCCACCATCATTCCCTCACCTTAATTCATGTCCGTAGGTCATACATATAAGTTCTTTGGCTTCTCCACTTCCCATGCTATTCTTAACCTCCCCTGTCTATTTTGTACCTACCATTTATGCTTCTTATTCCCTGTACGTTTTCCCCCATTCTCCTCCCTCTCCCTCCCCACTGATAACCCTCCATGTGATCTCTATTTCTGTGAATCTGTTTTTGTTCTAATTGTTTGCTTAGTCCTTTTCCATTTTTGTTTTTGCTTTCTTAGGTTCAGTTGTTAATAGTTGTGAGTTTGTTGTTGTTTTACTGCTTGTATTTTTTATCTTCTTCTTTTTCTTAGATAAATTCTTTTAACATTTCACATAATAAGGGCTTAGTGATGATCAGTTACCAACTTCTTAATCAACACTCTGATCACTTTAAGCCTACGTTAAAATGTAATTCTCACCTGAGCCTATTTCTCAGTTTTAGTGTTCTAATACATCAGACTATCTTAAAAATCCCTTCCATTCAATGTGTCATTTGTTAAATATTCACAAGTATTGTTAATTGTTGAAAAATGGTAGAATAAAGAATAAAGATGATATAATCACCCAAATTTTCACAGCAGGGAAAATTACATTTGCTATTTGGCTTATTTCTGTTCAAAATTTTCTAAAAACAAATTACATTTACAGAAATGTTTTACAAAATTGAGATTGATTTGATTATATTGTAATCTGATTTGTCTTAATTTGTCAATAATAATAATAATAGTGTTAATTATTATTTATGTTTCAATGGCTTTGAATTATTCCAATATAAGGCTGCATCTAAGTTATTCAACAAATCTCCTTATTGTTTAGACATAAAGATTGTCAAATTTCCACTATTATAAAGAACACAGCAATAATCTTATATGTACATAAATCTCCAATCTTTTTAATAAGTTCTTTGAAGTAGAAGTATTAATTATGTCTAAGGTTATAAACGTCTTTTAAAGTTTTTTCTCTAATTGCTGTATTACCCCACAAAGGTCCACCATGTTTCCCATAGATAGTTTTTCTCACAGTTGCTATAGTACATAGATGAAGTGCCATCTTGTTTCGTAAGCTGGATTGTTTCTGAGGGAGATGACGGCATTTTCCTCTTCCACCCTCGTGCGTGCCCACCACTTCCCCATGTTTTGAAGCACTCTCATTTTTTGAACTTTTGCCTTCAATGTGTTGGTCTGTGCTATAACTTTATTTGTAAGAGAAGTTGGAGTGCAAGATGACTGGAGCCAAAGGGTTGAAGATCTGCCGCAGAAAAATGTAGGCTGTGCAAACACGTTCCCCAGAAGCACCTCCACACCCGTCCATCACCCTGCACCTGGTCTCTTTCTCATAAGGTGAGTAAAATCAACATACATTGCATTATATTTTATGTGCAAAGTGTATGTGTTTACTTCCAGATTGTTGTTAATTATTTATATAAGCTTGTTCAAATGAAATAGTTTTATGTTGGCAAAACTGGAAGGGAATTAAATATATTCTATTTCACCCAATAAAATCAATAGAAATGTGTTTTCATTTAATGGTTTTTCGCATAGTATCCAGGTAGTCAGAAACAAATTAATGTCATTAGACGAAGACTGATGTATAGAATCAGGTGGAAAAAGCAGATTACAAAACAGTATCTCCTTTGTGATTATAGTGTGTATGTTTTTATCTACCATATAGAGTTTTAATCTAAAAGCATATAAGCACAAATTACTTAGAAGCATCTAATGTTGCTCTATAGGCACATATATCTTGATTTTAAAAATGCCTGTTGCCAGATTTTGCCTAAATTGTATAGGCCATCAGAAGTTCAGGTGCAGTCCTGAAGGTAGCGACCGCACAGTTGTGCCAGGATGGTCACCTTCAGATTACAATGGGTCCCTGGTCAACCAAATGATTTTCTTCCTTGAAGTTCTCATACTAAAATTTTCCAAATAATTATTCCCAGTTTGAGCAAGGATTTACTGACCCTCTCAGTGGAATGTCTCATAGTGTAGAATCAAACATACTTTATTCTCACCATAATGCCCCAGGAAAGTGTTTAAACTTATAGAATCAATACGCATCTGGAGCTTCTCATATTCGCTTTAGTCCTTGCTGATAGGAAAAATATTGTTGTTATTTCTAAAGGCACAGATGTAGTCTGAGATTGAAATTTTTCATGAACAAATGCTAGGGAATTAAAAACATTGTCTTTCCTAAAAAAAAAAAAAAATCGAACCTTCACCTTTACTCAACTAGTGATAATTAACAATTATAACATTTTTTAAAACAAGTATGTAACAGGATGCAGCCAAAAGGGGGACCCCCAAAGAGGGATTTGTAATGGGGTCCAGAAGAGCTCAGAGATAATTGGCTCCACACCACAGGGCCATACCTGCCCTGAATGCTGGCAGCTGTGGCCAGTTGTGGGAGGAGCCGGAAATGAGGCTGCAGAGAAAGATTGGCACTGGGATTTAAACCCAGGCGGGGAAGCCATTTGGCATCTCTTTTTGGGACCACGCGGTTTTGGCGAGTGGGGACCACTCAGCTTGGGTGAGAGTCAGGACCACGTGGCTTTGGAAGTGCTCCCTTTTTGCCACATGGATGGTGCTCGGAGCCTGCGTGAGATACGGTACCCCAGATGGGGCAGAGGGAGAGGGAAGGACTGTGTGTGTTTATGCATATTCTAAAGAACTTTAGTCTGTACAACTTCCAAATAAATAATAATTCTTTTCCTTTTATGTCTTTCCTCTGGCGGTGGGCAAAGTGAACCTGGTAAGGGAGGGGGAACCCCCGGGGGGAAAAAGAGGGGGGCCTTTCATATCATTCAGCCCCCATCTGTTCTGTAACAAGTATGTATTTCATTTTTTTATTTATTGATTTTAGAGAGAGAGAGAGAAAGGAGAGAGAAACATTGATTTGTTCCACTCATTGATGCATTCATTGGTTGCTTCTTGCATGTGCTCTCACTGGAGATGGAGCTCACAACCTTGGTGTATTGGGGATGATGTTCTAACTGGCTGAACTACCTACCCAGCTAGGGCAACAGTGATAGCATTTCCAAGTTCATATATGTGATACTTAAAAATCAGTATGTGAAATTTCCTAAGTCTGATGAAGCATTTCATTCTTATTAGATTTTTCGAAAATAAAAATATAGTCATATCTTCTTGGTAATTTTGTTTGCTTTCATTGCATATTTTAAATAACTCACTCAATTTTGAGGAACTTAAAAAGTTGTTCCACTCTATTTTTAATGTAAATTTACTAGTTTTAGTTCTCAGAATCCACAAAAGGTTAAATGATCTTTATAGCCTATCTCAAAATGAAACAAGAACTTAAACATTGTCCCTTGCTTTTGAATGCTGTTTTATTGATTGCCAATAGTGAACTGGGTGACAGATTAAATAAAGTATGTTTAACCTTAGATAACTAGATTTTTTAAAATTTGATAAAGTTGCAAATAAATTTAAGGTAGATAACATGCATCAGTTTCAGTATGAGCAGGAAATAATTTAATAATTTAATTGTGGGTCTTCACTGAGTCCGAAGGTGGCCTAGTTCTTTGAAAAGTAAGAGTTAGCCAGCTAAGATTTGTTGATAATCATTTTAACAATGTTCAAGAAATTAGGTTATATATATTACATATACTATATTTTATTATAATATTATATATTATATATACATATATTACATATACAATATAATATATATACATATATATGTTATATATTTCCATAGGTTCTTTGCAATCATTTGATAATAAAGTTATCAGGCCATGTATTAGTTTCCTATTGCTGCTATAACAAATTACCTCAAATTTAGTGGATAGAAATAGGATCAGTGAATTAAACAGAGCAAATGTATATACTTACACTTCTGGATGTCAAAGTCCAAAATGGGTCTCCCGAGACTATAGTCAAGGTGTTGGCAGGGCTGCATTTCTTCTCAAGTCTCTCGGCTAGGAGAATCCCTTGCCTTGCCTTTTCTACCTTCTAGAGGCCACTGTCATCCTTTGGCTCCATCTCAAAAGCCAGCACTGACATTACTCCTAAGTTTTCTTCTGCTAGTACGTTTCATCTGATTGACTCTTCTGCCACCCTTTCTCACTTATAAGACCTTTGTCTGTGATTATATTGTGACCATCCACTTAATCTGATGTAATCCCTCCCATCTCAAGGTTCTTAAATTAATTACAATCTACAAGGTCCTTTTTGCCATATAAGATAACATATTCATAGGTTCTGGGAATTAGGGCATGCATATTTTGGGGGAATTATTGTTCTTAAATGTTGAATATTATTTTCTTAATATAAACAACATGCACCTATTGTTTGAGTTTTTGTTAAAAATGGCATATTTTTTCTCCCAGTACTTTGAACATTTTATAACTAATTTTTATTTTCACCCTAAGTTGAAGAATTAAAAGAAAACAGAAATATTAGTGCATCATAAATGGGTCATTTGAATGTAAAATTGTCATACTGAGGGCATGGATAAAAATACTTAATAATTTTGATAAACATAACATTTTAGCAACCTTCGACATATCACTTAATTCTGGAAATTTGACCTTTGACTCTGTCCCCTCCTCACTCAAGTAAAGAGAAGAAAAGGTTTGCACGTTTTCTATTGCCTATTCTATTGAAATTTGAAAGTGTCTTTGGAACAATAGCCAGTTAAGGAGCTGATATCGTCTCTTATTTGCTTTGAATGATCACCATGGAGTGTTTTGCTCTAACTGTCCTAAAGGGTAAGTCAGAGTTTATCAGTCTCATTAATCTGGGCTTCCACTGGGGCCTGGGCGAGAAAGGTTTAGAATGTCATCAGTATGCAGCTTTCATGACCTTTCTTTTGAGCAAGGATTTTAACAAGGGAGGTAGACCTCATGTAAGTCTCAACCTCCACAGGAAGTGGTTTCCTCATTTCTGTGTGTGGATGAAAGGAACCATATTGAAGTAAATTCCGTGGAGACAGTGAAAAGGTCACTGTGACTGAATTCCGTGTCAGAACTCTCAATACAGCTGAGTGGACCCAGCTTTAATTTTTCATCCCTCAATGCACTCACTGTCAATGACTTTTTATGAAAAAATATGGTGGATATCATCATCATCTTCCCTATAAAAGTCTTGATCAATGATCAAGAGAATGGATTGGTTTTGGAAAATTATTTAATGTCTTTAATTTATTGGAGATGCCTTTGTTTTACACTTGGCATTTTTACTGAGGCATGTAGTAAAAAAGTATTGGGAAAATCTAAGTCTTATTTGAGTATATTTGAGTGCCATATGTACAGAATATTTTTTCAAGTTTTTTTATTGTTGTTCAAGTACAGTTGTCTCTATTTTTCCTCCCATCACTCTCCCCAACCCTCAATCCTACCCCCTTGGACTTTGTCCAAAGTGCTTTATACATGTTTCTTGACAACCCGTCCCCTTCTTTCCCCTGTTATCCCCTTCCCTCCTCCCCTCTGGTCGTTATCAGTTTGTTCTTTATTTCAACGTCTATAATCAAGGAGTTTTCTGTATCTTCATGTTCATCTGTCCTTGACGCTATCGTAGCTCAGAAGAACAAATCCTTACCCCTGGTGAAGGATGAGGAATGCAATAGAAACAAAATGCACTTCTGCCTTGAGGGTGGCAAGTCAACTGCTTTCTATTCATGCTTTCAATCCTTCATGAAAACCTTCATAAGCACATGAATTAAAAAAATGGTTAGGCCCTGGCTGGTGTAGCTCAGTGGATTGAGCGCGGGCTGGGAACCAAGGGGTCCCGGTTCGATTCCCAGTCGGGGCACATGCCTGGGTTCCAGGCCAGGTCCCCAGTGAGGGCCATGTGAGAGGCAACCATACATTGCTATTTCTCCCTCTCTTTCTCCCTCCCTTCTCCTCTCTCTAAAAATAAATAAAAAAAATCTTTAAAAAAAATCTTTCACCTTATATTATCAATGTGTCATTCATAACACATTCTGTACATGCAGAACCTTTTAGGCATAGTGCCCCTGACAAAGGCTTAAAGGAAGAGAGAGTCCTGTGTAAAATAATGAAATAAATCTCTTATCCTCTGTCTGTAAGCATTGGGTAGGAATGGGTATCATACACCAAGGGTAAGTCAACGTACTTGCTGTACAGAACATATGATATGATAAGCTGGGACAATGCAATTCACTTTACCTGCAATTTTAATTGATAAACACAGAGAAATCTAAGAAGTTGGTAGACATCACTGGAAGTCAAAAGAGGCATGGAGAAAGAAACCATGAGGCAGTGTTGGGGCCTTAAGGTAGAACTTATGGCAAACTGAAGCTATGAAACAATAGAAACTCAGAAAAAAAAAACAAGGGCTGCTTCAGTTCCTGTCAACACTCTTGTTCCAGATCTGGACCACATATTCTTAAGAGAAGCTTTCTTTTTGTTGCAGCCACTTTAATGAGTTTATTTACTTGTGGCAATTTAGTGAAACATAAATTTGTACCAGGTGTAAAGAATTGGAAATGCTGGGTTAATTGGAATTACTTGGTACACTGCAGTGGCTATGAAGCAGTTAATAAAGTCCTGATCTGTGATTTCTGGAGAAAAGAAACATCAGGAATTTTTACTTGAACAGAATTGGGCAGCAAGTGAATGTCTTTGAAATTACTCATCCTGTTAAATATCTTGCCATCCAAAAATAAATGCCCTTATAGTGCAAACCACAAGAACCATATGTTTCAAGGTTAGTGAACTATTCTAGAAAATGCGGTATATGTTCAGGACCAGAGCAAATGAATGGTACTGAGAAGTGAAGTTGTCTTCTGATTTCTCTTTCATAAAAGCTAGTTGTTTGGACAGTTTAGGTGTTTACTACTCTTTTATAACAATTATTTGGCGGGGGTTAATTCTGGAAGTTACACATGCAGAGAGGAAGGCAAATGAAAACTGAATGTATTTCAATGGTCCTATTTAAAATAACAGCTAACATCACATGTTCCCAGTTCTCTTTGAAGTGCTTTAGATATATTGACTCACTTAATTCTACCCAAAATCTCATAGGGTAGGTGACAAGCACACGTATTTTGTAGATTAGGAGACTAAGGAATAAAGACATTAAGGTGATTGCCCAGATATTAAATATCAGAGTCAGGTTTCATAATCTAGCTTCAAATCAGTGGTTTTGACCATTATCTTGTAGACTCAAATATCATCAAGCAGTTTTTTAAATGACCTTTGCCATTGCCTATAGGGGTAGTCAGTGGAGTCCACACAAAATCACAACATTCCATTTGCAAGATTTTGGTGTGTTTACACTATGAAGACGGATGGAATGTGTCAGGTGAGGGAAACTTTGATTTTGTGGATGGGATGTAGGAGTTTGCTCTACTGGTCAGCAAGAGCTAACCCATATTATAAATGTCAGTATCTTGTTCACCATGAACACATTTTCACCAAGATGAACTGCCTTATAGATGGCTTATAGCACAGTTTTTCACCTCCTCAGCCAAAACGTGTGACTCCAGGCTTCAGGCAGGCAATCCAAAATCTAATGAGGATGCTCCGATGTGGTCTGGCTCACCAAAAGATGAGCTCAGTAAGTGAGAGTCTCCTGAACATCAGAACTAGGAAATTCTAGGGGAGTGAGTCATCTAGCAGCGGAACCTAAGAAACGTTATAGAAATCAACCTGGAAAGACAATGATGGACCTTGCCAAGGTTATGAGGTAACAGAAACTATGAGTAAGCAGAACAATTAGATAAGAGAAAAATATATAAAGTGAAGGGTAAGGAAACATTTTTGTTTCCATAGGGCATTAAAAATAGGCATGTAGAGAATATTTGCACCATATAGTTGGCATAGCAAGGTATACAAGAAAGATCCCCAAAATATTGCTGTTGAGGTCTTCAGATGTGTTGTGTGTCCAGGAATACCTTTCTCTTCAAGGTTCCATCAGAAGGTGACCATGTCAATACAACCTCTTCCCATTTCCTTGAGGTTGTTTTATTTGTTTCTTGTAAATGAAAGCTACTGCCTAAGATAATAAAAGTGGGTTCTGAATGCTTCTGAACCATCTTTATTGTGTTAGGCAACTGCTTCTAGTAGCTATTATTTCATAGCTCCTCCAGGTTATGAGTTAACAAATCACTCTGGGATTTAGCCTGTGACACTTTGGGCATTTCTCTGAGTGGTACTGGTACGTGACAATATTGTAAAAAGCATTCTTTGTTATCTACTATTATGAATGTGTCTGTCCTTCAAAGAACTGAAAGGTAGCCAAATTAGAATAATTATCAGCTGCAGAAATAATAAAATGTGTCTGTTACATGAACTAGATTTTAGATATGAAATTGAAAAGAGAACAATTCTTGTAAGAATCTGTGGAAAAATTGGACAAATATTTGGGCTGATTTTAATCTTTTTCCCAATTTCATGTTCTCCACAGTAAATTAAATCGTTAAGCAGGATCATTCAACTATTTTGTTAAAAATAGTGCAACTGATATCTTATTTTTCTTACTGCATCAGATGGATTTCCTAAATACCATAATACTGTGTTACATACTAAATGCTTTGTTCACCCTCGGTTTTCTCCATTTAGGAAACTACACCCATGTTATTCTCTCCAGATACTATTTTTACATCTGGCAGCTCTCTGGATGTCTGCAGCATTCTTTAGGGTTACCATATTAATTGTGTCTAATCGTATCTCCTAGATTTTATTTGTTTTGTTTTAGAATTTGGGATTTAATAGCAATCTAGCCTAGATATACCTGAATTAGGATATATAAATACATATTTATAAACATATATTATGTTGGCAATGTAAGCACATGGTGGTTTAAAATTTTCAAAGCAATTTTAAATCAAATATCTTTTCTACTGTGATAGCTAACTTTTGAAATGATGTCGTTTATGACTGTTTCCATTTCAAGTGTATCACTAACAATGATTTCTATTGCAATTAACAGAAACTCAAACACAAATGGGCAAAACAATAAAGGAAATACCTGTCAGATTACTGAAAATTTCCAATGGTCGGTCTGGCTTTAGGCAGTTTGAATGGGGCTCTGCATCTCTTTCTCTGGGGTTTTCTGGGTGTGTCCTTCATGTGTTGGTTTGTATGCAGGTGAACTCTCCACAAAGCAGTGGAAATCTCCAAGACTCAAAGGCCTTCCACCTGCCCACCTGACCATCTGCTTGACCTGACTGAAAGACTTTTCTTTCCCTAACAATTGTGCCGACATCTTAGATCCCTCTCTGACTAGACAAACTTAAGTGTGGATCCCTTAAAACAGTCATTCAAATGACATCCTCTGAGCAGTTTAAGCCTGGATCGGGTGTCTGTCACTGAAGAATCATTGTGAATATGGAATAGGTTTAAGCTGAGTTCAGGAAGGCAAGGGAGGGTGATCACATCCTCCACAGGACTGGTACCCAAGGCGAGAGAGCTGGCAGTATGCTGAAATGGCTACTTGTATCGTGTGCACTATGCTGCAGGAAGAGGCAACCAGAAGTGTGGAAACTCAGAAGGTGATTTCTGTTCCACACCTTGGAGTTGCAAGACCCTGAACCAGTCACTCAACATCCTTAAGACTATTTCTTCACTTACAAAACAAGACTAATATGGTAACCATATCTCGAGAAGGAAATAATGAGTGCCTGCTCTAAGGGGGAAACACTTGCTATGTTTCTCCTTTAATCTCACATTACCACACTTCACTTCTGACTCCAGATCTTTGGGTTTTCAACACATCAAGCAATTCTCTGCAACACCAACTGGGTGCCCTGTATTCAACTGTGACACTGTCTTCCTGGAGTGAGCTTCAGATCTCACAAATTAAGTTCTTGGTCACCTGAGACTGCCCCCACTGCAGACACCGATCACAAGTCCCAAGTTGTCACCTGCACTTTAACTGCCAATGAATCAGAGTTCTTTGGGTCCTTTTCTTGGGTACAGTAATTTGCTAGTGTGGCTTGAAGAACTCAGGAAAACACTTAAGTTTACAGGTTTATTATAAAGAATACAACAAATGGCTCAAACAGTGGAATGAAGAAATGCAGAGAGAAAGACCGTGGGGAGGGATAAAGAGCTTTAGACCTCTCCGGGTGTGCCACTCACCCAACCCTTCTAAGTATGCCCTTTCAGAAGCTCCTTAAACCCACATTCTGTGGAGATTTTTAGGAGGCCTCATTACATAGGCATGATAGATCATTAACTTAATTTCCAGTTCCTCCTCCCTCCCCAGATGAAACTTCCAAGCTTCTGGTCATGGGTTTGTCTTTCTGGTGACCAGCCCTCCATCCTGAAGCTATCCAGGAGTCAACAAAGACTCACCTCATTACAACAAAAGCTATTCCTGTCATCCAGAAACTCCAAAGCTTTAGGACATCTGTGTTAGAACCAGGGTCAAAGACCAAATATTGAAACAAAAAGGAGAGAGATGCTCCTAGTGATCTTATCACTTAGAAAATCACAAGGGTTTTAGGACCTCTGTGCTAAGAACCAGGACCAGAGATGAATATATGTATTTTCTACTATTCCTCACCTGCCAGATAACTTTATAAGCCATTAGGTGCTATAAAAACTATGTTAGTTTACTATGGATGATGCTGTGCCGATTATTATAATTTATGTGGAAAACACCGTTAACTTAAAATTGTGCGTGTATATGTAGATACACACACACACACACACATACACACACACTTTAGGAATTACTTCTAAGTGAATGAAGTGCTTATGTAAACATTCGGTTTCACCAGGATATGCTAGTGTGTTTTACAACAAAGTGCAGAAATGTACAGTAGCAATTACTGAGATACTGAGATGATTCTGTAGTCAAAATATTTGGGAAATGTTAAACAAAAGTAATTTGGTTTCTTTGCAATAAGACGTTTTGGGATTTTAATATGCTAATATAAAATGTAAATTTTTAAGGAAAAATTACATCGTTATCTAGTGGGTAGAGTTTGGGGAAGTTGCTAAACATTCAGTAATGCATAAGACAGCACTCTACAGCAAACAATCACCCAGCCCAAACTGTAAATAAATAGTGCCACAGTGGGAAAAGCCTGCTATAGACTGACGTATGTGAAATTAACTTTGGTAAACACTGATTTGCATGCTTCGTGACACATTTTCTAACTCCAAAACATCGTATACTATAATCATTTGGTTTTTTAATGGCTCACCATCAACTTGACCTTTACTCAATCAGAGGAAATACCCTCGTAACTGAAGTGTACCAAAAAAGAGAAGGGCTAAATCCTCAATTATGCCAAAAAACGTGCCTAACAGAGATACTATAATAAATTATATTCGATAAAATATTGGAAAGCTTTGTTATTATGTTAAAACTTTCATCTCTTACTGCACATTTTCACATAAAATTAGTCAAATTATGCTTCTTAAACAGCAGCAACCACATACGAACAGTTTATACTTGAAAACCACTTGATCCTTTTCAAACATCCTTTATATCTCTGTTCTTATTCTTTTCATTGACATTATTGATATAAATTTCTCTAAAGAAGAAATTTTAATAATTTAGTACAAATTGGTTGTGTTCTGAAAATATGATAGAGTGGTTCAAATAGGAAGTTTGCATTAGTCCTGTAAACTCCTATTCAATAATGTTTCATCAACAGCGCTTGTTTGAGATTTTAGTCTATATTGAACAAAAACAGTCTTTAGTAATATTAAGGGTAAATATGAAGGGTAAACACTCAATGTAAAAACAAAGTTTTCTTGTATTTAATCTACTAGAATGAAATTATAAAAATTTAAGAACCAGAAAAGTGAATAAGTTCAGGTGAAATGAGTCAGAATTAAAACTTGCCAAAACTCCGGTGTGAGCGGCTATCACTGCTTTTCAGAGGCACTGAGACCATAACATCACAGTAATTTGCCATTCTTTGGATAGTCTCTGACTAGCTGTCTAGGAAACTCCTGCTTTATGCAGATACAAACCTAAAGCTTTGAAGACAAGCAAAGAGCATCAAGAAAACAAGAATAATAAAGCCCTATGACATGCTTTTGTCCTTGTACTTCCAAAGTCAAATCTCGTAAGGAAACTGAAGTTACAGAAAAATCTTACGTATGAGGCAGGAGAAGTCTGCAGGACTTGATCAACTGAACTGTAAGTCAAGTCTAAAACCTGCATGGCCATAATTAGTCATAGCTCTTGCCATCAATATATTGTCTTAATTTTGGAACTTTCAGAGCACAAGTCTGAAGTTCAGAGCTAACTGGCAAAAGTTTTAAGGAAGCTCTGTTCATTGTTTTCTCCTCCCATTACACAGTAGAAGGGTATATGCAGGTCAAATAAGATCATTAACCACTATCATGTCTTCTCTCTCTCTTTTCTAGAAGAATTACATGGTTAATAGGAAGAGTAGGTCAAGCAAGGTGACTGGTCTAGTTAGAAAGTAACTTATTTACAGTGTACATTCCAGGATGGTAGTGGAAATTCCCGAATGTGGTCATTTAGTAAGGCAAAGGTGGCTGGCTCAGACTTACACAATTGGCTGTATCCAGCCTTTGTTTGCCAACCTGAAAGGACAACAGTGATGTAATGTTATTTTCCCTATCTCGAATATCTCTTGGCTTTCTAAAGCTTCTGTAGTTTGGTAGGTTCAGTATCGGGTCCAGGAGAGGAAATCCCCATGATTTGTCATAATTAGCTTGGTTTCCTTCCCTACTTATAAACATATAGATATATCTCTCTCTATCAATCTATCATCATCTTAATTCCTTAAAAGGGAAGATGTGTAGGATAAATTTATTATAAAACAGCATGTTAGTTTTACTTTAATATTTTTTTGCATGTTTGAGTATCTTTTCACATAAAATCCCTCTAAATTTAAATAAATGGGTCTAATTATTAATCTGAAAAAGGCATACTATTTCTCCTGTGTTTTCAGAACTTTAGGACTCACCGTAGTGTATATATTTGGGATCACCTTGTCCTCATAAAAAGCTAAGTCAGATGATCACAGCATTAAGGTTCTGGCATAAAGTTATGAGCTGGGCTTCCTCACTTTGAATTTTCCAGAAGGAGCAATTTGGGAGTGTGGGAAAAGCCGGATCTGGACCAGATGGGAGACCCACACCCCGGGACTAATAGTTACCTGGCACTGTGCCAAGTCATGTGTATGTACCCTTTGTAGCAATGAATGCCTTGAATAATAGTGGGATCTCCATTTTATTGATAAGAAAACTGAACCAGTTGACTCAGGTTTACCCATTTAGGAAGTGCAAGAGCTGATATTCAAACCCAAGTCTGTCCAATTCCAGATTTAAGTTTTATCCGCTAAGTTGACCTGGGCTTAAATTCCAGTGTCCCCACAATAATGGGGACAGTTTCACAACTTACACCATCTTTCTCAGCCTCCGCTGCCTCCTTTGTACAAAAGGATATAATGCTAACTACTCAAAATGGTTATTTTAAAGATAAAATAAGATTATGTTTGTGCAATCACCAACATAGAGACTGTATCTTGTAACTATGTATTTCCTATTCCTCCCAACTCAAACAAAACAGAGAAATTTCTGTAGAAAATGATTACTAGTCACTAGAGTGGTTCTCTCTTGGCTACACTTTAGAATTTGAAAAGTACTGATGCCTACTTAGCAGGGAGTAGGGTGGGGTTTCTAAGACACTGGTGATGTTCTTTTCTGAGTGAGGATTACACGGGTATACACATTGTGTGGTAATTCCTTAAGCTGTACAGTTTTGATAGATGAATTCTTCCGTACGTATATTTTATTTCAATTACAACGGATATTTTTTAAAAAACACTTCTTCCCAGACATGACTCCTCAGAAATTCTGATTAAGTAGCTCTGTAGAGGAGTGTAAACATCAGTTTTATTTAATGGCCCCTCGGGTGATATTAATATGCAGTCAGCAGTGAGCTCTGCTATTGCGAGGAACCAAACTTTAGCAAATTTAAAAATCGAGTAAGGCATGTTGTACAGGAACATAGGTACCCTCTGCCAAATTCAAATGTGCGAGTTGTGTATACCAGCTAGATATAGAAAGCATGCAATAGTACCCTTGTTTCCTGTAAGGATCTCCCCCAAAATGAGAATTACGATATGCAACCATTAATTGCCTCAAAAAGCACTTTGCATTTTTTGTTTTTTATTTATTCTTTATTGCATTTTTTACGTTACCAATTAGTCCCCTTATACCCATCTCCTCTCAGCAATCACCACACTGTTGTCCATGTCCATGAGTCCTTTTTCCTTTTTGCTCAGTCTGTCTACTCCTAACCTGCCCCCTGCCCACAATGAGATGTCATCCTGTTCTTATCTATGAATCTGTCACCATTGTCCTTGGTAGTTCAGTTTCTTCCTTAGATTCCACATATGCGTGAAATCTTACGGCATTTGACTTTCTCTGACTGGCTTACTCACTTAGCATAATGTTCTGTAGGTCCATCCATACTGTTGCAAAGGGTAAAATATTTTCCTTTTTCTAGCTGAGTAATATTCCATTGTGTGAATGTCCCATAGCTGTTTTATCCACTCATCTACCGATGGACAATCGAGCTGTTTCCATGTCTTGGTGATTGTAAATAATGCTGCAATGAACATAGGGGTGCACATGTTCTTTTGAATTTGTGTTTTGGTTTCCTTCAGATGTACTCCCAGAAGCGGGATCACTGGGTCAAAAGGCAGATCCATTTTTAATTTTTTGAGATGTCTCTATACTGCTTTCCACAGTAGCTGCATGAATCTGCATTCCCACAGACAGTGCAAAAGGGTTCCCCTTTCTCCACATTCTCTCCAGCATTTGCTATTTGTTGATTTACTGATGATGGCCATTCTGACAGATGTGAGATGATATCTCATTGTGGTTTTAATTTGCATTTGTTCAATGATAGTGAGATTGAGCATCTTTTCATATGTCTATTGGCTATCTGTATGTCCTCTTTGGAGAAGTGTCTATTCAGGTCATTTGCCCATATTTTAATGGGGTTGTTTGTTTTCTTGGTGTTGAGTTTTGTAAATTCTTTTTGAATTTTGGACACTAACTCTTTATCAGATGTATTGGTGAATATATTCTCCCATTTGAGTTTTCTATTTATATTGTTGGTGATTTTTGGTGATACAAAAATCAATGAATGCAAGAGCTGATTCTTTGAAAAGATGAACAAAATTGGCAAATATTTAACCAGAGTCATTAAGAAAATAAGAGAGGACCCAAATAAATAAAATCAGAAATGAAAGAGGAAAAATAACAACGGACACCAAAGAAATACAAAGGATTGTAAGAAAATATTATGAACAGCTATATGCCAACAAACTGGACAATTTGGACAAAATGAATTTTTTTATTTTTGATAAACATTTATATTAACATATATCTTATTAAACCATCCTGCTTTTTTGAATATCTTTATTCAACAAAATATATGTAGTTCAAAAAAACAAGAAAAATGTGTGTGTTAAAATGTCACCTTTTCCCAAGTGCTCACATAAGCAAAGGTTAGTCAAACATCCTCCAATGTCCGATAGTAAGGGGCAGATAAGTTGACAATGTCTGCGTTTTTTTACATAACAAACATTGGACATTATTTTGGACATTGGCATTTTAGATCATGTTACTGCCATTTGCATTTCTTCTTAGCAATACACACACATACATATGTTTTATATGTGTTATCATAGAAAACTTTTATGAAATATAAACAGAGTAACTTAAACTTCAAATTATTTAATATTAATTTGAAAATATGCTCCATGCTAATTCTTTTGTGAGTCTTTACCAATGCCTTCATAGTGAAAATTTTCAGGAAACCACTCATTTTGCTGGGATTTTTCAAAACTATCTAGTAAAAACAATCCTAAGTGATTAAATTTTAGGTATTTATTATATATATTCAAGGAACCTCTTACTTGCTTTCGTGGGCAAAGATGTCATTCACCTTTTAGCTGAATTGATTCTCTAGCTCTTTGTAATTATTTTTCCATCTAGTGTCTAACTAATTAATAACCAAGAGCATTTTCACATCTTCCTAATACGAGAGCCATTTGTATCATTAGCTGAGCAAGCAGAGTTTGATGATTGTGTGTATAAACTCAATTATCAGAGGGTAAACTTAATTTCTGCCATATGTTTCTTTTTTGCATATGCTCAAAGAATGCATATGCTTATAAATTACATTTACCAAGGGGAGAAAAAAAGAAAAGGAGTTATAAAGGAAATCTCTAGTTTTGTGCTCAGTAGGTGAACCAACGATATGAATATCAACTCCATCAAGTTTTTCATTCATGGGCTTTAGACACTAATAGTACTATTATTCTTACAAAACTCCTGGAAAAATTGAGCAAGGAAATGTAAAAGGGTGAAAGCAGCTGAAAATTTTGAAAAAATAAAGATAATTCAGTATTACACCATGTGCTATAGTAAATGTTGGAAGTACAAATAAATCTCATTGAAACTAGCATACTAATGTAAGGTTTATACTAGTTTGCAATTAAGTATAATGTGCAAATACTATGAGGTTATGTTTCAGCTGTAACAAGAGAGAAAAAGCATTATTTTTTGGACTCCTTAAATTTAATAATAGTGTGCTGGGAAAAAATGAAAATAAATCCTTTCCTTGGATTAACAGAGAAAGAGCTAACATCTGTCAGTGCATGCCATTATGATTTTTATACATGTCTCTAATTTGGCTTTATTCACAGATTGCACAGATATGACTTAAATAAGACTTCAAGAGAGAACATGGATTTTTAAAAATGGGGGTTGGTGTCTGTTGGTGCGATTGCCAGGTAATTGATTCACAAGCTATCAGCATGAAGTCATTCATTTCTTCTTATCACTCAGGAAGCCCGTACCCTTCACTATCTACTAGATGTCCCCATCTGCTTCAGGGGAAGGCAGAGGCATCACAGTGGCAGTGCAAGGTTTTACTCATATTAAGAATATTCTAAAAAAAAAAGAATATTCCGTCCATGATGTTTAACCTCTTCTAGATAACACCTTTATTGTTTCAATCTATTTGTCATTGGCACAGTCATGATTTTTATTTTTTTAATACAATAGTGTTCATTTGAACCACAAGTAATTGCCAATCTGTAGTTACAAAATGATCAAACATTGACAATTCAACAATATCCTATGGCTTAATCTATTATTAATTTAGTTATGGATGAGTGAAGGGATGGAAGAATTTTATATCAAGTAGAGGAAAGAAAACAGGTGAGGTGTGTGTGTGTGTCCACAATGATTGTGAGTCTGCTATGTTCCTGGCCCTGTCCCGCGCACCAGTTATACAGCAAGGAATCAGATAAAGACCCTGCCCTCCTGAAATTTACATGTCCACATGGGAGAGGGGCAACCAGCCAACGCAGTTCTGGATGAGTGTTACGAGCATTAGGTTACTCGGTACATGAGACTGCAGAGAGATTTAGGGTTTGAGGAGGCAGCTACTTTAGGTACAGTGGCCAGGGAACAATGGATCGCACTGGAGCGGTGAATTGAACAGAAACCTGGAAATAGAGAATAAATCTCTCAAAGAACCGCGTTCTATGTCAGTGGGTTAGCAAGTACGAAGGCCCTAAGGAGAGAAGGTGGTTGGCTGTTTTAATATAAACAAAGAGGCCAGCTCGAGCAGAGTGAGTGAAGGGAACTGTGGTCACAGCTGAGGTCAGAAAATTATAGGCCAGCAAATGAAATTTGGAGAGTGTAGCTTTGAAGCCAAAACAAAGTTTTTAAAGTAATTTATTAAGGGAGGGAAGTAATCACCTTTGTCAAATGCTGCTGGGAGTTTGCATAAGGTGTGGACTTAGAATTAACCACTGAATTAATGTTCTGAGTGATAATCAGTTATTGTGCATGGTTATGAAATCATTGTTCATGGACATTTTCTCTATTTTAATAATATATAATTTAATGCAGTACAATTCACCCTTTCTAGTGTACAGTTCTATTGTGTTTGAGAAACATATACACTTGTGTTATCACCACCATGTATCACCACCATGCTCACACATCAAATCCCCAGTGTCTCTTTAGAGTAAATGCTTTTTCCACACCCAGTCGCAGATCTGTTTTCTGTTCCCCTGGTTTTGCAAGTATGTCATATATATATATATATATATATATATATATATATATATATATATGTCATAGGACATATATATATGTATGACATATATATGTAGGGCATACATGTATGTGTGCCATATGCAGTATGCCTTCTCAATATGACTGTTTTAGCAAAAAGCATTTGAGATTCATCATATTGTTACATATATTGGTAGTGCCTTGACATTTACCACTGAGTAGTATTCCATTGTATGCATAAATCACAATTTCTCTATCTATTTTCCTATGGAGGGTTCATTCCAGATCTTGAAGACCACAAATGAATCCACTCTAAAGATTTACCTAAAATTTTTCTGTGTGAACATAGGTTTTCGTTTAATTTGGGTACATACCTAGGAAGAAGAATGCTGGCCCATATGGTAATCATATGTTTAACTTCAAAAAAAATCAAACTGTCTTTCCAGTCATTGAGCATTATTTTATTCCTGCCAACAATATGGGAGAGTTCCATTTGCTCCAGAGTTTTTTCTTTCATATTGAGCATCTTTTCATGTACTTATCTGCGGTCCCTATCATCTTTTTTAAATATCTGTTCAAATCATTTGCCCATTTTTAATTGGGTTGTTTGCTTCCTTATTATTGGGTTATGAATGTTCTGTATGAATTCTGCACACCAGACTTTTATCAAATACAGGTTTTGCAAATATTTTCTCCCTGTCTGTGGCTTATATTTTTATTCTCTTAACACTCTTCTTAAAAAACAGAAGTTTCTAAATTTTATGAAATCTGGCATATCATTTTTTTCATGAATTAGGCTTTTCTTGTCATGTCAAAGAAATCTCTAACTAATTCAAGTTCACAAAAGTTTTCTCCTACATTTCTTCTAGAAGTTTTATTGATGTAGATTTTATATTTATGACCCTTGGATTTTCTAAGACAGAAGTTATTGGTGACTTTTCCATGAGTGAGTATTAGTAAATTTGTGCAAATAAAGGCCTAATACAAATCAGTTAAAGAAAAATCAGATAATTGAGACCATCTTTATGGACAAACTTTAGCAGACTTCTGCTACAAAAGTAGTGAAAACTGAGGTTTTAGTTGGAGAGAAACCTTATAGGTGGAGTATGACGGCTAATTATGTGCAGGAAAACAAAATTAAATGCATTGGCTTCTGCATCTGTAAATTAAAATGGTACAAACTGAGACAAATCAGAGAACAAATGCAGTGAAACCTCACTCAGTAGTGGGTTTAAAGCTCTAAACACAGAGAGAGGTTATTTAAGATGAAAATAACAGGGTTTCTAGGGCAAGTAAGGATAAACTTCTACGCTTTCTACATTAGAGGGAGTGAAATATTTGGCTTGGAAAAAAAGAAAAGAGGTGGGAAAAGAATTTCAATTTGACCTTAAACTCAGCAACTTGTCCGATTGAATCTTTTTCCACGGATTGAGCAAGAGAGAATTAGAAAGTGGGGGTGTCTTTCCCTGGGCAGAACCTCAATGGGTTTCACATTTCCTGGATCTCTTAAAACCTCTTTTAAACACAGTCTGTTTATAAAGTGACCTCAATGGCTTTGGTACATTCCCTGCAGTCCTGCCATTTTTTCTGCCAGCATCCCAGAAAGTAGGTAGTGAGTTGGGGCACAGATTACTTCCACACTAGGCAGGATGGAAGTTAAAGCTGAGGAAGATCAAGCTGGAAGAAAGGCCTTTTTGAGTAGCCCATTCATTTAATTGTAAAATATGTTTAGGCTTTCAAAGGGAAAAGAGACAGCACAGTTAAAAAATCATGGAATAACATGATAGTCAAAGCTCATGTGCGATTTGATTTCTAGAACTAGATTATATTCCATTAAAAAAATTTTGGTTTTCTGAGAGCAAAGTCAGTCACTTGTATGTGAAGATGGGCCTTTACTCTATGCACAGAATTCAAAAGGAAATGACAGAATTTATGGTTGACATACTTTAAAAATTAGGATAATATTAATAGTGATTTTTATTCTTGTTTTGTTTGCTTATTTATATTGTCATAAAACAAGTGGTTTCTCTCAAACTATAAAGAGCAACAGCTGACAAAAACTAAGGTGAACTAAATCTGAAATAACCTATTTCTTTAAAATACTCAACTAAGCATCACAGAACACATTATGGAAACATTTCATGGACCAGATTAGAAGTAAAGCACACACAGAATTTATGTGCCGTAGTGATCTTTGTGCTGTGCCCACGTGACAGGTAAGAACAGTGGAAGGAATGGCTGTACTTCTCACAATAATGCAAGTGGCTCTGCACTACTATATGATAAAATACATAGCCTAGTCTTTTAAGTTCCTAATTTTTATTTCATTTATATCAGCTCAGTGAAAAATTTAGGAATAAGAACATTTTGGTTTAGTAATGTATACATGATGTTATACTTGATTTAATTATGAAATTGATGGTCAGCAATCATGAGTAAATCAATGACACCCCTATTAACAGTAGAGAGGGAGCATGTATGGCCCATGAATAGAGAACACTTGAAAGTTTCTCTTCTTTGTCTCCTTCTTTATACAGGATCTTATGGCCTTCTCAGTGGGTTCAGAAGTGGATTCACCTCCATTTGAGTACACAGAATCAGTTCATTCCTGCCACTACAATTATTGTCAAATTTTCTCCAAATCCAGTTAAGATTAAAATTAGAGCTAATACTTTTATTATTCTCTATATATACCAACATGTGTTCAAGGACTTGAATACATTTTCTTTTCATTAATCACTGTAAAGTGGGTATTACCTTTATCCATGTGTCAGAAATAAAGAGATAGGTTTAAAGAAGAAAAATAACTTTCCAAAGCTCACACACAGATTAGGTAAAGAACTCCTGTCTCAAACTCACGTATTCTTGAGGTTGGATTCTTAACTGCTAAGCAATAGGTACATACTTATTAAGAACAGGTACACGTTTGGACCACGAAAATCCTTCTGTGGTGACAGGAGAAGAGCAGAACCATAGCTGGAAGGACATATAGCAATGACTGTCATTTCCAACCTACGTTTTGAAGAGACCATTTGCAGACACTGTTCAGATGGAAAATATTTGGAGGCCCCTGCCCTGCAACTACCTATGAGTTTAGCTGTAATCTGTGTTAGCCCAGACATCTCAGATAAGACAGAGTGCGCTGAGGCCGCGTGCTCGGACCCACACTATCATTAACTTTTGGCTTCCCAATTACATCACTATAGGCACCCTCATTTTTAAAAGAATAGCCAGAGTCTTAAGGACCCTAGATACCATTGCTCTCATCTTGGAACCCCTGTGTATGCAGAACATAAAGATTCCCTTATGGGAAAGCTCAGCTGACCATTTAATTACTGATGTAGTTTAGCCAAGTATTCTTATTATCTCATGAAATCAACATGTTTCAGAGAACAAAGTTGTCCTTTGTGATTTTCAAATAATACATTCAAACAGGTATGCAAGTAAAAAAGCCTTAAAAAGAGAGAAAATTGGGCTATTATATTTGAAAGTTTTGCTTTGGAGAGGCCGCTACAGCAACATTATCATGGTCACAGGATTGAGGGGAAGTCTATTTATTCATTTGTAAGTATAGTATCACCTGATTTTTATCCAGCGTGAATTTACTGTCTGTCAATGATGCCTTCACTAAGTCATTTTTAATGTTAGTTATAGCTATTATGTTACTATTAAATTGTTTTATGAAAGCATAATTTCATATATCTATATATCTACAAATGTATGTGATTCAGGATTAGGAAACTTCCAATGGCAGAAAGTTTATGAAGAAATTATTTCTTGCAATACACATTCAGATCACCTGCGGTTCTGCGGCAGACACAGGCCCTCTGTCATTAAACACGTCACAGCCTTGCTTCCAGAGAGGATAAGCTCAGTAGTTTTCTCTCCAAGTCAGAATTTGAATGCTTTTCTCATGAAAAGCGATTACTGTAAATTAATAAAAAGAAGATTATTCATTCTCTCTCTCTCCACTCCCCTCATCACTCTTCCAACCAGTACTCATACTTCAGGAAAATAAAACTTTGGTAAAAGAATAAATAAGCAATTTTTATTTGGCATGTTGCTCTGTGATTCATAGATACACATTTGTAATGTTAAATATTCATAGCATTTACCCAACGAGTCACATTTTCCCATCAGTTTCATTTTTTTCCAGCATTCCACAAAGAGCCTTGACATTAAATTTCTGCTTCAAAAAGAAGTAAGTACTCCAAAAATATGCGAACCATCTACGTTTTGCTTGCATTCTATTCAGTGACTTACATAAATATGCGAGAGGCACAGAAAGAGGATAAAATAAAGTGCTTGGCATTCTCATTGGTGCCCCCGGCATTCCTTCTGGGATGTGAGCACCTGGGCTCCAGAGGTCATTACTTCGGGCTGCTGCTGCCTGAGGAGGGGGTGTTAGGGAGACAACAAAAGTGGGCTGTTGGAGCCCCTCCACATTTGATTGGCAGCGGGGCGCAACATAGGAATGTCACTCCTTATGTCTGGCGTGAATTAAGGAATTCCAAGAAAGAAGACTATTTCTCTCAGAATCAAGTATCCAAAGATATTCCAAAACTTTTTAGAGAAATAAAGACTAGCATTACATGTTTTACAAAAACCTGCTCTACTTATAGAATCCTGAATTCTTTATCATTTCTAAAAATTATCATATACATTTACCCATAGGCCAATTTCCAAGAGTTAAAGCCATTATTTATTCTTCAGCAAAAATGGTGGCCCCGGTTTACTAACTGGTTCTCTCACCAACAGCATCTGAAGGCTGCCCACAGGCTGCCATTTACAGCTCTGTTTCCGCGTGGTGAGTGCTTCTCCTCACCTTCTCGTTGTCGTGGTAAGGATTGTGAGGTATCTTTGTCTAAACCCGTATTTCCCAAAACACAGACCAACAAAAGGTAATTTCAGTGGATCTAATAATTTTGTTTTCTCAAAATTAGAAATTTATTTCAAATATGTCTAGAAAACTTCAGGGTTAAATAGCACGCAGTAGGTGTCTTCATGGAGGATTTCTCAGAGCCTTTCATGGGCTTGTGCTTTACAAAGCTCCAAGAAGGAAATGCCATCTCATTCTTTTTTTCTTCATTTGGAAACTCTTTGACAGGGCATTTTTATGTCTCAGTCCAGCCAGGTCCTGGGCTTGACAGCTTGGCTGAATATTCTAGAACCAATTTTCATTCTTGACGCAGGCGTAGACAAAGAGACGCAGTGTGTCTCCCTCTTCTGTGTGATCCTATGGACAACCAGAGGGTATTTCAATAGGACAGTGTCTTAAAAAGTGTCTGTTGTCATACCAGCTACTTGTTAGAAAGAGGTTAACATTATGTATTCTAAAAATATGTAAAAGTTAATATTACTGTATCAATGGGGGGAGGCTTGAGTATGGGAGGAGGGTGGTCAGGGCAGGAGAAAGTAATGGGGAGAAATAGGGACAACTGTAATTGAACACCAATAAAAAAATTTAAAAAAATGCTTTAGAATTTTCATCAGTATGTGGCATACGTGTCTCAAATATAATTTTGTTGCCTCTTAAATTGAGTCAGACCCCCAGTTATTCTGAGCCATGTGTTTGCTTTAATCCTCACCCGAGGATAGACTTATTGATTTTAGAGACAGAGGAAGGGGGAAAGAGAGAGACATTGACGTGACAGAGAAATGATTGGTTGCTTCCCGTACACACCCCAACCGGTGACAAACTTGAGGGTCATGTTTTGATGCCAAAAGCCCAAGAGGATCTGTTCAGAGAAGCATGAGAACTCCTCTCTCTCTTGCTCTTTCATACAGAACAACAATGTCTGTAATAAAGAAAAATAAATGCATGGTGTTAGTATTTGGCAGATAATCACCAACAGGCTAAATAAATAAATAGCGTAACACCCACTTTGTCAAGAGAATCCAAAGGAAAAAAAGTTAATTTGGCCATTCAAGTGGTTGTTTTGTTAAATTACTTAACAGAACTGGCTTAACTCATTATTTTATTAAAGGGTTTTTCTTGGTCAAATTGACTATATTCATAAAGTATTTTGTTTTCAGACTAAAGAACCAAATAGACACAAATACCTTAAAAAAACTGAACAGTTAAAACAGTCATTAGCCAGGTTCCTACTCAGAGTATCACTGTGAAGGTCCTGAATTTGATAGCTTTTTACAACTGCTGATCTACTGGGGACACATAGAGAAGAATAGGGTCACTAGTAGAGGAATCTAAGAGCCCAAGAAAGTCAAAAGCTTTATTGATAGTTGACAGATACCATGACTTCACTGAGTTTAGTTGAAAAATAGTTGATAAGAGTAAAAATACCCTCTGTAAATAATTTGCTAACATCTTTTAAGGGCCTGTCAAGTACACAGAATTGGATGATTCCTGGTCTTCATTTATGATAGATTTTTGCTGGGCCAAGTTTGGTGTGATGTGTGTGTGTGCCTGTTTGTTTTAATAATGCATTAAACACCTGAGACCCACCGCTCTACACTGAAACTAAACACGAGAAGTGACTTATCTACATGTGGTCTTCCTTCATTTATCCTCCTCTCTCACTTCACCCAATGTTATGTAAATATATTAGCCCAAGTGCTGCCTTCAACATGACATGCACACAATGATCAGGTAACGTGTTTATGGAGCAGATGTTGCCTTCTATTTTTAAGCTATATCTCATCATGTCTTTATATGTTATGCAATCACTTAAAAATATGATTTCCAAGTCCTATCAATTACCCTGTCATTTTTGGTCTGTGTGTTTAGTAGTGTCCATTGGCAGCTAGTCATGATATCACCTACTTCTAGAAAGTACTACACAACTTGCAAATCACTTACAGAATTATCTTTCATAATTTTGACCAATTTTCTATAAGGTCAGCATGAGTCATGCATGTTACAGGAGGGATTAATTATGTCAGAAACAGAATTTTAGTGCAACTGTGTTTTTTCCATGACATGGAACCTGAGATACAGCTGTACTCCAGCTGAAATTAGTTGGGCTAATCCTTCTCCTACACAGAATAACAGGACTATCTCTTTTCCTTCTTTCATAAGTTGACCTCTGTGGTAGTTAATGGGGTATCTATTTTGTATTTGTCCAGACGAGAACAACTACAAGCTAAATCAAAGGTAATTTTGGCCTTTGTTTCTCTTCTATTCTGAAATATTTGTGTAATTCTAGAAAGACTTGTAAAGGAGCCCAAAATCTGTTGGCAGTGAGCTTGTGTTTTCAAAGTTAAACAAGTGCTTATCCCTGCTTCCCCGCAGCTGTCTTCTCTGGGGTTATGTGGTTCTACCTGCTTGATTAGAGGCTTTAAAAAATTAAAGGAAATAGTCTAGTTGAGGAGTAACCTTGAAGGGACTGACTTCTTGAATTCAGATAATTTATCAGCCTTCCTCTTATATGTATTATTTAATATTGTGATAGTTTGCAGGTTCAATAAAACCACAAGAATTTAGCCTCATGGAAAAGAGAGGAAGGGTACTGAATTAATAAACAATATATGGATTATGAACTTTTTAACCTCAGTTTTATTCGTCTCTAGTTCCCATAATTAGAACAAGCCTAACAAAGTGTTACTAGTAGTTGTCTTTAAGTGAATTTTCTTAGTTAACAGCAATAGTGATTTGTAATTAGCAAATAATTTAAATGTAAATAGATTCTTTTACACTGCCTACCAATGCTTAAAAACAATTTGTTCTCTTAAATGGCTTAGAAATTACCCAGGCATTGTTGATGCTACTGTTGGTAAAAATCCTATGTAAGGAGTGCAAAGGGAACTTCAGCTCTACCTCTACCTGAATTTTAACATATTTCAAAAGAGTAGAGTTCAAATTCAACTGGCCACTGGTGTAGAACTCAATAAGGGGTGGGGGGGTGGTGTGTTCTGGGAGAGACTTTAGAAAGTACCTCAATAAGTCACTTGGTGCCTCAGGAAAATACTTAGATCTTGTCACTTCATCAATCTTCTTTACTATGTCCTATGACAGTGTACTCAAATTGGAGTTTGAAGAAACCTGAGAAAGGGAAACACGTTAGGAAATTATGAATCTGCGTGCAAAAAATGAGAAAAGAGTCTGGGTGGGAACCATTGAGCTGGCAAAGGAAGATAGTAACATTGGGGGTGAGTAAAAGTATGGAGACAGACAGATTTCAAAAAGGGGATGAGTGGAATTTTTTAAAAAAGAGAATTGGAAGATAATTCCTTGCTTTGGAAATAATTTCATCATTTGTCAAATCCTTGCAATCATCACAAAGGGGACTGAGAGAGAAATTAAAGATTGCTCAACCTTAATATTATCATACACCTGGGAAAAGAATTCAGCGTGTTTCTTACCAATGAGGACTTTACCTTGTTAATTTTATAGACAAAATCTCAACCCTGAAGCACTAATATTATAATTTGTATATGCATGAAGTTCTCACTTTTTTTCCCAAACTTTGTTTTATTTTGATACTCACCTCACAGGACTTTTAAAATGCAATCACAGAAGACTGATTTTTCTAAAGCCAAATAGATATTTTCCTTGCCTCGTTATGGAGAGACAGGGCCAGTTATTCATGGACAGAGTCAGGCTGGAAAACCGCAGGTCCAACTAACATGGGCTTGTCTACATATGGTTTTATTCAGTTTGAATGACTGAAGTGCATTTCCATTCCTGCCACCCTGTTTCTCTGGTGAAGTTTTATACAACATTCTAAACACAATATTAATACTATTAATATCTTACCACTGCAAAAGTTCCTACCAGCTGGGCATAATGGAATACCTCCTTGCTATCTTTTCCCTGGCACTAGCTATGTGTCAGTTGTAACATTTATCACATTGATATTTCTACACTTGGTTTCTTTTAACTTTTTTGAATACATAGTTTATCTACATGATTTACACAATTAAGTGATTATAGCCTTCTCAGTCCTATTTAACATTCGAGCAGTCATTACCTCGCCATCCCTGGTCTCAAATAGTCATTGTAACTGTTTCTTGTGTGTCTTTCCAACATTTGTTTCTCAACTTATAAACAAATTTAGGTAGATTCTTATTTGTTTTCTCCTTCCCTGTCACCCAGCGGAAGATATCATACTATGCACAATGTTCTATTCCTTGTATCTTCACTCAACAAGATTCCCAGAAGGTAATTCCATGTCAGTCCATACAAGAGATTTCACATTTTTATTTTCAACTATATTCTATTACACGGACTGTACCATAGTGTAACCTGTCCACTATGACTGAATAACTTGTTTCCACATTTTTGCTATTGGAACCAGTGCTACACAATGACTTTGTGTATGTAATTCCACATGCATGGCATGTACATTTGCTTTAATACTGATAGCTACAGACAAATCATCCTCCATCAGCTCTGTAAGAATTTGTACTTCAACCGGAAACATATGGGAGTCCCTGGCTCTGGCCTTGCCACTTAACTCCCACACTTTAGCTAATTAGATATGTGAAAATCGGTGCGTGTCATTCAATTTCACTTTTTAAAGTAAGATCAAACATCTAGCATTAAAAAAAATCCCTATATATACTTTATTCAGTTTTCTATTAGACTTTTCAAACTCTAAGAGCTTTTGATACATTAGGAAGAGTTATTAAATTTTGTCTGAGATGTGGGCTGCAAAAAGTTTTACTTATTTATCTTTATCATCACTTCTTTACTACACTGATAGGTTGAATATTTTGTTGATGGTCATCTAGAATTTTTTATTTTACTATTTAGATATTAAAATTATCAATCTTTTTCTTTATGGTTTATGGACTCTAAGTCATTGTTTAAAGCTCCGGTCCTTTGTAAGCCAAGTTTATAACAAAGTATTCCTTGTTTTCTTCTAGTAACTTTACAGCTTCATTTTCCTTTTAAATATTTGATTCATTGGGAATTCATCCAGGTCTGTGTCATGAATCTGGTCATCAGTCATTTTTTATTACTTCTTTTTCATCTTTTCCACACCAATCCAAGATGCTTTTTGTACTTTATACAAAATTGACCTGGATGCATCAGGGAGTATTTCTGGACTTGCTGTTTCACTGATACGTCTGATCCAGGCGTCATTATCCTACCCTGTTAGTTATTAATGATTTGTATTATTTTTTTAATATTCTGTAAGCCTGAACTTTACTTACCACTATTTCTCTTCTTTTTTAGCAATGCCTTAAAATTCTTAAACTTCTTGCTAGCTAATTTGCTAGCTTAAAATACTGTAATAATATTTTACTGGCATCACATTAATTTCAAAATAAAGTTGTGGAGACCTGATGTATCTTAACCACGTTGCCAAGACTAGAACATAGCATGCCTTCTCATCGTTCAAGTCTCTCTTGTGCTTTTTGTGTAGGTCTTTCATAATTTTCCATTTATTCTTAAGAATTTTATGGTCTTTATTGCAATTATAAATGGGGTCTATTTCTCCATTACAGCATGTAATTGAATGCCAGTTCTTTAAATGAACTACTAATTTAATTTACTAAAATTTGTATTCCAGTTTATTAGCCTATTCATGTAACTTTATTCTCACAATAATTTCAAATATGCTAGAATCTGGTACCTCTAGCGCAAAGCTGAGTATTTGTGCTGATACTGGTAGTTTCGCTTATTCCTTACTTTAGTGTGACTACATATGTCTAATGCTTTCCATCAAATGTAAAGCTGGCTTTTAATGATGAGATGGGACTATAACTTAACATTTTAAGAAATAGTTGTTTGGGAATCAAACATATATTTTTTTGAAATTTTTGAAATTCTCTTTCATATACAGAGATCATTAATTTTATCTCTGCTAGAGGTTAATCTCATGAATTAATAGCATGGATCCATGCTATTGCAAATGGTAAGATTTCATTCTTTTTTATGGCCAAATAATATTCCATTGTATATATGTATCACAGCTGTTTTATCCACTCATCTATTAACTGGCAGTTAGCTTTTCCCCCATATCTTAGCTATTATAAATACTACTGTAATAAACATGGCAAGGGTGTATATACTTTTTTCAATTAGAGTTTTGGGATTTATTTTGGATGTGTACCCAGAAGTGGAATTGCTGGGTCACATTGGCAGTGCCATTGTCATAGGTCCTGACAGGTACTTCTTTCATTATTATTTCCTCAATCATCTGCATGTCCATCTTGAATTTCCTTTCAATCAAGTTGTTTAAAGAGAATGTTTTAATTTTTCCATGAGTAGATTAATTTTTAATGTTTCACTATTAATTTTTAGTTTTATTGCATTGTGGTTCAGAGTATTTTGCTATTATGGACTGAATACATCCAAGATTCATATGTTGAAGCTCTGAACTCCCAATGGTGATGGTGTTTAAAATGGGACCTTTGAGATGTATTTAGGTTTAGATGAAGTCATGAGGTGTGTCCACATTATGGGATTAGTGCCCTTATAAAGCAAAACCAAAGAGCTGTCCCCGTATGAGGAAAAAAAGAGAAGGTAGCAATCTGCAAACCTAAAGGAGGGCTTTCACCAGGAACAAAATTGGCTGGCATCTTGAGCTTGGATTTCCAAAACTCCAGAATTATGAGACATGAATATTTGTTTTTTAAGTCATTCACCCAGTTGATGATGTTTTATTATAGCCATCACTGACACAGTTGATCTCCATAGTTTTGAAGTATTTAAGATTTTCCATATGACATACTGCATGGTAAACTTTATAATGGTTTCATGGCAACCTGAATGTGCATTCTCTATGTCAGAGTACAGAATGTAATGTAATGATGATAATTTAATATTGTATTCTATAATAATACAATTTAATTTAATAAGAACCTTATTAATTACATGATACAAACCTTCTACACCCTAACTTGTCTACTTGACCTGGCATGTACTAAGAGAAGTGAATTAAGATTTTCTAATTTCTGTGTTTCTGTCTGTTTTTCCTTGTGTCCCCTGTGTTTTCTGCTTCATGGCCTTGGCTACTATGCTGTTCTCATTAATTCTAATAACCTGCCTGTGCATTCTTTGTTTGTATAATGAAAATCATTGGGGTGATGTTGATGAATAAGAAGTTTCATAAATAGACAATCAAATTATCAGTGAATAATAAAAAGTTATTTTCTTTCTCTCTAGTATGTATTTATATTTATTTGTCCTTTGTCCTTCAACGGCAATGCCCTAGAAAAGAAGAGGCAGCAACTCTGGGCTCTATGGCCTTTGTTGTGACTTAGAAGGAAATGTTTCTACCATTTCCTTATTGTTATAAACCATGTGTACACAGTTGTTGGGAGATGTTCTATATGAGATTAAGGCATTTGTTTTCCTTGCTTGATAAAATTTTTATGCAAAATTCATATTATATTTTATTAAACATCTTTTCCCTTATATTGCTCTGATTATATGGTTTCCATCATAAATCTAAATATATATATGATATAGATACACTAATATAGATGTATATCTGCCCTTGTGTTTTATTTCTCTTTTTTCCTAAACTTTGCTCATTCTGTCCCCTCACTTCCATAGGCACTTTTGGTTGCTTAATTTTCATTGTTTGTTGTTTCTATGTCATTCCCCACCACAGATTTTTATTTCTTGATTGTTTTCCTTACTTTTCTAGAGAAGATCCTTAACATATTCCTAATAAAAGGATGTGTAAGGAGTCTTTGCATATCTAAATTGCATAACTATCACATTTGACTAACATTTTGTCTAGGTACATAATTTTAGCTTGAAAATAATTTCCCACAGGCTCTCAATGACCATCTTTGCCATTGTAAATATGAGAAAACTGAAAGCAAAAAATTTAAGGAAGTTGTACAAAGTTAAGCAGAGCAAGCTGCATGGCTAGGATCTATCCTTGGGCAGGCAGATGCTTGAAATTACAGTCATAATAATGCACTAAGCAAGACAAGGGTAATCACATGTCAGCCAATGCATTGAGAATTCCATGACGGATAGACCTGTGTCTTACTTATTTCCAATCTGTCCATTTCACAAATTATTTAACCTGTCCCAACTTCATGGCCCTGAGACAACATTAATATGATCAAAACTCTCATCACTTTTGGACCCCCAAACTCAATCTGCATTCCATATTTTACTATCCTGTGTTCCCTCAGACATCCTCTGCCAAGGTCATTCTTGGCTACAGATCATCTCTCCTGATTCAAACCTGATTGCATGTGTCTCTACTTGTTACTGAGAAATCGTCAACAGGAAAAGTCCTCTAATAATTGTTAAACCCTGCCATTCATAGCTATATAGATATTTGAATTGTCACATAGACTCCCAGTAGTCATTTTAGTGTATTAAATACAAGAGATCATAAATGAACATATGTTCAGTTGAAATATGAAAAACCCAGAAAATAGAGGGAGAAAGGAAGCATGGTATTATAGAACATTAGCACTAATGCTTTTCACTGACATCATCCTTAAGATTAGAATATACTTAACTATGTACTATAAAACTAACAAAATTATGTTGCATAGAACAATCTTCGAGATGACAAAAATAATACTTTTAGGTATTAAATTGGGCTACAAAAGAGGTACAAGACTTTTCTGAGGGTATTTGGCTTTTTTAATTATTTATATTTTAATCTTTTCTGTATTAATCTGTGTACTTTCATTTCTTCTGAATTTTCTAAATTCTTGTTTATACTATTTGGAAAGCTATTTTCCTACATTTCATTTTGACATATGATTGATTTGTAAATTCAAGGGCAACTAAAGGAGTTTACATCTATCCCAACTTCTAAAATCTTGAATTTTGGCTTTATGTAGTTAATCACTGCCTTGTGTCAAATGGTTTTCTCACTTCTATTGACATTAATTTTTTTTTTAAAATTATTTAACAAGGTAGACTTCACAACTTAAGTGGATGCCAATTAACCTAAAATCTAAACTGACTTTTAAATGCAAGTCATTCCTATCAAATTAGTGCTCTCTACAGATTTAGTAGATAGCTGTCAACACAATGGAACCTAAGCATCAATTTTAAGCAATTTATTTTTTAAGCTTATAATATTAGTTTGATTGTGATTACAGGTCCCAAATTTATATAAATCATGTCAATTACTAAAGAGTTAGATGAATTTTATATATTATTACATTTTAATCATCTTCATAATTAACATTTAATTTATATCATATCTTTCCCCTTCCATCTTCTGAATGTATTTCTTTGAGTTTGTCACACAGAATTTAAGCAATTTTCCTGCCAATTAAATGACATTTTATTTTTCTGAGTGAACTGACTGCTGGGAAAATGGGCTCTGGAGACCAAAGGCCTGTTTATTAATAAAAAGAGCTTCTTCCCACACACAGACACATAGAGCTGCCTCACCATTTTTTCCCGAGACCATGGCTCATAGTTTCTCTGAGGCAAGCGCTGAGATGTCAACAAAGCCCAGTTTTATAGTCATTGAAGATACTAACAAAGGAGACATTTATCCCAGCATTTCTGGTGAAAATCCTACCCACTCCGATTCAAGGTTCACCAATTCAGTGTATAGAATTATCTGTAAAACAGCAAAAAAGGATATGTGAATTTGGGAACCTTTTCTATTAGAAATAAACTAAGACTTTGAACTAAAAGTAAAACTGTTAATGTGAAAACTCCACATGAATAGTGATAAAATATATTAGATGCCCTTTGACTCATAGAGTTATTGTTCTCATTTTTTTCCTGTGTCATTTCCTTTTTAATCTATTTGGAATTATTCTACTTGAATAATAATTCTACAGTAAGTTCATTATCTTTAATTATATTACCTTAATGTGCAAATCCAATCTTTTTTTTTTACTTCCACTAAAAGAGCAAATATGTGACCAGAGATTAATAGTAGAAAATTGGTTTTACATGAAATAAAGACCAGATGAAAGGCTAGTAAAAGGTTTATTCATATCTTTTGCATGACATACAGACATCACTTCTTGATGTCATATTCAAACATTGAACTTACACATATGCACACTGTCAGTGTACTTGGAGACACTGGAGACAACCTTATTTAGAGAATTACCAATTATATTCTTTAAAACAAATGTTCATTGAATGTTTTTTGAATAGGACATTTTCACTATGGGGTAAATTGGCATGTCCACCCTTGCTTTGTATCAACTCAAATCCATTTCTTAGCAGATCTACACAGGTTATGCAAGTTGTCCAAGTATACTCAACTAGCAAGGGATAAGGAAGGATTTAAATGAGGTTAATGAGGTGACAAACACTATGGATTTTCTGTTAATACTGTAAAAATGACCCTCAGGGGATAGAAATTGTTATGATAAAAACATTCATTATTATTGACAAAGAACATACTTTATCCTTAACTTATTACTGTATACATCCAATCAACGAGGTCAAAATTCTCAGATAAATTGTCAAAAAGTCACATTTTTATTTAGTATAGTATAACCTGAGTATCTGAAGAAATATATACCGATAGATACAATATCTGTAGAGATTTTCATATATATGTTTATAAATAAATATGTATATATTTAGTAAATATGTATACATTAGTTTCATTATTTGACAGGAAATGGACAATATGAAACTGCAAAATATCTCTTTCTCCTTCCATCTATCTCTACCATCAACTTAGTGCTTTTGATGTAATAAAATAGGAATAAAATTTTATGATAAAACTTTTAGTAAATATGCCTCTTAAGGTATTTCCAACACTGGAATTTCTTTTTTCTTGAGAAGCTAATATTCTTTTTACAAGCTTTTACTAATGCTGATTGCATGGCAGACACTATCCTAGTCACTGGGAGTACTGTGGTCATTAAGACAAGTCCCTGCTCCAGTGCCGTTCGTTACAGACAGAGAGCTGGATGACAGCCATTATGGGGGTGGAGGGTAGGGGGTGGAAGGATCAAGCGAAAAAGGAAAAGGACTCATGAACATAGACAACAGTGTGGTGATTGCAGGGGGATGAGGTATAACAGGGTTAAATGGTAATGGGAAAAATACAGTAATTTTTTTAGAAAAAGCAAGTTTAGACAATGGTCTGACTGACAAATAAATGACTTGGAACATTTTCTCAGCATTCAGTAGTAATTAGTAAAGGTTTTACTTCTTAATAAAGGTTGTTTTGAGGTAGTAGCAAAAGCTTATCTAAGAGAATGATTAGAAAACTTAGATCAATTTAAATGTATTTAAAGTGACCTATTTATCAGGCAATAGCTCAATATTAAAATCAAGGGAAATGTCTCTGTTTCATCCAGAAAATATGCATAAAATAATAATCCTAGATTATTTACATAACTAAAAATACCTACAGTGCACCAGACTTTTGGCTTAAGAACAGGCCAAATGTTTCAGATATCAGAAAACTTGTGATTCTCATGAAAGTTGATGACAAATCTGGACTCTAATAAACCTTTTCTAAAAAATATTCTAGGGCAAAATTTCCCATAGCAATAATTGTGACCATCTGGAATCCCATGCCTAGAATTTAAATGAGGTCAAATATTTTCTTTCATTCACATGAATTATTTGACCACTTGAGATAAATGCACTTAGTCAAAGAACAGCAAGAAAAAAATAGAACAAGGTAAAATACTTCTATTTAAATATAGAGGCAACACCTGGGGAGATGAGCCAAGTTTTATTGTTTTATTTTAATCTTTAGAGGAAATTGCAACTTGTGTAGAGTAGAAGCATCAGTAAACAGACAGATACACAGACACTTCAAAAGAAGGCACAGCATAAAAAGATTATCTGACATAGTTAGGGAGAAGTCTAAAGCACAAGGGCCCAAGCAGGTCCAAACATATATGGAATGAGAAAAAAAAAAAAAGAAGAAAAAGTGCCCATGTGGTAGTCATAACTAAAACTGAATGTTAAGAAAAATGAATTTTATAAAACCAAAGTCAGATAGCTATGGACCTTGTTAATGTACACAAGGGCATTTTGAGGAGGGAAATGAAGCATTTTGAAAATGTATAGAATAAGCAAAGATAAAATGTTTTACTAACACAATAATAACGTAGTCACAGTTGGGCCACTTCCTTGGATAGTAGTAAGCACCGACACCTCATGAAAGCTTCAAGGAATTGTTATGAAGCTAAAAGTGATATAACTTTAGACCCAAAAATAATCCTTAATAATCTTATAGTGAATAAAAATACATTAGATTTCAAGAAATGCTGAGTTTTATATTCCAAAGAAATAGTTTTGAGCTCTATCTAGTTATACTTTTTTATAGATACATGGTGGTGAAATCCCACATTCCTGACTTTTTTCTTTTTCCTTTCCTTTTTCTTTTTCTTTTTTTGAGAGTAAAATGGCATAGATAATAGTGTGCTTCTACATTATAAAGTTCTTGTGGAGGTCAAGTTAGAAAAATAGAGTTGAAAATTCTGGGTAATCTATAAGGTGCTTTTACACAACATTCAGTTTTCTTACATTGGCTTTTGAAATAATATCACTGCAAGGCAGATTAGTTGAACTTTTCAAGAAGCATTTACTGACATCGCCCCATACCTCTCAGTCTGCTCACTTTAATGTGATTTGAAAAGCTACTTGGATATTTTCACAAGCTACTTTTGAAACATATGGAGAGGTGCTTAGATTATGGCACAAGACTTAAAATTCTTGTAGGAAATTATACCTCAGTTGAATTTTAAAAGACAGGGGTTATTGATTAAGGGAAAGGGAATGACATTTCAAAAATCAAAAATGTATGAGAAATATAATTTAAGTAATAAACAGCTGTAGTGTATTTCTGAGAATAATGTGTAGTGAAAAGTGTAATGGAAGCAGTTACTGTAACTGGAGCATAACATGCTGAGTGATATTCCCAATTAGGAAAGATGGTGTGGGTAGGAACAGGTTTGATCAATATCAAAAAGGAAGCCAAAAAATGAGAACCTATGCTTCACATCTGAGTTTCCAACCCTAAATAAGACGCACGTTATAAATGAATAGCTATGCTTTGGGTGATGTGGCTCGGTGGGTTGGAGCATTGTCTCATAAATGGAAAGGTCACGGGTTTGATTCCCAGCCAGGAATTCCCAACCCAGTTCATGGTTGGGTCATGGGCAAGAAGCAACCAATCAATGTTTCTCTCTCACGTTGATATTTCTCTTCCTTCCCCTCTAAGCATGGCTTTGGGTCAAAAATAATAATAAAGGAAATAAAATGAGTAGCTTTACTGTCCTCTGATTTACACATTGAGCTTCTGTATGAGAATTTCCCTGTCCAAAGGGTTCAGTGGCTCTGTGACCAAAGATACAATGAAAGAGCCTAAATGACTAAGTATTGTTTTATTCATGAATACATTTATTATTGCATTCCATAAAATCAGAAATCCTGATGGAGTAGATCTTAGAAGATAAGTAGTATAATTATAAGCATTTGAGGTACAAGATGGCTATGTGATGTCCATGCAGATTTCATAACAGACTATAAGATCTGTAAGTCTAAATCCTAGAGGGAAGATTAGAAATAAAGATATATGTTTGGGAGACTCCAGAATCAAGGGGAAGAAAGAGAGCACAATGGGAAAACCCCACAGATCAGGGAGTTGAATGGGAAGTGCAATGAACTAAAAACAAAGCACTTAGAAAACCTTAGTGTTCAAAGGCTGGGCAGAAGAAGGAGATCTTAAGAACAGCTGGAAGAAATGTTGAAGGTACAGAGAAAAACCAGAGGAAGTGGTGTACTTGAAGCCACAAAGGAGAGAATTTCAAGATACAATGAATAGTCAGTAATATCAAGTAAAATAGACCAGAAACTTATGATTTGGAGATCACGTGTTAGGTTTGGTGGCATGGAGCCAACTGGGCCAAGAAAGTTAAATGCTGTGATATGAAAGCCAAACTGTAATATGTTAAAAAGTCTATGAGAATCAGAATTTATTAAAAACAAAGAAGTAGTACCAAGTGTTGCTTACCAGAGATACATACAGGGGTGGGCAAAAGTAGATTTACAGTTTTGAATACATAAAATACAAAGTTTATTCTTCTATTTTTATTTATGAATTATTGTATAATTTGTCTTACAACTGTAAAACTACTTCTGCCCACCCCTGTATAAAATATAAGAAATGCTGAAGCTAAAATGAAGGAAAAACAAACCCATAAAAACTAACTTAAGGGATACCAGTGTGGGCATATAATATTAACATCAAACAAAATGGACTTAAAGCAAACAGCATTATTTCAAAGAGACTTCATAATAAAAAAAATCGTTTAAATTAACCTTTAAATTAAATTAACAAACATATAGTAATTCTAAATGTTATATATTATATAACATAGTTAAAAGAATGTAAGACAAAAACTGACCTGGACAGAATCCTGCACTCACAATTGAAAATATAGTTACGTGGAGCATTACGGCACTGATTCCCATACTGGGCCATTAAGGAAGTCTCAACAGTTGTCAAGGATTGAGATCAAATAGTTATGCTCTCTGATCACAGTGGATTTAGTTACAAATAAATAACATTAAAATAATTTTTAAAATCCCAAGTATTTAAAAATGCAATGATACACTTTTGAATCAGTATGTGTCAATAAAGTCATAATGAAAACTAGAAATTATTTTGAACTAAATGACAATGAACTTTGAGTGCGAGATGTAACTAAAGCAGTGATTATAAGACATGCTAGCTTTAAAATCATGTGATTGAAAATAAAAGAGAGGCAGAAAACCAAGTAAATAAGCATCCATCACAAGAATTAGGAAAAATGTACAGTTAAATTGAAAAAACATAGAAGAAGTTAGGACATATAAAAAGGCAGGTATAATAAAGTAGTTTTTAAAACACAATGGAGAGAAACAACCAAGCATTAAGTTGTCTTTAAAAAATTAATTAAAATTGGTAAACCCCGGTATGACAACAGTGTGTGTGTGTCTGTGTGTGTCTGCACACATGCATACGTGCAGGAGAATGTACAAATAAACAATGTCAAATTCGAGTCACATCACAGGAGAATCTACAACTTTTAAACATCACAATAAGATATAATGAAAATTCTGTCAATAAATTTAAATATTTAGATTAAATGGAAAAGACCTTGAAAAAACTTCTCAAACAGAAACACAAAGAAATAGAAAATCTGGATAACTATTTTAGAAGGTTGGCCTTTATTTACAAAATTTTTCCAAAAGAAAACTCTTGGCACAGAGAGTTTCTACAATGAATTCTAGTAAATGTTTATATAAAAATTAACACTAAAACTGTACAAACACTTAAAAAAAAACTATTCTCATTTTGTCTTGAGTCCAGGATAGCCTTTAAACAAAACATGGCCAGTGATATTATGAGAAAGAGGATGATAGGATATCTTGTTAACAGAGATGAAATAATCACAAATAGTACATTAACAAAATTCAGCAATCAAGAAGGATATATATATCATGATGAATTTGGGCTTATTTCAGAAATGAAAATAAGACAGTATTTAAAAATCAATTGATGGAGTTCATCAGAATGATAAAATAAAAGAGGGACATTGTCATCTTATTAAGTACAGAAAAAGTGACTTGTTAAAATTCAATAGCCATGGAAGAACTCTCAGCCAACTAGGAAAATACTATCAACACCAAACATTGTCAGGATGTGATGGCGTGGCAACTCCTAGTCACTGAGAAAATGTAAATTGCAAAAAACCACTTAAAAAACACCAACAGTGCAGTAGGGTTCCCTTTTCTCCACATCCCCTCCAACAGTAATCTGTTGCTTTGTTGATGATGGCCATTCTGACTGGTGTGAGGTGGTACCTCATTGTAGTTTTAATTTGCATCTCTCTGATGGCTAATGATGTTGAGCATCTTTTTGTATGACTCTGGGCCCTCCGTATGTCCTTTTTCAAGAAGTGTCTGTTCATGTCTTTTGCCCATTTTTTAATTGGGTTTTTTGTTTTCCTGGAGTGGAGTCGTATGAGTTCTTCATGTATTTTGGAGATCAAACCCTTGTCTGAGGTACCATTGGCAAATATGTTTTCCCATACAGTTGGTTCTCTTTTTATTTTAATACTATTTTCTTTAGCCCCACAGAAGCTCTTTATTTTAATAAGGTCCCATTTGTTTATTCTTTCCTTTATGTCCCTAGCTCTAGGGGACATATCATTGAAGATGTTGCTGCGTGGAATGTCTGAGATTTTCCTACTGATGTTTTCCTCTAGAACTTTTATGGTGTCATGAGTTACATTTCAGTCTTTTATCCACCTTGAATTTATTTTTGTGTATGATGTAACTTGGTGTTCGAGTTTAATTTTTTTGCATGTGTCCGTCCAGATTTCCCAACACTATTTGTTGAAGAGGCTATTTTTATTCCATTTTATGCTTCTGCCCCCTTTGTCGAAGATTAATTGCCCGTAGAGACTTGGGTTTATTTCTGGGCTCTCTATTCTGTTCCATTGGTCTATCTGTCTGTTTTTATGCCAGTACCAAGCTGTTGGTGGGAATGCAGACCGGTGCAGCCATTGTGGAAAACAGTATGGAACTTCCTCAAAGAAATGAAAATGGAACTGCCTTTTGACCCAGCAATTCCACTACTGGGATTATACCCTAAGAATCCTGAAAAACTGATTCAAAGGAACCTATGCACTCCAATGTTCATAGCAGCACAATTCACAATAGCCAAGTGCTGGAAACAACCTAAGTGCCCCTCTACAAACGAATGGATCAAGAAACTATGGTACATCTACACAATGGAATTCTACGCAGCAGAAAGGAAGAAGGAGCTTATACCCTTTGCAACAGCATGGATGGAACTGGAGAGCATTATGCTAAGTGAAGTAAGCCAGGCGGTGAGGGACAGATACCATATGATCTCACCTTTGACTGGATCATAATCAACAAAAGCAGAAAGCAAGC